>CM056831.1:25924855-26192355 GCA_029853015.1 Chelidonichthys spinosus
GATCTCAAATATGTTAGTGCATAAAGAGGTATCTGAAATTAACTGTAATGAGGAAATAATGCTCAGCGAGTACATTTAATGCACAAATCATTTCAATACTGATGAATCACACACCAGGCTCAGTAAAACACAAAAAGGTACAAATGTAAAAACATCGGAGCATCCTTCACGATTAGAAAAGATCTTCGTGTTGCTCAAACTCCTCAAGTCGAGTGCAAATGATGGGAGCGAGGCAACGCGGGAGCAGAGGTGTTCATCTCCACACCTTCAGTGGTTCATCCAGGGATGTAAAACCATTATTGTTGTAAAAAACTAAAAACAGGATGACAGACTTCCTGCTTCAAATGAACATAAATACAAAACGTACCGTCATGATTTTTGACTAAAAAGAGGTAAACCAAACTTGGAGGATTCTATTATGTCGTAGCTATTCAACCGCTCTGACTGGACAAGGCAGGTGTGGTGATGGGGGCGGGGTCAGGTGGGCGGGTCAGGAGGAGGTGTGTCTCTGCCGCTGGCTTCCTGCTCTCACCTTCTGCTTGTCGTACTTGAACGAGACGATGAGGAAGACCAGCAAGGTGACGCCCTGGATCCCCGCCAGCAGGAAGAAGTAGTAGTGCAGGGAGCAGTCGTTGATGTTCCCTGGAGACAGAACACAACCACATTATTATTAGATGGATGGATACTTTATTGATCCCGAAGCAAATTCAAGCATCAGTAGCAATCACATACATAGAACATACATTAAACATACATTAGAATCTATACAAAAGCTATATAAAATAGAAAGTGACTAGAAATAAAATGTTTTATACAACTATAAACTATTATTATTATAATAATGGTATATGGAAGGTCTTATATTATAATAATGGTATATAGAAGGTCTTATATTATAATAATGGTATATAGAAGGTCTTATATTATAATAATGGTATGTAGAAGGTCTTATATTATAATAATGGTATGTAGAAGGTCTTATTATAATAATGGTATATAGAAGGTCTTATATTATAATAATGGTATAAGGTCTTATATTATAATAATGGTATATAGAAGGTCTTCTATTATAATAATGGTATATAGAAGGTCTTATATTATAATAATGGTATATAGAAGGTCTTCTATTATAATAATGGTATATAGAAGGTCTTATTATAATAATGGTATATAGAAGGTCTTATATTATAATAATGGTATAAGGTCTTATATTATAATAATGGTATATAGAAGGTCTTCTATTATAATAATGGTATATAGAAGGTCTTATATTATAATAATGGTATATAGAAGGTCTTCTATTATAATAATGGTATATAGAAGGTCTTATATTATAATAATGGTATATAGAAGGTCTTATTATAATAATGGTATATAGAAGGTCTTATATTATAATAATGGTATATAGAAGGTCTTCTATTATAATAATGGTATATAGAAGGTCTTCTATTATAATAATGGTATATAGAAGGTCTTCTATTATAATAATGGTATATGGAAGGTCTTCTATTATAATAATGGTATATGGAAGGTCTTCTATTATAATAATGGTATATGGAAGGTCTTCTATTATAATAATGGTATATGGAAGGTCTTCTATTATAATAATGGTATATAGAAGGTCTTCTATTATAATAATGGTATAAGGTCTTATATTATAATAATGGTATATAGAAGGTCTTATATTATAATAATGGTATAAGGAAGGTCTTATATTATAATAATGGTATATAGAAGGTCTTCTATTATAATAATGGTATATGGAAGGTCTTCTATTATAATAATGGTATAAGGTCTTCTATTATAATAATGGTATATAGAAGGTCTTCTATTATAATAATGGTATATGGAAGGTCTTCTATTATAATAATGGTATAAGGTCTTATATTATAATAATGGTATATAGAAGGTCTTATATTATAATAATGGTATAAGGAAGGTCTTATATTATAATAATGGTATATAGAAGGTCTTATATTATAATAATGGTATATAGAAGGTCTTCTATTATAATAATGGTATATAGAAGGTCTTATATTATAATAATGGTATAAGGTCTTATATTATAATAATGGTATATAGAAGGTCTTCTATTATAATAATGGTATATGGAAGGTCTTATATTATAATAATGGTATATAGAAGGTCTTCTATTATAATAATGGTATATGGAAGGTCTTCTATTATAATAATGGTATAAGGTCTTATATTATAATAATGGTATATAGAAGGTCTTATATTATAATAATGGTATAAGGTCTTATATTATAATAATGGTATAAGGAAGGTCTTATTATAATAATGGTATAAGGAAGGTCTTATTATAATAATGGTATAAGGAAGGTCTTATATTATAATAATGGTATATAGAAGGTCTTATATTATAATAATGGTATATAGAAGGTCTTCTATTATAATAATGGTATAAGGTCTTATATTATAATAATGGTATATAGAAGGTCTTATATTATAATAATGGTATATGGAAGGTCTTCTATTATAATAATGGTATAAGGTCTTATATTATAATAATGGTATATAGAAGGTCTTATATTATAATAATGGTATATAGAAGGTCTTATATTATAATAATGGTATAAGGTCTTATATTATAATAATGGTATATGGAAGGTCTTCTATTATAATAATGGTATAAGGTCTTATATTATAATAATGGTATATAGAAGGTCTTATATTATAATAATGGTATATAGAAGGTCTTATATTATAATAATGGTATAAGGAAGGTCTTATATTATAATAATGGTATATAGAAGGTCTTCTATTATAATAATGGTATATGGAAGGTCTTCTATTATAATAATGGTATAAGGTCTTCTATTATAATAATGGTATATAGAAGGTCTTCTATTATAATAATGGTATATGGAAGGTCTTCTATTATAATAATGGTATAAGGTCTTATATTATAATAATGGTATATAGAAGGTCTTATATTATAATAATGGTATAAGGAAGGTCTTATATTATAATAATGGTATATAGAAGGTCTTATATTATAATAATGGTATATAGAAGGTCTTCTATTATAATAATGGTATATAGAAGGTCTTATATTATAATAATGGTATAAGGTCTTATATTATAATAATGGTATATAGAAGGTCTTCTATTATAATAATGGTATATGGAAGGTCTTATATTATAATAATGGTATATAGAAGGTCTTCTATTATAATAATGGTATATGGAAGGTCTTCTATTATAATAATGGTATAAGGTCTTATATTATAATAATGGTATATAGAAGGTCTTATATTATAATAATGGTATAAGGTCTTATATTATAATAATGGTATAAGGAAGGTCTTATTATAATAATGGTATAAGGAAGGTCTTATATTATAATAATGGTATATAGAAGGTCTTATATTATAATAATGGTATATAGAAGGTCTTCTATTATAATAATGGTATAAGGTCTTATATTATAATAATGGTATATAGAAGGTCTTATATTATAATAATGGTATATGGAAGGTCTTCTATTATAATAATGGTATAAGGTCTTATATTATAATAATGGTATATAGAAGGTCTTATATTATAATAATGGTATATAGAAGGTCTTATATTATAATAATGGTATAAGGTCTTATATTATAATAATGGTATATGGAAGGTCTTCTATTATAATAATGGTATAAGGTCTTATATTATAATAATGGTATATGGAATGTCTTATATTATAATAATGGTATATGGAAGGTCTTATTAGAATAATGGTATAAGGTCTTATATTATAATAATGGTATATGGAAGGTCTTATTATAATAATGGTATATAGAAGGTCTTATATTATAATAATGGTATATAGAAGGTCTTATATTATAATAATGGTATATAGAAGGTCTTATTATAATAATGGTATAAGGAAGGTCTTCTATTATAATAATGGTATATGGAATGTCTTATATTATAATAATGGTATATGGAAGGTCTTATTAGAATAATGGTATATAGAAGGTCTTCTATTATAATAATGGTATATGGAAGGTCTTATTATAATAATGGTATATAGAAGGTCTTATATTATAATAATGGTATATAGAAGGTCTTATATTATAATAATGGTATATAGAAGGTCTTATTATAATAATGGTATAAGGAAGGTCTTATATTATAATAATGGTATAAGGTCTTATATTATAATAATGGTATATAGAAGGTCTTATATTATAATAATGGTATATGGAAGGTCTTCTATTATAATAATGGTATAAGGTCTTATATTATAATAATGGTATGTAGAAGGTCTTATATTATAATAATGGTATATGGAATGTCTTATATTATAATAATGGTATATGGAAGGTCTTATTAGAATAATGGTATATAGAAGGTCTTATATTATAATAATGGTATATAGAAGGTCTTCTATTATAATAATGGTATATAGAAGGTCTTCTATTATAATAATGGTATATGGAAGGTCTTATTATAATAATGGTATATAGAAGGTCTTATTATAATAATGGTATATAGAAGGTCTTGTATTATAATAATGGTATATAGAAAGCCTTAGCTGAGTCTCCAAACAGCTGAGATGCAAAAAAAAAAAAAAAAAAAAAAAGACAAATATGTAAATGTGGAGAACAGAAAGAGTCGGTCCCGGCCACAGCGGGGGGGAACTTTTCATCACAAAGCACCGCGTCGTGTTAAAAGAAAAACCAAAGGCAAAGGTAAACGGCCATCAGCTCGCTAGCGCGGCAGGATGCTGTCGTGTTCTTCATGCAGGACTTAAAAGGCGAGCTTGAAGGTAAAAAGACGCCGCTGTCAGGAGTTGGGGGCTTTGTTACGTCTCAACCTGCGGCGAGGCCTTCTGAAAGCAGCGGGTTGACCCGCGATGATGACGTGGGACTGAAGCATCAGAACTATCAGCAGCGAGACGGGACCTCAGCTGTGACTCCAGCCCGGGAGGCTTTCATCCGTATTAAAGGATGCTTTTGTTTCCTCGTGGGAAAATGGGAAAAGAAAGTGATGTTTCCGTTGTGATCTGATGTCTGACTTCTGAGACGCTTTTAAAGATGAACTACTTCATTCTGGTGTCAGCAGGCAAAACATCCAAAGCTTTTAAGACGTAGGAAGACGTGCTTTTCACTGGTTACCTGTGAGTTTCACTTGATTTTAAGATTTTACGCCTTGAATTGACCAGCCTTTTGCTGGATCCTGGAGATTGCAAACAGAGAAAACCCTTCAAGACACTGAAGGAAAAGGGAGAAAGCAGAAAAGCATAATAGATCCTCTTTAAACTAATGTTTTTTTAACATTTGCAGCGCTGTTGACTGCCGTCATCGTTTAGCGTAAAGCTCAAGAGGAAAGCTAAAAAAAAAATCCTGTGTCCGCCCCCGCTGACGGTTTTTCCACGAAGGGCAAAACGAGAACCATCGTTTCCGCCGTTCAAGTAGGGAGTGTTTTGGCATCCGTCCTCTTGACCGTGGCAGGCAGACCACTTGGCTTTGTGGCCGACATGAGATGAGGCAGCTGACTGCTTTACTGATGAAGGCCGACTATATTCCAGCCTTCGTAGAAGTGTCGGGCTCCGTGGACGTCACGGTTTCACCGGCGGATGGAGATCCGTCAGCTTACATCCCACATCATCGTCAGACGAGGAAACGTGAAGCCCCGGAGCAAATCTGCCGTCTTCCCATTAGCTTTTCCACGTGGAGCTGTCACACCGAATAACGAGCGAGGGGAGAAGCCTGGATTTTAATTATATATGGGGGTTTATTCTCAAATCAGGTTCTGCCTGATCACACAGTCCGGCCTAATTACGCCTGTCGGTTTAAACGTTAACAGCCCGCCGGGTTCAAGATGGTGCTCACGGACCAGCAGCATGTCTGAAGATCTGCCACTCCTTTCCCCATCTTACTGTTTGTGGCCAGTTTACTAAGCCGTTTGGAAATGTGATGCAGGTAAACAAGCACAGCAGAAACTAGATGCTGTTGTTTTGGCAGTTCCTAAAACTTTAACTTTTGAAAAGTCAAAATAGGAAGTGCAGTTGAGGAGAGATCAGCCGACGGAACCAGTGTGTTGTAAACAAACCCTTGCAGGTCTTTGGGGGTGCAAACTGTGCAACAACCTGCTATTTTGGTTCAGGTACGTGCAAAAAAGGGGGCCGGCTTAAATCCCATACATCAGAAGACTCCCAGTCAGTCACATGGCGGCTCTTATCGCTCTCACACAGCTGTTCAATCACAGCGACGCACGACATCGACAGCTCGACAAATCTACAGACACTCCAGGAAATCATACTGTTGTCTGGATCGTGCCGAGCAGCGAGACGTGAACACACTCCACCAAAAGGCTGAAATCACTCCAATAATTCATAATTAAAAAGGCTCATATCATCCTCATCATCAGCAGCATCTAAGATATGTAAAGCAGCTTATATGATCACATCAATCCTGGGTTATTTCAGTCACGGTATGTCTTCATGTAAACGCATCCAATCTCAAAAATGGGACACAGCAGCTTTTGTGTCATAATGCATTTCAAGATTTATAAATAGACTTTTTTCAAACGCGGCTGACATGCTGTCTTTAAGAAGCTAGTGGGTCGGTCTCAGAGCCAACAAATAAACTAGATAACCTGAACCGATTGGTATCATCGAGAAGGGGAATAAGTGAATAATGCTTTGGCATGGCCCCTTGACCTCTGACCTCCAGATATATGAATAAAAATGATTTCTTTGGGGACTCGTGAGTCTTTAGCATGAAGTGGGCAGAATGTCTGTAAACAGGAAGCTCTTTGAGAGCAACAGAACCTATTTTCATGCAGATTTGGATAAAAAACAAAGTCGTTTTTGTTGGCCCGATGTATAAATGTGTTATTTCTGTCTGTTCACAAGTGGTGCATTTGAATACTTTTGCATACTGGGGACCATAAATAATCTCAGAATTGCATAAAGTGAGTGTAACTGGAAAGCGGAGCCTCTTGTGGATCCAATGAGCCCATTTGTATTCATGCGTGACCACGTTAGTCCCCGTGGAAGCCGTTTCATTGTGGTGAGAACAAACTTGGCGTCCCCGTGTTTAAATGACCTGTCGTGACCTTGAGGAGAATCAGGGAACTGTACCAACACGAACCAGAGACGGAGGACATTCAGACGACGGCTGGCTTCCCTCGCTATATTGACAATAACAGTTTCTGAGTCGTTTCCAGATCACAGAAAAACATTCTCCAAATGTCAAAAGTTTTAGACAGCCTGACTTCTCCTGTGCTGATCCTCGAGGTCTCGGTGGCTTAACGTGGTATTTTGGAGGGATTTTCTACTTTTTTTTTATCAATTCTGGAGAAAAAAAGAAGCTACATTTATGAAGCATAATAGAAGCTGGGGATGAGCCATCGTGTACTTTTATCATCATGTTCCAATCATACTCACAATTTATTTTAAATAGAGCTGCATCTCAAATGAACCTGAAAGTCCTCAGCTTTCAGATGATGCAGACCACGTTTATGTTTTCTCCCCATAAAGACGCTCCGCCCCCTAAAACAGACCTAAGTGGGTCTATGTGGGTCTCAAAGGGTTAAAGTGAGTTGGAAAGGGCAGCAGAGAATGAAGGATCTCTGATGATCCGTCTTTCCCCCCACACCCTGTGTGTGTGTGTGTGTGTGTGTGTGTGTGTGTGTGTGGGTGGTCTACAGGGTTGTGTTGTAGCAGCCTGGTGTCATTTGGAGGTAAACGTCATTATATTTCAAGTTAAAAACACAAAGTTAGTGGTTAAATAGTTAAATATCTGCCCTGTGTGACCGTGGATGTGATCTAAAAGGGTTAAAAGGCTCCCCCTCCCCTTTCAGCTCGGCTTTAAAGCTTAGTATAAATGAAAAGGTCTTTGAATAAAAAAAAGAGATGAAGGAGAACAGAGAGTTCAAACATCGGTCCTCTAAGAATAGTTTGAAGTAAATATACACAAAAACCCTGCCTGTACAGCAAGTATAACCTTTTAACTTTATTAACGGTGATGTGTGAATGAATCTGCACGGCCTCCACCTTCACATGAAGTCACAACATATCTCCTCCGCCGCGATGGAAGGCTCTGTGTTCGTGTTCCTGATTTAACGGCCCGTCTGCTGCTGATCAAAGAGCCGGATTAAGTAATTGGAAACAAGAGATCCCGGTGTTTTGCATGATCACTTGTGATCAGTGGAGCGGATCTCTCTCTGTAATGTCACCAAGTGTATCGTGCGTAATAAATAATTTGTTTCTCTCGCCGTTGCGTTCACACTCGTGTGGGTAATTAGAAATCGATGGGAATAAAAAGAGACGGCGTCCTCTTCGCCGCGGCGCTCTACCTACGCACGCCGCCGCCTCGACAAACCTTTGATCGCAGAACACAAAAGCCGCCTGATCACTGTGAACTTTTGAGTGGCAAATGGAAAAACAGGATCCTTTGACCCCACCCGTCACCGTTTGAACTTTTACCGTTGTCATCGCAATCTGGTCAAAAAAAGTGTAAATTGTGAAGAGCAGAGTTTGAATAATTCATGTGGGAGCGATGCGTTTGACAGGAGAGCAGCAGGAAAAAAGGCAAAGTACATTAGCAGCGAAGAGGTTTGGATTTCCAAGCGATAACTTCCTTTAACGGATAAATAAACCGAGCGTCTGCCTCCGCAGCCGCAATTAACATCGTCTAGTAAAAGCAAGGCAACGCTAATTATGATGAGGGAATATCCAGAATATGTAATAAGACGTGATCACTTTAAAGTCCACACACTGAGTCTGTTCTCACTAAGGCACAGAATGTCAGCACGTCAACCTAATTTTAGGACATTTTAACTCTTCTGCTGAAGAAACTGTTCAGGGTTTCAACCCAAGGAATGCAAAAGGACTGAGGGAAGACGTCCGATCTGGAACACTATGCAAGCTTTCTGGTCTGATTGCATTCCAGTAAGTCAGACTCTACATCCTGCTTTCCAGCCTCCGCCCCGAGGCTAACCACTTTCAAAAAACATGGAGGCTAATTACAGCACAAAAACACTAAACATGGTCTTGCTGTATAATAAAAATTTAATTAAGCCCATAATCATCTGACAGTTATTTAAAAAAAAGGCAATGTCCTAACAAGGAGGGGATGTTCAAACCAATCAGAGTGAGGAATGCTCCGCTACAGATACCAGCATCGGGTCCGACTCTGTACTCGTAAAACTACTCCGACGTTAACTCTCCTCATTAAACGAAACATGAAATCTATCAGCAGCTACGTTACCGTGTCTCGTTGTCAGCCAGCTGATAATTACAGTGAAGGGAGTTAGCATCGAGGTTAGCAACAACGTACACTTAAGGTGGACAGATCTTTAAGGTGGACCAGTTGATGTCGAATACTAAAACGTCAACAACAGCATCATGTTGTATTTTTAATTAGTTAGTCGGGATGTGAGGATTATCTGATGGAAAAAAAAACGCGTTTTAGAAGGTATTGTTAGAACTGTGATAGTATTATTAAGTCCTCATATCGGTAAGTACAGAAATGTAAATACTTGTACTTGGTTGGAATAAAAGTGGTATTCAGTAGTATCATCGTTATTATTTTTTCCCCTCTGCAGCTCTGACTTGGTGAATGACAACATCGTGATTACGCTGGATATAATCTGAGTGATATAAACGTGGGGAACAATTTTACCTGTGAGTGGGTTTGAGTCCAGATGAAACGGGTCAATATCAATTTAACATTTGAAAATGGATCGATTGATCCAAACCTTCAGTGCAATGAGCCAACGTTTTTTAATGCTTGGATGATTTCAATACCATCCTCAGAATGAAATCAGAGAGGGAATCAATGCATGGTTGTCTCAGATATAAATATAGTTATTCTCTTTGTTCGTGTAAAACTTTAGGATTGATGTCGGACTTTTGTCAACTTTTTTTATGTTGCTGCGTCCTGACATGTCGAATACACATTTTCAAAGAGAGCCCTTTCAGAGAGAGAATAAGGGTTTGTGTTAAATATGCCACATGTGACATTAAAAGGCTTCCATTAAAACAGTGACATTTCCTCGAGTGTGATCCAACACTGCCTGAGCAGGATGTGCGAATGTCAGCCGGCTCTGAACGTCTGGACACGTCCCAGAGATCTGATATACCAGCAGACACCGACTTGAACAATGGTCAAAAGGAGGGAAATAAAAAGGGCTGATTCCTCGTCTCGTGAGTCAATGCCACGGAACAACGGAACAAATTCAAAGCAACAAAGGGACGTTTCCAGAAACAAAGAGCTCCTCGTGAACAAAGTAAAAGGTTGATCTGGAGATTAAAACGTCTCCGTGTGGGGAAAGAGGATGACACAGTGTTACGTCCCATAAAAAACACCAAATAAAAGGGGTGTGATGGATGACTGCTCGACCAGATGTTACCACAGTGTGGGGGGGGGGGGGGGGGGGGGGGAGATCAATAATTTCAACACATGATCTCACTGTGTTTCAAGTGCGAGAGCAGATGTAGCTGAGATACATGTATAGCTATTCCATACTGATGCGTTTGCTTTCAGTCACACATGTGCTTATTCACTCCAGCTTATGCTGAATGGGAAAGTCGTTCGCTCCGAGAACAAGAGGCTGGCATGAAAGGAGCTTTTTGTTCCTTCTGAATGAGCTCGTAAAAAAGACGGAACACGTGAACCCGACACAGCTGGGATTATGCTACGTGGGCAACAGACTATATATACTTTTTATACAATCGTTGAAATGTTGCCGCAAATGAAAGCTTAATTCTCTGAAGATGAATGCAATAATTAAAAAGCAAAAAGGAGCATGACACACATGCTCCTTTTTGTTCAGTATTAGTGATTAGTATATCTCCTAACGTTAGCTGCTCTACTAATGATAGCTCCTCTACTAACGTTAGCTCCTTTACTAACATGCTCTAACATGCTCTAGCGCTAACTCCTCTACTAACGCTAGCTCCTGTACTTATGTTAACTGCTCTACTTACGTTAGCTGCTCTACTAACGCTAACTCCTCTAACGCTAGCTCCTCTAACGCTAGCTCCTCTAACGCTAGCTCCTCTACTTATGTTAACTGCTCTACTAACGCTAGCTCTTCTACTAACGCTAGCTCTCTACTAATGTTAGCTCCTCTACTAATGTTAGCTCCTCTACTAATGTCAGCTGCTCTACTTACGTTAGCTCATCCACTAATGTTAGCTGCTCTACTAACGTTAGCTCTCTACTAATGTTAGCTCCTCTACTTATGTTAGCTCATCCACTAATGTTAGCTGCTCTACTAACGTTAGCTCTTTACTAATGTCAGCTGCTCTACTTACGTTAGCTCATCTACTAATGTTAGCTGCTCTACTTACGTTAGCTCCTCGACTAATGTTAGCTCCTCTACTAATGTTAGCTCCTCTACTAATGTTAGCTCCTCTACTAATGTTAGCTCCTCTACTAACGTTGGCTCCGATGCTACGCTTTGATTGGCCGGTCTGCGTCTGAGGTGCGGGACTTAGTGAAGTGTTGATAAGTGTTTAAACTGTAATCTGTGCATTAAAGGATCCGCTGCTGAACAAATCAAATGAATGTTTGTTTGGTTTCTGGTGCATATTGTTTCAGGTTCCTACTAGAATGTGTTTACGTGTTTTAATGCTCAAAAGCTTTATTTTCCTTCATCCTGGCTGTTCTGCTGCAGCTCTTCTCAGCTGTGTTCTCCACACACACAACAAAAGGACATTTCTGTTTGCACAGCAGAAAACGTCATCTTCTTTGAGGGCGTGCCAAACTAGCGTCTGGGCAGATATTATATGCTAATGTGATACTGTGACATCACCACTTTAGGGATGAAAAAGGCGAGATTTCAAAATGAGGCAGCGTTTCCAAACTACTGCACATGAGCATAATTAGAGTGTCTCTTTATTTACAACTGTGCTCAAAACACTGCTTCACTCTTGCTTTTCCTTTTTAACGTGTTTGTTCTGTTCTGTTTGATTTAGTTGCTCTTGTGAAAGCGTCTTTGAGCATCTGGAAGAGTGCTTTATAAAACCGGTGTAGTGTCATGTTCTAACTACAGCTTGATGACAGAATAGTTGAGCGGTTTGCTTCTCCACAGAACCTCTAGCATCATCTGGATGTTATTCACACAGTCACAAAAAGACACATTTACTTAATTAAACCACACTACTACTACTTCAAAAAGGCTCTCTTGACAACAAAGCAGCCCAACCTGACTGTCCGTCCGTTTGAATAAGATTACCTGAGAAAGTACAGTAAGCCCTCAAACGTTTTTTGTTTGTTTGCTTGCTTGTTTTGTTTGATTTAGTTGCTCTTGTGAAAGCGTCTCTGAACATCTGGAAAAGCACTTCATAAAATCGGTGTATTATTATTATTAGTAGTAGTATTATTGCTACAACTAGATGACACAGACTAGTTGAGCCAAAAGGCTGCAACGTAATTATAAAAGGAGGACCTCTAGCATCATCTGAGTATCAATCACAAAAAGACACATTTAATTAATAAAACCACATTCTACTCCCTAAGAAACATACAAGGCTGTCTTGACAACAAAACAATCGAACCTGACTGTCCATCCGTTTTAATCAAATTAACTGAGAAAGGGGATAAATGCATGTTAGTACCTCCAGAATCCAATGACATGGGGTATGGAGTGTGGGATTTACCCCTGGGGAGGGGAGGGGGGTTTCCAGGTGGTAACACCATAACAGAAAGAGGACATGGTCTTTGACTGCTGCTGACTAACGTGAGGTTTAGCACAGCGGGGGGAGCTGAGCGATGCAGCCGTGGAGTAGCGGTGGCATCTCCATGTAACTGCTCCGGGGACAGCTTTACTTAAGAGGGGCTGTGTAATCAGACCCCCGGCCTGTGATTAATGCTGCTCATCTGTCTTCAGGCCCGTACGCGGCTCAGTACAAGTCCCCCCCCCCAAGAAAAATGCTGTTTACTGCACACTATTTCTGCCCGGCGGCCATGGAAATGAAAGTCGAATCCCTTCTACCTAGAGAGCCACGAGATGTGGAGGAAGAAAGTGTGGGAAACACACAAATACACACACATGCACGCCGCCGCTGCATGATCCCTGACTGTACTTCGTCTTTTATCAGTGGCCAGGAGGATGTTTTGTTCCATTTTTTTGCAGCTCACCTCTTAAAGTGACTTGTTTTGCAAAGTCTGACAGGCTCCGGTTTAACGGCTCCCTCAAGTGAAGCGAGGCCAAAGGATGGATTTATGAAGCGTGCCAAGCATCTTCCACAGCTAACATCATAAAGAAAAAATTAAATAATAATCCCTCCCTACCTGTCGGCATCGCTGTATTAATGAGCCATTAGGTGTTTGTGGGTAAACAATTTACAGCGTTGGCTTATTTACTGCGTGCTCAGAGGAAAGTGCGTCTGGGTGGGGGGGGGGGGGGGGGGGGGGGTCCTCCGCTTCACCAGGGAAGCCATCCATCTGCTGCCCCCACCACACTATTCATTCTACCACTCGGACAGATTTACACAAAGCTTTTGTCGTTAGTCCGACATGTCTATTTATTATGGGAAACACTTCAAAAAAGAGAGAACCACACAGGGTGCTATCCCCCCCCGCCCTCGGCCTCTGCTTCTGATTTTAAAACACATTAAGTGGAATTTTAAATCAGCACGAGCATTCAGTAAAGGAAAAAAAAAAAACCCTTCGACATTCTGAATCAATACCAACAATTCCATTACAAGCCCATACATACAGTCGATGTGCAAAGTCGATAGTGTGCTCCACGTGTGCCGAGCGTCTAACAGCAGGAAACCCAGCGAAGAAAGATCCATGATGATCAAGACGGCAGCGTTCTTTCTTTAAAGTTTAACCACAGACGTGACGGTGAGTTCGTGTCAAACGACCAGGAGGTTGGATCGACTTTCTAGTCGCCTGTTAACATTGTGAACAGCAGATTAAAACAGTCAGGAGCTGCTGTTGGGTCCTAACTTTAATGGAGAACGCATTGAGTTACATTATGGTGCGTTCAGGCTCTGTTCAGTCATAAATACTACTGGAAACAGAACAGTCCTCTTTCAAACTAAATGGCAGTTTGTTTCCACTTTGAGAGGACTAAAGTTTGGTTTGTTTAAAGATACACCCCCTTACCCCCTTACACATAAGATAATAATCATTTACATAATAAATGTCCCCACTGTGGGACTAATAAATCAGACTAAATTATTCAATGAATCTGTGACTTCTTTTAAAACACACTTTTATAGACTTTTTAACTTTTGCATTTCTTTCATTGTTCTTTTTGTTATTTATTTATATGTTATTGCCTTTCTGCTGTGTTTTTACCTTCTCTTAACTCTTAAACTCTATTGTTTCTCCTGCTCTGCTGATGTGTGTGTTGTATTTGTGTGTAGACCCGTATGTCTGTATATTCTGCTGTCAAAAGCACTTTGTAAACTGTTGTTTTTAAAAAGGTGCTATAGAAAGAAAGTTATTATTATTATAATAAAAGGATTATCTCATCCCTTATATAGTCATTTGACCACTTGTTGTTATGAAAATATGAATTAAAGCTGCTGCCTTTTTTTTTTCTCACTCCTTGTGTGCGGTTTTGCAACAAACGTATTATTCTCTTACCGAAGTCTCTGTGGGACGACATCCAGCCGATCTCCTTCAGGGAGACGATCGCCAACAAGCCGGAGCCCACGAAGGAGCCGATCCCGGAGAAGAAGAAGAAGAGCCCCATGATGGCGCTCTGCATGGACTTGGGGGCTGCAGAATACGCAAACTCCAGACCTGCAACAAGGAGAGGAAAAGCTGTTGGAGATTACAGTATACAGTATATATATATATATATATATATATATATATAAAAACACATGGCTCAGTATTTACCGTGTCAAGTAAGAAAAAAAAGGGCTGAGAGAAATGGACGAGGGACTTAAGAGAAAGAAAGATGAGGAGGGTGAAGAAAAAAAAACATCAAATGCGTGTTTTTTTCTTGCCTGGAGATCCGTCCGCCTGCTAGCTGACATTGATAATTTCATGGCACCTCAAACATGTCATTTTTCAAATGAGGCCCTATAGCTACATCTGTCAGTAGAGATTAGACAGCTGCGGTTAAATACATTTGCCTTTCAAGCTCTTTCTTTGGAGGAGGGACGTTGCACAAATTAATGTGACGAGCAGTTTCCTTCCAGATACCTGCACGAGCTTCGGAAGAAAAGAAGAAAAAGGAAAGGGAATGGATACGAGTGTGGCCAATATACGGGTGACCTTTCTGAAAGGATACATTTGTTTATATCCTAAGCTAACCTTTTGATAGGAAAACAACACCGGTCAATAGCTCTGCATATCAGCGGGGACGGCAAAGGTTGGTGGAGGATTCTCCGACAACGGGGAACGGCACAGATTGTAACATTATGTTAAATCCAGCTCGTCTGTCTGTGGCAACCATAATTTAAGAAGCGATCAAAGTGGGCCTGACCTTTCTCCACCAAAGGGCAGAATTATTTGGGAGAAAAAAATAAATACTTTCTCCCTCCGAAGGACTTCGAAACGCCGATTTTTCATTCTTAGAAAATAATATTAGCCTTTAAACATTTCCAAAAAGTGGAAAACATAATTAAAATACTGTAGGGAACAATTTTGCAAAAAAAGTTTTGCATATTCTCATTGCCTGAAACAGACGGACTCGGGTGTACAAGCAGAAAGAATTAGCCATCGTCGTAGAAGAGCGGGGGATTGTACAACGAGGAAGCTCGACGCCACCGAGAGGTTTGAAACAGATTTATTCAAACGGAAGACGAGGAGAAACAAAAGGGGGAAATACTCCTCTTCCAACCAGACACATGTCACACTGTCAGGTGTGTTTCCTTGGAGGGAAGCCCTGTGGAACGCTACGGAGGGAGGGAGTGTATTTTAAGGATCCCTATAGCTTTGTTATGTCTAGATGTGACTTCCATCGGGACCCGGGTCATTTTTTTGTTTCAAATTCCAGTGTTTTAAAAAAAAGAAGCCTTATGGAATTCAGTCCGAGGGCTTTAAAACACCACAGCTTATTAAACTAATTTCAGCATCCTTGGGTTTTAAAACTTAAAGATGACGAATGTGAATGTTCATTCAAACACCCTGCAGTGGATGCATCCGCCCGATAATCCACTGTGGTCGGAGGGGGAGGGGGAGAAAAAGCCTTAAATATTAATGGCTCAATCTTTGCTCTTGATACAGACAGAGAAAGAAACGAAAAGCAAGAGCTATATAGAAGAGCCCACAACAGCATGACCCGTAGTAATAAGGGAATGACTCAATTATTGCTCCGGGCTTTAGCAAATTCGAATCAGGAAGATAACTGAGGCCTGAAGACACGATCATGACGGTAGAGGGAGAGAAAACAAAGGAAAAGGAAGAAACTGGAGACGCACGAGAGATAAACACAATAGGAGGCAGATTAGTATTGTTTCCGTATCGCAGTCAGTTCACAAACTCCTCTCTTATCAAAAGAACAACGTTTCTGCTGCTTCCATTCTCCTCTCTAGATTTTGCAGCCGCTATTTGATAAAAACATTACAGCGATTTCTCACATTATTGCATTACCGGGGAAATACTTGTTGTTAATGAAATGGTATTTTTACCATTTAGGTCAGGGGTAAAAAAAAAATAAAAATAATATCTAGATCTCCTGAAAGTATCCAACAGAAGTCTCAGATGAACTATTCTGACCCGCTTTGACTCGACACTTTTTCCAAATCGTTTCCCTGAGAGGAAACGGTCCGTTTCTCCTATTCTCATATTGATGAGCATGTGTCTTTGAGGTGATATTTACAGGGATGAATCGTCTAAGAGGCAACATTCCTACAACTTTGAATTCAAATTAGACACAAGCAAGCTTCCTGCTGTAAAAAAAAACAAAAAAGAATTGAATATTTTCTAAGAAACTATCATATCTTCCATTTTAAACCACCACTAAGACACAAAATAATGAATAAGGATTATTTCACGTTCTGAAGTAGCATCTAGTCCCGCTGCTCATTGAGCTAACTGAGGTTTTGAGACATCTGCCTTTGTAACTAACCATCCAAACAAACAAAACAATCCCAATGGAGATTGATCAAGTGAAGTTTGTGCTCAGACCCTGGGATTCACCAGCTGTACAACATTCACCTGGCTCGACCTCGGAGGACGACCTCCTCGCTGCTGACGGACAGTGAAAAAGGCCGTTAGAGATCCGCTGGCTCCAGAAAACCGTCCCCACTGCCAGCGTCAACATCGTTAAACGACTGCATCTATTAGAGCAGATACTCCATACGCCTCCAGAAAGGATTGGGTGTGTTTATTTAGCCAGTGAGACTCATCTCTCTTAATTATCGTACGTTGATGTGCGATAATTGCTTTTTGTACGAGGTGATCTTGCCTTGACATACTGACCCCCCCATGGCCTCATATTTGGTTTTCCTTTCTGTCTCGTCTCACTTCCTGTCGTTAGTTCACTCTACCTATAATGTAAAAATGTCAATAAATTAAAAAAACTAAGTTTTGTGCTCTGCATTGAGAACCCTGCAGGGTTTCTTCTATACCTTTTATGATATCTCAGGTTGTGCAGGGCCATTGTGGGTCATCATGAGTCCATCGCTGTACTATACGGCTTGCTTTGCAGTAAACCAAGGACTTCTACATTCATTAGAGTCCATAAAGCCTCTGTAAGTGGGAGGCTGCAGGCAGATACAACCGTCAGCTCCCTCCAAAAACAGAGCCGGACTGATAATTACACATACCATCGCATTCTGCGTATTCAATGTGCCTCTATGAGCAGCGTGTCAGCCGGGGCTGCTTACTGGATAATTAAGAGTGTGTGTGTGTGTGTGTGTGTGTGTGTGTGTGTGTGTGTCAGTAGAATGTGTCGTATTACCTCTCCGGAGGCCGATCAGGCGTACACGCTGGGACTCATGCTTCATACACCGCTATGTGTTTAAGTTCACGGTGCTAAATGTCAACACAGCAGACTGAACGGAGGTGAGGGGTTTATGCTGCCATGTTAATTGTGTTGCCACGGTGACTTCCAGCCCTCATGGTACAGCATGAAGGTATCTGTGGTTTCATTCATAATAATATCTGCAGAGGGAGATGTCGTAACTTTGACTGTTGTTTTAAAAAGGTGACTTTTAAAACCGTATTTCTTAAAATGTCCCATTAATGAACAACTCCTTTCATCTGGATAATCAATGACCCATCAACTTCTTGGCCTATTTTTCTCTGGAGTCCAGACAACAAACACATTAAGCTGCTGCAGGCAATGAATCAAACGCAACTGTAATCTTTGTTGCATTCTCCCACAATGCACCTCAAATCACGAGGCGAGCGGCTGGATGACGCTGGCTCTCATGGCGTCGACCTGCTGGCGGTGCTCATTGAAATACGGGAGATGTCACAAACAACTGTACCTGCAATGCTGGCAAAGACTTCGCTGATTCCTATCAGCACGTACTGAGGCACTTGCCACCATATGGGCAGATCTGCTGCGTAGTAGATCACGTTGCCAAGGACCTGGTCAATGGTGCCGTTAGATCTGATGATCTCCAGCCGTTTGGTCTCCAAAATACCTGAGGGGACAATAAAAAAAAATGCATGTGAGCCAAGAGGCAGGAAATGTCATGTCCAGTTTGTCCTGACAACAACTAGACAGCTTTTCCAAGTCACTCTTGATGATATTCACTGTTATCTATGTTCAGTGTGTTTTTATCCACATCCATGATAAGATCTTATATAGTCCCATCAAATCACAACACACACATATTTACAAACCAAACCTCCGCAACACAAACGATAAAGCAATGTAAAAAGCTGAAAGATAAAAAAAACCCTTTGTTAACGTGTTTGAAGTCCATGACACCGACATCAATTCAGCCTTAAACCGCCGGCAGGGACTCAGTGACAGTCCGTTGGGCATTTAACCCAACCACTTCATTAAGATCACATCGGCACGCTTCATATTGTGGCAGTTAGTAATGGAACGGAGCAGACGGTTCAATAATCATAAGAGCTAAGCGGTTGTCATCAACCGCCTCCTCCTCCTCCTCCTCCTCAAAGCTTTATTCCACGGAGCTATTATCATGTACCCGGTGGCTATTTCCGGAGAACTCCCAGAGACGGCCTCCTATCATAACTACACTTAATGCCGTGTTTGAGGATGAAGATGCGGCCTTGTAATCCCGCTATCCCATAATACCAGCTGTCCGTCTCCAGGAGGGGTTTGGCCACTGGGCTGCCTGGAGCAAGAGTCACACACTGTACACACACACACTTTCTAAACATCACACTGTCAGCCCGGTGTGATCCCACAACTCTGCTGCAGCTTTTATCACCAAAAGACTGTTTTGGACACATAAAAAAACCAGCTTCAACTAAAGTAGATTAATATTTGACGTTAAAGAGAATTTCGGCTTTACGCTACATGGGCGGTCCGGCTGTCCTCACGATGAAACCCTGTGAAACATCGCAGACGACCAAAAATCCCTTCAGGTTTGTTGCACGCGATGATGAAAGCGACTCGCCTGATGTCGTGGAGTGGCGAGCTGTGACAACGCGATGACTTTGGGACTGGCGAGCGAACGCTGCTGCTGCACTGGGTCATTCACTTACCATCTGGTCTTTGAACGCAACACGATTTCAGAATGTGTTAACGGGTGCAAATGTGTGGAAATGAATGAATAAACAGCACACAGTTATTCTCAGATGAATAATTGTTCAAATGAGCTGCAGAATATCAAAGATACTAAACAAGTATTTGACCCCTTAAAAAAGCAGGTTAAATCTATCCTGCACACTATTTTGGTGTATTCACCTCCTGTCCTGTGACCAACGGCCACACCGCTGCACCGTCATAAACCCTTTCTCTCCACTACCCGGGACTCCAAATTGCTTTCTGCAACATTCAGACACTCATTTAGCCTGAATTCAAATGCAGGGATTGCACTCTCTTTCAAGAAGTCCACATGGGGAAGGGAAAAAAAAGTAAATGCCTAAACAGCTTTTGAACGTCGTATGTTTGGAGCACCTTTTTCCTACCAGGAATGCTCATGTCCTCTGAAAAGAAAATATTACTTTAAACCCCCCCACCCTGAAAAGTAGACACATTAGATTTGGTTCACATCTCTCTGATTGAAAAGGATGTTTTTGATGGGGTGAGTCAGGCTTTAATAACTCGCAGGGAAACATCTGAAGACTCTCCCTCGACAAACTTTCTCATCTCCTCTCCGCCGCCTCCGTGTGAAATAAGACACAACGTCACGACTTCCTCGCTAATAATAAAGAGATAAAAACACACGAGCTGACAACACACAGCTGTTTCCCTTCATCAGACACACAAACATCACGTCTTCAGATCACACTTACTGTACGTTGAATCAGCCTCTAGTGTCTAACTGAGCTTTACTAATGATGGAGAAATCAAATGCTTTTTTAGACATCGCACCACTCCTACACCTTTTTCAAAGTCAAATTCAAGCATTTCCAGGTGCATCTTCCATGCTTTTCCAGCCCCTTCCAGCTGTGGTAAACTCCATCTTTGTACCAATCCAATGGTCAGTATTCAGTCTACTTATTCTGTCACTTGTTCATCACATTAAATGAGATGTTCTTGTCCTCTAAACAACCAACATGATGTTTGGAGACAGCTTTTTACAGAAGGACCACAAATGAAAGGAAAACTAATTCCACTAACAGATCCACAGAAATATAATCACCAACTATTTTCATCATCTGTTCATCATCAAAAGTCATTTTTCATAAAGAAATGTCAGGAAATGCTGTTTTCAGTCCCTCAGATATGGAGATCTTCTTTCCTCTGTTCTATCATAGATGTCATCACATACAACACACATTTCAAGACCTTTATTCTAAATCCAAGCACTTTTCAAACACCACACTAAAACTCAAGTGTTTTCAAGGATCTCCAGCACCTGTACCAACCCTGTAGAATAATTTGACATTGACCTCTTACAGGTTCTTTAAGGGGTTTAATATAAATAACGGCATAGTTAATAAGAGTGTAGTATTGGCCGGGTTTTAAATGTTAAACTTCTGTGGATGTTTCCTTGTTTTAATTAGTATGAACAACACATTTAAATAAACTCACATTAAAAACTGAATTAACCCGCGCAATTGTCGTCAAATTTGATGAAGTGCATCGTTAACGGTCAATTGGCAATCTGGTTGAAGCACAGCAGTCGATATGCAGAAGGTCACTAATGACGGAGCGTGTTCATATTCTATGAAGGTGTGTTGTGCATCGCAGGAAAAAGGGCAGCGCTGCTGCAAAATATAATGTGAATTGATTCTCTTTTCTTCCTGAATCTGAGCATGTCTCTCTCTCTCCGTCTCTCTCTCTGTCTCTCTCTCAAAAGCCTTTTCGGCTGGATGTATCAATGCAGCAGCGGCGGCAGCACCCGCCGACATGGAACCTGGCCCAGACTTTATTTCCAATATAATCCACAGCCTGGAAGTGAATATTGCTGCTGCATGCAGGCTGCAGTCGTTCAGCTTCCTTCTCCGTTCTCTACAGGGCGGAGGGGAAGCAGGCAAAACTCTGCTCTTCCCTTTTGCTCGTTTCAATTCAGGGACAATTAATAGAGCTGTGACCCATGGCAGTACTTCATTTAAAAGAATGTTCAGCCAAAGACCTTTCAATAAGACTTATTAAGATTAAAAGATGCCTGAGCAACCATAACGTGGCAGCACTGTATTTGAATTGAAATGAATAATCGGCTGCATTGCTCGTTGCCTTGGAAATTATGACTGCATGTGGTAAATACTTTCATTATCGTTTGTTTGGCCCTTGTTGTTTCTGTGTTTTCTTTTGCACTCACCCGCCGCCACGGCCGACCACATGACGAAGAACATCCCCACCGCGATCCTCTTCAGCGAGGAAGGCAGCAGGCCGCGGCGTTTCAGGATGGGGTCCACCACTTTGTCCTTAAGGGGAATCAGCATGAGGATGAGCACTGCGTCAAACATGGTGAGCCAGGCGGCGGGGAAGCGGAACGCCATCTGAGGGATCCGGGAGAGAGAGGGAGAGGAGAGAGAGAGAGAGGGGGGAGGTAAAACGGTGCAAAAAAAAAGCAACAAAGCATGAAAAACTAGGGAGAATGTCAGTGCATTCCAACACAGCTCACTAGTGTGTGTGTGTGTGTGTGTGTGTGTGTGTGTGTGTACGCAACTTTGCATAAGAGCGTGCCGTGTGTGTACTTGATATTGCTTTGGCACCCCCAGGTGGTCAAAACCAATATTAATTTCACAGTAAATAAAGCACACAGTCAAATCCGTAAATCATCATAGAGTTGTTATTATTATTACTTCTATTGTCATGAAGTGAATCCAAAATAAAATAAAAAAGTTTTTTCAGCCCAATTTCTAAACGCAGGGGCAACAAAGTGCAAACAGACTTGGTGAAATATCAATCAGAGGGGAAAATCCATTGTGAGCCAACAAATTATCTCCAACTTAAGGCGATGAAACATTGCAAACTGCTGGAAATGATTTTTTTTTTTGCAATTCAAATTCCGAACGCCATCTGAGCTGCTGATGTGTCCTGATGTGGTTTCACACTTCTGATAGCATCATTTATTCTCAAATTGAATTTCCATTTTTGCGGAAGTAACCGCCGGCGATCCACACGCACCTCCTCGGAGAGCGTTTCCCTCCCTTGTTTGTGCATTATCATATTCAAAATGAGACTTGAATCGGGTCCCTTTGGAAAGGAAACAGAAAGTAGGTCCATGCATGCCACCTGGGTTGGAGTCGCTCCGACCTTCCGTTCGGCCGCTTCGCCGAAAAGAAACCTTGAATGTGAAACTGACGATTGGCTCTTTTACAGTAACTTAGTTTGTGAAGGTGTGAGTGACCTGGAAGTCGCCTTCGGCCCCAAAAAATCTACTCGCAATGTCGTCCCCAAGACATTTTAAAGGAGTAGATATCCTGTACTGGTGATTTGATACTTTAATCAACACTGTTTTATTGTTTTATTTATGTCACATGCTGCCTTTTAAATGACTTTGTTTTTGTACTATTTATCTATTTTTATACTTAGATGTGCATAAGATAAATAAACTCTTTGAATCTTGAAAGAAATATGGGTACATGTAAAGTGGTTTGGCTCCCGTCAGATCACATATTTAGAAAAAAAAGAGTACAGAAATGGATTGCATTACTAATTCAGAGGATCTATTGATGCTCGCATGCAATTGCAATTTCTGTCAAATTAACGTCTGTTGATCAATGACTTAAATGTAGAGGACAATTGTAGCTTCTCTAATTAACTACATTTCCCCGTCGTGGATTATTATTACGTATTATATCCTCTCCCATTGATGATAACGAGTCCTCACAACGTGAGCTGAGCTTCTATTTAGAGCTCATTTCCTCAAGTGACAGAAATCACCATCCTGGTAATGAAGTTAAATACAGGTCGAGGACCAGTCACGCTGTTATTGATCAAAATGGGGAACAAGGGACTCGGCTGTAACACTGAAATTAACGGATTCTCAACTGAAAATAGCACCGAGTGGAAAGACAGATGCTCTGACATTGTGTGTGTGGGAGTTCAAAGTCATGATTTTAAAAAGTGGGTGGGACTCACACTCATACAATGGGGCTGATGCCCATGTGTATATATACACACACTATCTATATATCATGGTTGCCGGGTTGCAAACTGATGATCAGAATTAAGAGTTCTCTCTATATGTCCCATTAACACAAAGGAAATGGGTAAATTGCAAATTCCAAAATGCAAGTGCTGTGCATTCATGATGGGTCCAGGAGATATTCCATTAGATTAGAAGTGAGATTACGACACATCCAGCCCTGCCTCCCACACACGGCTGGTAATATTTGCTGGGGCTCCTTGAAGCAGAGACAACATTTGTTCAGCTGCACCGTTTGAAATGTGTCAGGTGAGGCGAGGTGAGGTAACATCACAGAGGCATCTAATCTCACTTCCCCTTTTGATGTTGAGACGCGTTGAGGCCGTTAGCAGAAAAGGGCTCAGATTCTAGTTTTTTTATTTTATACTTGATCGTGTGTGAGAGTCTTCAAGACTAACAGTGACTAATAAGTAAACAAAACCAGACAGTCAGACAGTTTAAGTGTCAAGTCTCATAGTGTTGTGAAATGTAAGAATATAGTTGTGCCACACACACACACACACACACACACACACACACACACACACACACACACACACACACACACACACACACACACACACACACACACACACACACACACACACACACACACACACACACACACACACACACACACAGACACAGAGAGAGCACAGAGTTAGATCCTGTGGTTTACAGACTAATGTTTCACTTCACATTTCCATGAAGTTGGTTCACTTCACCATCACACCCAAGCTTGCCTCTTCATAAGGAAGTACACACCACAGCTACTAGCGGTTTTCCACGAGTGGAGCAGCAACGCTAGTCAGTCAGCAAAAAAATAAAAATAAAATGATGTGCAAATGGCAGCCAGGTTGCTAATCTGCAAGTAAAAGTTCTGACTTAATCCCCGAGGCATTACCGACCTCCAGCTGTCGCCCAGCGTTCTGTGCCAGTGACCTTTGACTCCTTCAGGTTCAGCAGTGGAAACAGGAACCTAGTACAACGGGTATGTGGAGCAGGTTACCTGGTGGGGGTCAGCCGTGATGTTGGAGGCGCTGTCGGGGATCTTCAGATGGAGGCCCTGCAGGATGTACGTCGTCTGCATCTGCAACACAATTAGGAGATGAAGAGTCTCAGCATGAGGCTGATCTTGATCTTCTTCAATCACTGAAACAGCATCCAGAACCATCCAGTTGACCTAATCAATCATTACATTTGTATATCTGTACATTTCTATAAGGCATTGATTATCTTCAAATAACATGTTTTTGTTTCTAATTTCACACGACTCATGATTGTTATTTATTTATTCAATTTTGTATTAATTTGTTTCTTAATGTGTTGTAAATAGCATGGTATATGGGGGCACATATATTAACTTGCTGTATATTTATTGTTATTTATTTTATCACTATTGTTTTTTTTATATTTTTATTATTTATTTATTTATACTATTTTATTATTATTATTATTATTTATTTGTATTTTTTATTTTTATTTATTTGTTTTTTTTTTAAGGGGGGGCGGGCTCTGTGAATGTCAGGGTAGTTGGGCTAGGGTGAGCTTTGTGTGTGTGTGTGTGTGTGTGTGTGTGTGTGTGTGTGTGTGTGTGTGAATGTATTTTGTGTTTTTCTGTTTGTATTCCTTGTATATTTGTGTTATGGACCCCCCCTTAAACGAGATGGTTCATCCCAAGGTGTTACCCTGCTAATAAACTTAAACTCGCCTGGAAGTACACAGTCCAGTATGGGATCAGGGCCAAGAAGACTGGGAGGATCTTCAGCAGGGATTTCACTTCCTCCACCTTCTCTTCTGGGTATTTTCCTCCGTAGGTCACTTTGGCGCTGTCCAGCAGCGTCGGTTTGTTGCTGCATGGGAACAAAAAAATAAATAAACCCACTAGAATTATTCTATACCCTCTTATCAGCCTTTTTGTGTGTGAACATTTTACCCTTACAGCACTTCTAGAGATAGGAAAGAAACTTTATTCTAAAGCCCATAATCCACATCTCTGGAGAAAATGTCTTAATGTGGAATTCTTGAAAGGCTGTGTGCGATTGGCCAACTTAAAATATATTCAATGTGGAGTTTTTTTGAACCAAATGAGCTGCTTTGGTTCAAAGTCAAGTAAGAGCACTTTTGGACTAACTTTTTCACCACGGGGGGAATGAAGATGAATGCTCGGACAGGTGGAAGGAGAAGAATTATACAGGTGGGGATCAAAAGGAGGCTTTAACATAAAAGGTATACCAACAACACCCCACTTAGCTCTGCAACGAGCAGAAACACTTAAATCCGCCTTCCCATTGAGAGGGATGAAAGCTTTGCTCCGCCACAGTTATTGTGAGCATGCTGTTTGTCATTGAGGGAATTACTTTATCACTTTTAACTGCCCGACAATAAAGTTTGACATCATCTTTCCTCCCTGTCGCTGCACACAACACGCTCTGTGATGGACACGGCGGCGGCGGCGGCGGCGCTCTCACCGGAGGAGGCTGGGCTCCTTCGGTTTCCTGGAGCAGCAGGCGAAGCCCAGGATCTTGAACATGTCCGTGAAGGCGCTGCCGTCGGCGGGCTTGGTGACGAAGACGGTGCGTCCCAGCAGAAAGACCAGGAAGGAGACCCCGAGGCACACAGTGGGAATGATGTAGCCCAGCTCGAAGCTGAAGTTCTGCTGGATGTAGGCCACGCCCCCCAGAGACAGGATGGCTCCCAGGTTGATGCACCAGTAGAACCAGTTGAAGAATCGGCGTGTGGCCTCCGGTCCTCTGTCTTTGACCTGAGATCACCATGGCAACAGGAGACAGCCAATCAAGAGTTATTCACACATACATCAGTGTTTGTGAGCTAAAAAAGAAGCACGTTTTTTTTGTCACATGTGGGGAAATAACCAAATCATGTGCACCAAAACGAAAAATCCTGACGACGCACGTGATAAAAGACAAACTGTTGTGATAAAAGATGAAAAATGATCACAAGCTGAGCCCGACGGGGACGTGAAATCAAAAAAATAACTGTTTTAAAGTGAGACAATGTCATTAATTGTGAAATCTATTTGCAGCAAAGCAACATGATGAGAGGATTCTTTTGTGAGATGTAACCAAAAATAACAGCAACTAAAAAAAAAAAAAATCTGTTTTTTTGCCTTCACATTTAGCTTACAGAAACTTTAATACATTCAAGTAAATGTCTCTGAAAAGCAGATAATGTTATTCTCATAAATGGCACTGATCCATGCCGCATGCAGTTATCCCCGCGGAGAGAGATCGTATCGATACGTGATGAAGTGGACGCGTCTTTTATATATACCAGCACAAAAGAAGCAGCAGTACAGCTGCAATTAACTACTGGGGGAGATAATGTCACTGCATTCACAAGCCCACGCTGAGCATTAATCTTTCTGCAGTTGTGCAGTGTCACTTAAGAAAATAATCTTCAGCTAGAACCGACCACCTGATTGCTGCATGTTCACAAAAACACTGCAGGAGAATACTTTGAAAATAATACACACTTGAGATACTTGTGTGGTTCCTACGTTTTAAGTTCTGAGTGGTCGTGTGTGTAGCTTTAAGACTAACATCTCATTTCTTGTTTCAGTGTTGGCCCTCCATCAAATATAGAATAGGACCATCACGGATCGACAGACATCCTACTTTCTTTCCTTCCTGAGATCCTCCACCAGCTGTCTGAACAGATGCATCCGCAGCCCCAGTTATACTGTAACAACATTATTATTATGACCAAGTTGCACATTATTATAAAAAGAAATACAAAAATCAGGTGTGCCATTTTTCACACTGAAAGAGGGTGCAATTATTATAATTTTTAGACGAATCAAGCTGAATTTAATAGACATTTTTCTCAAAAAAGGAGCACATTTTCAAGTATTAACAGCTACGACTGTCGTTTCGGGACATTCATCTGGAGGAGAATTAGTTCATATTATATCTTTAGTAAATACTCTTATGTTTTGTCAACTTGACAACCTTTAACACCAGAAAAACAAAGCTGATTTATTTTGTTTCCTTCTGTGCGAGATACTGTATTTCTCTATTGTTTCCCCTCAATATATGGATTTAGGTCGATGTTGTGTATTGTGTAATGTGTGTAATGTGTGTGTTTGAGCTTGAGCAAAAGGCTCATTGACAGAAATGTGAAAATCCTGTAACGAGCGTCGGAGACTCAAGAACTAATCATTTTCACCCTGCTGCTCCCCTTTGAACGGTTTAACCCTCTCATGGTTAGATTAGTTGTGAAAAACAATGATCCCCATTTAGGATTTTTTTTCCATTTCGATGACTGCATCTCGTAGGAGGGGGTGGTTATTTTAGCACGAAAGCGACAGATGTGTTGCGTTTCACTTCTCGTTACCAAAGTCACATTTGGGCTGTTGTTCCTGTGCATGTGTACATAAGAGTTGGATCATCGTTGTCTCTACATTACGCTCTTAAAAAAGGGCTGATTTATAGTGAAAATACTGATAAGTGACTGTGATGATGGAGGCCTGCAGGAGTGAACTGTCACGGTCAAAAGAAATCCGTCACATGATATGTCTGACCACCGTGATGTCATGCTGCATACCAGATCTTACACAATCAGCAAACAAACCTCCATGTCTGCTTTCAGCATTCCTCATTTAACACACAGTTGGAGGCCTGACAGTAAGGTTCATACTCGTACCTGATCTGCCCCAAACGGAGTGATGTTGGACTTCACAGTGCCGACGCCTAACGCGATTAAAACCAGTCCACCGTAGACTGCCGGGCCACAATATGGACTGCGAATGGGGCAGTTTAGATCGCTCGGAGGAGTGATGCTCGTGTTCAGACACTCGGCGGGTTGCACGGGGAACGCCATCTCGTCTCCACAGAGCTGCACCCGGGTGTCCTCGTTTGAAATGAAAGGGAAAAACAGCATCCCGAGAAAATACAGGACGAGACTTGCGGCGATTGTCCAGAATTTCCCAAGGCACGCGTCCGCCAACCAGCCTCCAAACGGTGAAATTAGGTAAGTGACTCCCATGAACATCAGGGGCGCCTGGCTCGCCTGAGTGCCCTCCCAATAAAAGGGACTGCTGTTGAGGAAAAGCACCAGGTTGGACGTGATGCCGTAGAACGCAATCCTTTCCAAGGACTCGGCCAGCAGGATGGCAGCGCACGCCAGTCTCCTTCCCTGGAAAACCGACGGCGGTGGCGGAGGTCTGCCGTCCCCAGAGTCCAAAAGAGGGGTGCTCTCACCGGCATCCCTGCTGTTAGCCATCTTCAATAAGTAGTTTCTGGATTAGTGAGAGTTCAAATCCTGTGAAGAAAACATACAGGAGGAGGTCACACACAGAAACCTATACAACATGTCCCAAGAGGAGAAGCACTCCTCCACACACACTTTTACTGTGAACCCCTGAAGTAATGTTAAACCTAAAGTAAACTAGGTTTAGCACGACAGCTCTGGGGAGAAGAGCTTACTTACTATATTTTTCAGGTCAAGGACCCGCAAGGCCGATCATATAAAACTGTGTTGCTTATTAAATCCCAAAGTTAACTAACTTTAACACGACAGCTTAGGTTATATAAAGTTACCTTTATTTTACATTTTAAATAAATTAAATCCTAAAGTAAGCTAACTTTAACACGACAGCTTAGGTTATAAATTACCTTTAATTTTACATTTTAAATCAATTAAATCCTAAAGTAAGCTAACTTTAACAAGACAGCTTAAGTGGGAAGAGTTTGTCTTTATTTTGCATTTTAAATAAATTACGGTAAATCCTAAAGTAAGCTAACTTTAACACGACAGCTTAAGTGGGAAGAATTTGTCTTTATTTTGCATTTTAAATAAATTACGGTAAATCCTAAAGTAAGCTAGCTTTAGCACGGCGATAGCTTTGTTGAGAAGTGTTCTCTTACTTTAAATCATTAAAAACCCCAGCTAGCTTTAGCACGGTAGCTTCGGTGAAAATAGTTTGCTTGACTTTACCGTTAAAATCATTGACCCGCGTCCCGGTGTCCGTCGGTCATCTCCATTAACGCAGCTAACGTCCGCCGGTCCAACCCGCTTCAGTTGGTCTCCTTAAATCGACAGTTTTCCAGAGGAGAACTGGTAGTCAACAAAAACAGTCACAGTGCTGGCGCGTGACACACGGCTCGCGCAGTCAACAGGACGGGCTGAACTCGCGGTTGCCCCGGCGACGATCTCAAAGCGAACGTAGCCGACGTAGCTGCGGTGGCGCGAGGCGGCTGCGGCCCATCCATGTAGATGGAGATTACTTCCGGTGACGGTGACGTAGCAGCGAAACAAGGAAGCGCTGTATTTTTTTGTTTGTTTGTTTCTTATTTGTTTTTTATCATATCACTGATTCAAATATGGAAGAGAAATCCAACAAAATTTAAATAAAAATATAACATAAAAGTATAAGTCTCAAGACACGATACCGGAATGGTTGTACGTTACGTTGCGTCGCGTGTTTCCAGGGGGGATCATATCGGAGGCGGACTTGTAAACATTGCAAGCGTGGGTTTTTTGCATCACCGGCGCCAAGTTAAAAAAAAAAAAAAAAAAAAAAGCGTTACCCTTACGTGCAGCTCGCAGGCATGGATCCAGGAAATGTGACGGCAGGTCAGCCGAGCCTGTTATTCCACCCGGCCTGTTCCGCACTCATGGTCACGTCAGCTCGGAGGACCAGCAGCTCGTCGATGACGATATGAAATTACTCTTTCTCGCTTGCCTCAGCCCCAAAACGGGAAACCACACGACAGCTGAGAGGATCAGGTAATTTAACGTCGCTGTTTCTCTCTACGCGCTGAAGCCACACACCGCTGTTGCTCGTCATCAGATCGCCGTGTGTGTTGTTGTTGGGCAAGAAAACAAACTGACCTTACGGTATAGTAGCTGTAATAAATGAGCTGTAACGTTATGATGCAACCTGGCAGGTATAACGCGACCCAGGAAGGAAGAAGCAGTAAGAAACCCCCCACAATGTGATTTTATTTGATTTATTTAACACAGTTAAAACGCAAAACGGAAGAGAACACAGTGAACCAGTGCAAGGAGAGGCATGAAACCCACAGGGGCTTAATAATATTATAATTAATAACAAAGCAATAACAAAACAGGACATAGAAACATATTTTGTATATATGTATTTATAAAAAAATATTATATTAAAAAACATATATACATTTTATGTGTAAGCAAATAATACACATATATGATAAATATTGTATATTATAAATATATATTTGTATATTTTATGTACATTTTATATTTAAAAAACATATATATATATATATAGAGTCACCCTCCCTTTGTCTCTCAGAAGCCACGTTGAATCAGCAGGACACACCTGTGAGCTCCGGGATGCAGCAGAGTTTCAGTCGTCGGCCGAGGTCGCCGACCTCATATCCAGAAACCCTCCATTCGAGGGGCGCTGGCCATTCACCTGTTCAGAGCAGGCCGACTCCTCTTAGGTAAACACACCTGCTCTCAGGTGATCCATTTACATCCTCTTTGGTGTGTTTGAGTCCCAGTCCCGGAAATGTCAGGACCTTTCCTGTGTTTTGTTTTTCACCCTTTCACACCAGACACCCAGGTACCCTTTGGCGTTATCTTTGGTGGAACGGATATAAATGAAGATGTGAAAGTCGAGCAGAAGCGTGCGGTGATGGAGCAGGTGCTGCTGAAAGCCAGGTGATGTTGTTTTATACCAACACATCACACAGAGGGTACATCCTTAAAAACAACAATTAAACGTGACGATATGAAACGTTTCATGTCTTTATCATCCTGGATAAAATCATTCATTCTCCATATTATCCCAACAATCAAGATAAGCTTAAAGCTCTTTATACCTCGCATTTAGTCAAACATTTCTTTATTGTATCACAGATTACACCTTCCTTGTCCCATCCCTAATAATAAACACAATGAATATGTTTATATACATTCTGATTATTACAACGCTTTTAAAATGTGCAAAAGTTCTTTCTAGCACTCTTTAACATCTGAAAGCAGGGAAATCAGAGGCTGTTAATGTGAGAGACGTTCAGAGGAGTTGTGAGGAAACGCTCCCGTTCCTTCTGAGGCTGAACTCCAGCTGTGCAGGTTGTGTGTTTGCTCGTCTCTCCTCTGGTTTAACATGGAACGGTTCATTAATATCCCGTCCTGCACTCTCACACATGAGAAACGTGTCTGTTCTCGTTCTGATGGAAGACGTCGTCGCTGGTGGAGGCATCCATCTAGTAAATCTGGATCATGGAGGGATCCGGGTCTCACGGCTTCAAACATCTGACTCTCACACGTACCTCCATCACGGCTCGGAGCCGTTTAATAATGCACGTAAATGAATATCCTCCTCATCGCGTTGCCTTTGTTTCTCCTCCGTTAGTATTCAGTGTTTTCTTCTGCATTTCTTTTGTTGCTCAATTGTTGTTGCTTGTGCAGAAAAAGGCTCAAACTTCCTGCAAGTGATGGGATTTCTTGTTTTTTCTGAAATGGCTTGGGGGGGGGGGTTAACGAAGTGTTTTATTTGTGTTTGTTTGTTTTGAATCAGGTTTGCTGTTGCATTTACTGACAAACTGAAAGAAGAGGCAGAGGTGTTTTTGGTATGTTGAAGACCTCTGGACTAACAGCAGTAGTTTGTGTCTAATAGTGATATTTCAATATAAAATAAAAAGGTTTAGCATTTTCCAGCACGTCGCCACGACGACGGCTTCCATCAATACAACAGAAGGGCTTTCACTATAGCAACATCCTGGCCTGTAATAGTTTGGCATTAAAACATTATTATCGTTGGGTTTTATCCTCAGATCAGATTCCAGCCGGCGCCGTCCTTTATCTCTGCCATTTAGAGCCGACAGCAGGCAGACAGGCAGGCAGACAGACAGACAGGCAGACAGGCAGGCAGACAGACAGACAGGCAGACAGGCAGGCCGGTCAGGGATAGCTTTTTATTGTGACGGAAACACACAGGAGGATGAATCAGCACGATAGCATCCAGTCCATTTCCTTCAGCTTCCCTCGGATTTATGTTTTTACCCTCCTCCATTATCTTAGCTCTCTCTCTCTCTGCTCTCTCTCTCTCTCTCTCTCTCTCTCTCTCTCTCTCTCTCTCTCCCTTTTAAAGTATTTTGATTAAATGCAGGAGCACAACAAGCATTAAAAGTCGGTTTCTTTTGTCTGACGTGAAGAGAAACAATCCGTGAGCAGCAGCAATTTGTATAAACAAACACCGCCGATAATCCAGATCCATTTAGACCAGTTGTGTATGAGTGTGTAGTTGTGTATCAGTGTGTGAGTGTGTATGAGTGTGTAGTTGTGTATCAGTGTGCTGAGTGTGTATGAGTGTGTAGTTGTGTATGAGTGTGTAGTTGTGTATCAGTGTGCTGAGTGTGTATAAGTGTGTAGTTGTGTATGAGTGTGTAGTTGTGTATCAGTGTGCTGAGTGTGTATGAGTGTGTAGTTGTGTATCAGTGTGTAGTTGTGTATCAGTGTGCTGAGTGTGTATGAGTGTGTAGTGTGTATGAGTGTGTAGTTGTGTATCAGTGTGCTGAGTGTGTATGAGTGTGTAGTTGTGTATCAGTGTGCTGAGTGTGTATGAGTGTGTAGTTGTGTATCAGTGTGCTGAGTGTGTATGAGTGTGTAGTGTGTATGAGTGTGTAGTTGTGTATCAGTGTGCTGAGTGTGTATGAGTGTGTAGTTGTGTATCAGTGTGCTGAGTGTGTATGAGTGTGTAGTTGTGTATCAGTGTGTAGTTGTGTATCAGTGTGCTGAGTGTGTATGAGTGTGTAGTTGTGTATCAGTGTGCTGAGTGTGTATGAGTGTGTAGTTGTGTATCAGTGTGTAGTTGTGTATCAGTGTGTAGTTGTGTATCAGTGTGCTGAGTGTGTATGAGTGTGTAGTTGTGTATCAGTGTGTAGTTGTGTATCAGTGTGTAGTTGTGTATGAGTGTGTAGTTGTGTATCAGTGTGCTGAGTGTGTATGAGTGTGTAGTTGTGTATGAGTGTGTAGTTGTGTATGAGTGTGTAGTTGTGTATCAGTGTGCTGAGTGTGTATGAGTGTGTAGTTGTGTATGAGTGTGTAGTTGTGTATCAGTGTGTAGTTGTGTATCAGTGTGTAGTTGTGTATGAGTGTGTAGTTGTGTATCAGTGTGTAGTTGTGTATCAGTGTGCTGAGTGTGTATGAGTGTGTAGTTGTGTATCAGTGTGTAGTTGTGTATCAGTGTGCTGAGTGTGTATGAGTGTGTAGTTGTGTATGAGTGTGTAGTTGTGTATCAGTGTGCTGAGTGTGTATGAGTGTGTAGTTGTGTATGAGTGTGTAGTTGTGTATCAGTGTGCTGAGTGTGTATGAGTGTGTAGTTGTGTATCAGTGTGTAGTTGTGTATGAGTGTGTAGTTGTGTATCAGTGTGCTGAGTGTGTATGAGTGTGTAGTTGTGTATCAGTGTGCTGAGTGTGTATGAGTGTGTAGTTGTGTATCAGTGTGCTGAGTGTGTATGAGTGTGTAGTTGTGTATGAGTGTGTAGTTGTGTATCAGTGTGCTGAGTGTGTATGAGTGTGTAGTTGTGTATCAGTGTGCTGAGTGTGTATGAGTGTGTAGTTGTGTATCAGTGTGCTGAGTGTGTATGAGTGTGTAGTTGTGTATCAGTGTGCTGAGTGTGTATGAGTGTGTAGTTGTGTATGAGTGTGTAGTTGTGTATCAGTGTGCTGAGTGTGTATGAGTGTGTAGTTGTGTATCAGTGTGCTGAGTGTGTATGAGTGTGTAGTTGTGTATCAGTGTGCTGAGTGTGTATGAGTGTGTAGTTGTGTATCAGTGTGCTGAGTGTGTATGAGTGTGTAGTTGTGTATCAGTGTGCTGAGTGTGTATGAGTGTGTAGTTGTGTATGAGTGTGTAGTTGTGTATCAGTGTGCTGAGTGTGTATGAGTGTGTAGTTGTGTATCAGTGTGCTGAGTGTGTATGAGTGTGTAGTTGTGTATCAGTGTGCTGAGTGTGTATGAGTGTGTAGTTGTGTATCAGTGTGCTGAGTGTGTATGAGTGTGTAGTTGTGTATCAGTGTGCTGAGTGTGTATGAGTGTGTAGTTGTGTATCAGTGTGTAGTTGTGTATCAGTGTGCTGAGTGTGTATGAGTGTGTAGTTGTGTATCAGTGTGCTGAGTGTGTATGAGTGTGTAGTTGTGTATCAGTGTGCTGAGTGTGTATGAGTGTGTAGTTGTGTATCAGTGTGCTGAGTGTGTATGAGTGTGTAGTTGTGTATCAGTGTGCTGAGTGTGTATGAGTGTGTAGTTGTGTATCAGTGTGCTGAGTGTGTATGAGTGTGTAGTTGTGTATGAGTGTGTAGTTGTGTATCAGTGTGCTGAGTGTGTATGAGTGTGTAGTTGTGTATCAGTGTGCTGAGTGTGTATGAGTGTGTAGTTGTGTATGAGTGTGTAGTTGTGTATCAGTGTGCTGAGTGTGTATGAGTGTGTAGTTGTGTATCAGTGTGCTGAGTGTGTATGAGTGTGTAGTTGTGTATCAGTGTGCTGAGTGTGTATGAGTGTGTAGTGTGTGTGTTAAGCAGTGTTCTCCTGTTCTCAGCTGTCCCAGAGCAGTAAGATCTACGTGCAGCCTCAAGGTAAGCTCTGCAGGAAGAAGCTCCTGGCTTGCTTCCCGACCGTCCAAGTGTTGCATTCATTCATTCATTCATTCATTCATTCATTCATTCATTCCCCCATCCTATTTGACTGTTATTTGTTATTTTTTAAAAGGCATCCAGACGGACGTGAGTGAGAAATTCGTCTGGACGGACTTCTTGAGGAGTTCAGGTAACGTTCTCCCAGTCCGTCTTCCCAGTTGCATCTTCTTCTCTACGTTGGATTGCGGATCTTAAAACCGATAAATATGAGTGGCTAGCTCCACCCGGGCCACTACTTAAACCGGGAGCAGCCAGACATTAAAACAAGTGAACCTGCTTCTAGCTTCAGACCTGATCTGGTACCAAAGCATGACTTTTGAATGGTTTTATTAGTATTAATAATTTTAGATCAACTAAACAACGCAGTGATTTCAGACCTTTCACAAGGTGTTTAACACCGTTTCAACGTGAACGCAGAGAAAGAAAAACACTGATGTGGAAGAAGAAGGAGATGATGGAGAGAAGTCAGAATCACAAGTTTCAAAATCTATTTTATTATGGGCTTAGTTTGCAGTTCAACATGTAGGATTTCTCTCTCTCTCTCTCTCCCTCCCTCTCTGTCTCTCGCTCCCCTCGATCCTCAGAAGGACGGCTTCATTGAGTAAATGACACGGGAAGCTCTCTGTGAAGTCCATGAATTGATTAAATGTAATTGGAAATCAAAGGATGAGGTTAGATGTCGAGTGTAATGTAATCTTCTAGTGGAGCAACACTGATCTGGGATCAGTGTTTGAGCCACAGAGGGCAGCTTACGATAATTAGCCTCACGTTGTTTGGTCATTAGCACCGTGATGAGTCTCTCTCTGGGGGGCGGGGCTTACGTGCTGATTGACAGGTCGCTACCAATGCTAGTTAGCTACTACGATGACTTTAACACCCGTCGCTCCTCCACAGGCCAAATATGGTCGCTTCCTTTCACTGGTTGTTAAAAAAAAATCCAAGATGGTGAAAATGCAGAACTGGAAGCTTCGACACCGTAGTCCACAAACCAACGTGTGACGTCACCATGACGACGTCCACTTCCTTTAGTGGCTTCCTGTTTCTCACGTGTGAAGCTTCGTTAGTCGGATCGTTTGTTATCGACGCCGTTGTCATTATTGTGTCCACCTTCTGCAGTATCTGTTACCTCTGAGCCAACTAGTTCACATAGATGTAGATCACACACACACACACACACACACACACACTGAAATCAAAAGGCAAACGAACAGAAGTGTGTTTTGCTCGGAGCTCAGAGAACAGAGTGCTGCCGGCTCAGAAGATGACTTGTACAAATGTGTGTTTCTCCCCCGAGGAAAGGAGGATTTTTTTTTGTCATTATTATTCCTCTGAATTTCCTGCTGATTTTGACACATCTGTGTGATTCAAACCATCCTGCTGCTGCTGGATGTTCTTCTTGTTCGATACTTCCAGCAGATGTTTTTTTTTTTTGGACAATGGGTTGGTAGGATCGAGGTCAGTGCCCAGACTCCACGCTGTCCTTTTAAGATGCTTTAATAGCATTAAAGAGCGGCCTCAGCCTCCTGATCTGGACTTATCTGGCAGCAGGAGGATTTCACTCCACTGTCGCTCAGCTTCCGGCACGTGCATCTGTCTGTCTGTCCGCCCGCCCGTCTATCTGTTTCAAAATCTATTTTATTATGGGCTTAGTTTGCAGTTCAACATTTAGGTTTTATCCCTTTTGGGTGATTACATAAATATCTGGGATTAAATCTAAGAATGTTCTTGTGTTTATTGTTTGAGTGTTTCCTTCACACAAACCTCTTTCTTAATATCAAACCAAGACTACTTCCTCTTCTCCTCCTCGTTGTAAGAGAAGTTCTGATGTAACTTCCTGTTACACTGATTGGTTGCCGTGAAACGGTTATTTGTCGTCACCCAGAAGATCACAATCATATCTCAATATCGAGTGGACTGATTGGCACAGACGTTCATGGTCCCCAGATGATGCATCCCAGTGTCTTTGATGGATCTGTTAACCTTCCCTGTGGCGCCCCCATGAGGTCGATATTTCTGGTTTTGCATGAAAACTATGGAACGCCATGACATTTGTCTCAGACATGCGTGGTCCCCTGAGGATGAACTAATGACACTCAGCTTGTTGAGCGATGGAGACTTTATCCGGAGCCAGGAAGTGGCATTTTAAGAGCACATTTTCATAATGAACCAGGAAAATATCCTGAATCCCATTTATTTTTGGCGAGGATAATCGTGAAATGTTGATCCGGTCCCATTTCTGCCAACGCTGGTCGTCGTTCTGATCAGCTGGTTAGCTGCTTCACACAGGAAGAAGAACGCTGCCAGCTGTGGAAGCACCATGATAGTATTGATCGGGTCACGACGTTGATCCGTTGCTGTCTGACTCATCGATCTCACCGCGCCAAATCTCCTTCAACGCAAAGGTTCTTAAATAAAAACGTGTGACGTCGGGCCGCTCGTTTGATTCTAGACGTGTTCAGGGAGTTATGATGCTGTATCACACACACACACACACACACACACGGATGTTTCCCTGCTGAACGTTACCACTCTGATCAGAGAATTGTGTGAGCCCATTAGTCACCGCTGTCTTATATCCTTCATGACCTTGGGTGATGTATCGCTTTCATTATCTGCCGCCGCACTCCCAATGTTCATTATGCACTGTTTATAGTGTGTGTGTGTGTGTGTGTGTCTCCAGGTGTACACAGCGACCACGTGGAGGATCTGCGTGTCTTCCTGCTGGTCTGTGGCCTCAGAAGAGTCAAGGACCCCCTTTATCTGGTGGAGGTCTTCTCAGGTAGACCCAGCCATTATGCATGATATATGTTCAGGTAATTACACAAGACAAACAGGTAGTTCCACAGCAGGTATCCTGGCAGGAGGGCATCTGCTTCTCTGTTCTCGTCTGTCGTCAGGGCAACGGGAACGTCCTCATCAATTAGCAAACAAAGTCCAGTCTCTGCGCTCGAGTTTCAGCCCATTAAAACTTTTATGTGGACGTGAAACGAGATCCAGCTCACGTCGACCCGTTATCACCTTTATGATGACATCACAGGTTCATCCAATACATTCAGCTCTTTTTAAAAATGTGACTTTCATGGCAACCCGTTATGGTAATAAGGCGTCACTAGAGGGCGACGTGGAGGCAGGTGGGAGATGTGAGGGTTTTAAATGTGTTCAACATGCAAGAGTAAAACACAGCTTTCCCTTTGTTGTGTGTTGCATCCATCAGAGTGGCATCGGGACGACCCCCTGAACGTGTTGGTGATGATCGGGCCGAGGGTGAGTTCTCCACCTTCATACCTTCATACCCACCAGGTGGGACTCTGACACTGAAAGCGTCCCCGGGGGAAATTCAAGCGGCTGCTTCATCTGTTCGGCTGGAATTAAACGCTGACGGGACTCACTGCTGTGGTCCTCTGAGTCCAGTTCAGCCCTGGATTCATTCAGGCCTCGGCCCTGTGTGCCACACCTGAAGCTGGGATGAAAAACTGTCTGTCTGCCTGTCTGTCTGCATGTCTTCCCCCCTCAACTAGCTTTGATATGACACCCGTGTTCTGCTATTTTAGCGTCTGTTCTCTCTTTTCAAACAGTGGTGTCAAGCAGACAGGTATGTTTTTTTTGTTGTTTTTTTGCTTTTAGATTTGCTCTAAAACAACTCAATTATTTGCGCCCCCCCTCCCCGTCTCCCTGCCCCCCCTCCCCGTCTCCCTGCCGCCCCCCCCTCCCCGTCTCACTGCCGCCTCTGTTGCTGCTGTTTGATGAAGCGGATCAGTGGCGGCGCAGACGTGCGTTTCATCTCGACGCCCTGAAATCACAGCATGTTTGTGTGTTTGTTTGTGGGAAATGAAAAACCACGTACTTTATTTATGATCTATTATTAAAATAACAAACATGTATGTGTGTACGCAGATTCCCCCTCTAGGTTCTAAAAATACAGATTATTATAGTATTATAAATGTACCTCATTCACATAATAATAATAATAATAATAATAATAATAATAATAAGCGCTCTGGCTGCAGAGAATCTGCCATTAAGAGGAAGATCCAGGTCAGTTTGTCAGCGGTGACAGTCATAATATTAATATTATTATTCATATATATTCAATGAAACATTTCTAAAGATGAATCTGCGATCGTCGTGTTGGATTTTGGGATGTTCGCAGGCTTTTGCACCAAATATTGGCTGCTTAATAAATAAAAACTAGTATAAGAGATTAAGCCAGAAGAACTTGAACACAGTACTCAAATACTCTGTTAATGCATCCACTGCTTCCGGTTAATCCCAGATTACAACCGGACGCAAACATCTTCTCACTTCACATTCTTTGATTCTGTTTTTTAAATACGTTTCATGCAAAAGCAGATTCCATTTAGAAATTCCACAAGCTGTAAAATCAAAGAAATAAATGAAAAACTAGCCGCTTGCTTGGCAGCATCTTTGACCTAAATCGCTCCGCGGTTTGACTTCTCTGCAGGGCCGTTGCTAATGCACACAAATCCCACGTTGCAATTAATCAGATTGGCCACCCACCCCACCCTGACCCCAATCTCTCTGCAAACACAGGATTTCACAGAGAATTATTATTTGCTCATGATGATGATTGAAAATGATTAATATGTCATTGTTTTGTATTTACATCCTTCCGATGATGATGATGATGATGATGATGATGTCACGTGTTTCTGTCTCTTAGATCGATCCAGGATTCACCGCCGAAGTGGAAGCTGTTGTTCAGAGGTGAGACAGGAAGCCCTCTCTGGTTTTAGGGGGTTTCACCTGGACTGGCCTTTGCATGTCAGCATCATTCATCCCCCCCTGCTTGCCCCCTGCAGGACATCCGGGGTCTTCGTGGCCCGGGAGCGCAGCCAGCGGGAGCTCCACGCCGCCATGAAACGCTGCTTCGCCGTGGTCAACAGCTCCATCTCCGAGGGCATGTCGGCAGCCATTTTGGAGGTAAACATCTCCAGGGGCTTGTGGGTAAATTGGGTGAGAGCGTTTTGTTTGTTTTTGAGGTGCAGAATCACTCCAATCCATCCGGAGCCAAAGAAAGTGGAAACAGGCGTTCCTTATCTCGCCGTTTCCTTGTCGGCTTCAATGTTATCGGACCACTTCAGGGACGATTACCCAAATTAATTTGCTTTACTCGAGTCTTCCCCATTTCGTGTAAAAAAACCCTGCAAATCCATCTAATCTCTTCTAAAACAGTCGATGAAGACGATCCACCGCGGGCTTAGAGGCTGATTAGCGTGTTGGCGTGTTTCTACCTGCTGGAGGTTTCAGCAGATTTCCTCCTTCTAGAAGTGAACTAGAGTGTCTCTCTCTCCCTGTCTGTCTGTGTCTCTCGCCCCCTCCAGGCCATGGACCTGGGCGTCCCCGTGTTGGCCAGAGACATCCCAGGAAACGCCGCCGTGGTGCGTCACGAGGTCACCGGCCTGCTGTACTCCACCCCTCAGGTAGGTAAAGCTTCACATCCACCAGGCTCCGCCTCCTCCCATCACCCAACCAGCAGGAAAAACACTCGCTGACACCGGGAGTTACAAAAAAAACAGAGCAGAGATAGGGGGGCAATATTCAGAGAAAAAAAAGTCGGAAATTTGTGGAAGAAAACTTAACATAATTGTTGTCAAACTTTTGCACTTTAAATGCTCGTCGTTAGTCTAAAATAAGTAAAACAAAATCTAAAATACAACAGGAACGGTGCAGGTGTTTCCCCCGGGATGAGGATCAGGAACCCGATGCAACACATAACAACGTGGGGAGATATGATGAGGTTTGGCATTAAAAAATAAAGCAGAGTGTCACATCATATATCATCATATATCATCATATATCACAGGTGAAGGCTGGTGGAGCGTGCAGACTGCATGCTCTTGCGTGTTGTATCGGCGGGGATAAGTCCTCTCCGGGGGGTGGGGGGTCACATGTGCTCAGCTCAGCTGCCAGGAAGTGGCTCTCACAGATGGTTGCAGAGACTTGAGGCTGGATAAAAGCTCGACCTCCGCCAGGACCGAGTCGCTCGCCAGCGAGCCGCTCGCCTGGCGGCCAAAAACTTTCCCCGCATCAAACACGACGTTTTTTCTTTCCTCAACGCTCTGAAATCCCGTCTTTACTCCTGATTGACGGTGTTTCTGCTTCTCTAAGCCTTCGGAGTAATTACACGAGGATCAAGTAAATGTGTCAAAAAGCAAAGAAACACAGCGGCACTGGAAGGCCGTAAAAGAGGAGGGATGGCACCTCGCGGCCGGCGGCGCTGCACAATCAGCACTGAAGGAGTGATTAGAAAAGCACGCTGCTCGTACGTTGAGCTTTAATCCTGTTGCCGGAGGATTTATGGCTCTCATATGACCATGCAGAGGAGCCTCCAGGCATAATCACATCACCGAATGGAGTGAACTGACCTGCCGGCTGAAGCTCCGTCATGTTGCAGAAACACTTTTAAGGCGCTTTGTTTTTGGTCGGCGGCAAAAAAATGAATAAAGGAGCTCGGCTCCATCACGTCATTAGTCATCTCTGAATCGACAGCTGGTGTTGTAGTGTTGTTTAACAGCAAGCAGACACTTTGTTTGTCCCACTTTCCGCCTTAAAAACGAGGTGGCAGCTATTAGGAGACTGTTAGACAGCCAAGATCTGGATCCACAAATACCTCCATGTGTTTACGAAATCAGCACACAAGCTCTTATCTGGCCTTTTTGTTCTCGTGCCTTTTTGGATCATCTTTTATGCTTTAAAAAGGAAAATGTCTTCAGGCAACTTCACTGACGAGCTTTAAGTGGCATTTGGCAATGACTGAGTTTTTCCTCTGCTTTTATATCCCTGCCAGGAATTTGTGCATCAGTCTCGGAGGCTGTCGGCGGATCGTGAGCTGAGAGAGAGGCTGGTGAGGAACGGGAAGGTCTACGTGGAGGAGCGTCACGGTCCCCAGCAGGAGAGGGAGACCTACGGGAGCCTGGTGGCGTCGCTGCTCCGAGCCTAACGCCACGCTGCTGGACCCCCACGCCGCTGGACCCCCACACCGCTGGACCCCCACACTGCTGGACCTCAACGCTGCTCACCTTCTCAGGAACGACACAGAGCAGCCAGTTACACGGGTGTATATTTACATATATTATCAAACATCTTTTTATTCCCAGAAATCAAAGAGACTTTTCAAAAGAAACCCTGTTTCTATTCACACTGCCAGATTGAAATTATGCTGCAGAACCAAAGACAGAATAGAAACGGTTTGTTTTGTCTCGTCAATATATATATTTTCTTTTTTGGTATTTGAAATTGACGATGTACTGTTATTTATGGTTTGATATAAATATAAAAAAGGCATGGGTTCTCTGTTTATTCGTTTGTACTTAATAAAACCAAGCAAAACCACTGAAGATGTTTTTTTGTCCAAAACATTTAGATTTCTTTTTTCTCGTGTTACTTCTAATCTACTAAAACTCCCCCATATTACTTTTTCCTCCCAGTCTGTATGCGACAGCAACTCATTAATGTTTCATTGGTTGCACACTCAAAATACCTCAACAAAAACTACTTGTTTAAAGGGCACAGGGGGCGCAACGGGTTTCTTGTAATTGCCGTTACAAAAGGTTGATTTTGGGAAAAACATGAACTGAAAAACTGTGAAACTGCAAGAAAAAAAACCTTAGAAAATCCAGTGAAAGGCAATATTCAAGATCATAGTGTTTTAATGAAAAAAATCAAATGAGAATTATTGAATATTTAATCAAAAGCCACGTTCTTGGTGAAACCCACATCAGACAGACTGAGTTCCGGATCATAACTGGGAATGAATGTTGAGTTGGTGTTATTTGGGGGAACTGCTGTCAGAAACGTAGGAGACGTCCACATGCAGCATCGACACCGGTGGCTTCAAACATCGTGGAAACAAAGAGTCCCGTCTGGTCTGGTCCCGTAGGAACATACAGTACATGATGGTGTAAAGGCCTTGCTGGGTCATGACATGGAGGAGGGCGGTTCCAAAAATCGGAGCTGACGAAGGCATTGAGGTGATCAAAGCCACATCGACTGTCCATGAGGTCTGATCTGGATTATAACTGGTCCTCCGAGCCGGGGCCCTCCTCGCGGCCGACCCAGTGGATGCCGTGGCCGTTCTCCCCCAGCTGCGGCGAGTGCTGGCGCTCCAGGGTGGAGAAGGTGGTGAACTGGACCCGCTTCCTCTTGCTGGTGGGCGAGTGGAGCGCCTCAGCCGCCGCCGCCGGTTTGCTCCGGAGGGAGCCGACGCAGCTGAGCGGCGAGTCTGTGATGGAGGCCAGGCAGCTGGGCCTCCGGGACAGCGAGGAGGTCTTGTTGTCGGGCCCTATGTCTATGACGGTGGTGGTGGTGGTGGTCTGGGAGTCCTGCTGGACCGGACTGCCCGGCACGCTCATCACCAGCTCGGCGTCCGTGCCGAGCCACACCCAGTCGTGGCGGTGGCCCGTGGGCTCCTGGCCGTGGGACGGCGGCGTCTTGTGCCGGAACTTCACCACGTAGGAGACGCAGTTGACCAGGAACACCAGGATGGCGAGGCAGAAGACACCCAGCAGGGCGTACATACCGATCTCCAGGTCCGTGAGCGGCCTGCTGGACGACATCTCCTCGCCGCCGCCGAGCTCCCCGTCTGCCGCCTCCCGACCCGGCGCCGCCACCTTGGTGGAGGGGTTGTTGTAGTTCTGCAGGTTCCCGGGGGCCTTCACGGTGCTGGTGAAGCCCACGCTGCTCATGTCCTCCACGATCATGTTGTCCGAGCCGTACGCTCTGCCGCCGCCGCCGTCACTGGGGCTGTTCATCATGCTGCTGTTCACCACGCTGGTCGGGTTCCCCGAGCTGGTCTTCCCCGCCCCCCCAAGGCTGCCGCTGGTGATGAAGGTCCTCTCCGTAGACTTGATCGTGGTTGTGATCTTCTGCATGGCGCTCTCCTCCCTGTCCGAGGTCGAGCCGCGTGGCGGCGGTGGATCCTGGGACGGCTTCCTCCTCTCGCCGCCCGCCTCTTCCCCGTCGCTCCCGTAGTCGATTCCGGCGTCGCCGCCGTCCGGGCGCCGGCTGTTCACCTGGAACTTGACCTTGAGGCTGCCGTTGCCCACGGCAACTGTGCTTTTGCGTTTGGATTTCTGACAGGACTCACAGATGGACATCTCCACTCGGACCAGGACACCTTCGCCCTCGCCTTCCGCCGCCACGGTGGGCGGAGAGCCCTGCACCGACACCACCCCCGGGTCCAGAGAGGTCACCGCCACCCGGTAGTAGGCCGGGTCGTAGAGGTCCAGAGGCGTCTGGTTGCCATCGCTGAACTGCACCCAGGCGCTGACCAGAGCTTCCTGAGGGGATGAAGGACAGGAGGGCGTGTGAAAGTGACCTTTCCTCATCTTCAGACATTTAAAGGGATTCTGGGTTTTTACCTGTTTGGGGGTCTGAAGGAACTCCATGCGTGGTCGTGGTGGCCAAGATGGCCCGGTTGCTTCCTGTACTGAGCTGCAGAGTCATGGAGAGGCCCGTCACCAGCTGGACCCCCAACTCTGTGATGGTCACTTTGTCATCCACGACTTTGACTGTGGTCTTCGCTAAGATGGCGTCCGACAGAGGAGAAAACACCTGGAACGGCACAATCACGTTCAGAGTTAAAACCCAATCCACCGTCTTGGTAATCCAGACCAGGCGGTCTGCTTCGTTACCTGAATGCTGGTGGTGCCGAGGTCCCGCCCCGACAGCACCCTCCCCGCCTGCAGCCTCGCCACCCGAGGGTCCTCCACCTTCATGAAGTACCGGACCAGCCTTGTGACATCCACCTGCCAGTCCGAGCCCAGGAAGTAGGCCTTGGGGTCCCGGGGGTCCGCCTGCTCTGCCACGAAGTGAGTCAGCACCCTGACCAGGGCGTGCTGGAACTGGAGCATGCAGCCCTTCCCCTTCCTGTCGTCCTCCTCGCTGTTCCAGCCGGCCCTGGGACAAAAACAGTACACCTGTCACATGACCTGCAATCATCCAATCACTCAACCCGTCTCTTTGCCTGATTGGCTCATACGGAGATGATGGCAACACATTATGTAATGGAATCAAACCCCGAGACCCCCTTAGGGAGAGATATGATTTGGATTTGTACGCTTCTTGAAATCCCGTCTGTCGGGAAAAAAAACACACAAAAAAACATTGTATCTGAGAGAGGCAATATTCAGAGAAGAAAATGTGTGTGGCATATATGCCACTTTGGCACATTCATTAGAATAAATGTTCGTACATTCATGGGAAGGTAGCTAGCGTAAATGCTGGTTGTTAGCATCGTAATAAACTCGCAAATGTGCCACTTTTTTTCAGTTTACAGAATATTTTTTCATCCAGTGGCCCTAATACGCCGTTAAATGGTTGCTGTGTGCGTCCCACCTTTTGGCGGCGAGGATGGGGACCCTCCAGCTCTTGATCTGGCTCAGCTCCGAGTCCGACACCTCGATCTGGAGGGGCAGGCGGGGCATCCACACGTTCAGCTCCAGCTGGGCGCTCAGGTAGCTGTAGGTGAAGTTCACCAGCAGCCCCACCTTCCCCTTCGTCTCCTTGCCGTCCACGAACACGTAGTCGCACCTGTCCGACACCTGGACGGGGGAAAACGACCAATCAGAGCGCGGCGAGAGCAAAAGTTTGTGTAAATAGTCCACATTTAAACTCGGGATGAGATTGTTGTCGATGAGGGAGATAAAAGTCACCGTTTAAACTAATAGGCCGTTTTCACAACAACAAATGGCCCTTTTTGCACTACGAGTGTTGCCATAGTGATGTCAGCCGGCTGCAATAAACCACGGCGATGATCACCGGCCGAAGCGTTAGGAAGAGGCGGCATTGCAGTTTTATGGAAATCAGAAATATCCAGCAGTGAACATCAGTCCTTCACGGGCGAACGTGTTCATTACAGCAAGTTCATCAAGGTGACCTTGGAGAGTTTGGTTTGAAAAAAAAGAAAAAAAGATGTGGACGTTTTGGAGACTTTAACCTGATTGGTTTAAGATTGGTTTTAATTAATACGATTTTGATAATCAGTCAGCGGGAATTACGCGATACAAATACATAGCAGTCAAATTCAAGCACTTCCAGGTGCATTTCCATGCTTTTCCAGCCCCTTCCAGCTGTGGTAAACTCCATCTTTGTACCAATCCAATGGTCAGTATTCAGTCTACTTATTCTGTCACTTGTTCATCACATTAAATGAGATGTTCTTGTCCTCTAAACAACCAACATGATGTTTGGAGACAGCTTTTTACAGAAGGACCACAAATGAAAGGAAAACTAATTCCACTAACAGATCCACAGAAATATAATCACCAACTATTTTCATCATCTGTTCATCATCAAAAGTCATTTTTCATAAAGAAATGTCAGGAAATGCTGTTTTCAGTCCCTCAGATATGGAGATCTTCTTTTCTCTGTTCTATCATAGATGTCATCACATACAACACACATTTATAGACCTTTAGTCTACATCCAAGACCTTTTCAGACCATGAAAACACCTTGTTTTCAAGGATTTCCAGCACCCGTACCAACCCTGAAATCCACGTGCACCTTAACTGTCTGCATTGTCCCTGCGTCGCCATGGCGACGGGGCTATTTCTGAGAGGATCTTTGTGTCAGAGCATCCGAAGCATCAGTCATCCTGCACCCACGATCGCAGCTCCAGCTTTTAGGATGACCACATCGCCGTGTGTGTCATCGCCCCCCCCCCCCCCCCCCCCCCCCACCCCGGGGGGAATAAGCCTCCGCCTGATTTACATCCAAACAGCAGATTTACAACATGAACAGCAGCATTATGGGAAAATGTCTAATGAAAGCACGGAACAAAAGACTGATTTAATGTCTGGAGTTATGTTTTTCATCCTCCTCCTCTGTGTGGAGTCAGTCAACCAGTCATCCATGATCTGAGACACTTTGCTCTTCTTCTTCTTCTTCCTCTGAAAGGCATCTTTCACTGAACTTGTTCAAATAACACTCTGATGCATCGCTTCAAAGAGAATGCCACTTTAAAAAGTGTCATCCGCCCACTCGTCCTAGTCACCATCTCATTCTGCCGCCGCAGATATCACTCACAGGGGTTTATTGGTGTCAAAACAGATTTAGGTTGAACATTAGATTTATTTCCTCTGGGTGCAGTATGTAAAGAAAGACTAAATTAAGGTAATACTGAAATGCTGGGGCTTGACTGACACAACTGTGACAATAGTAAGTGAAAGAAGTTTTGAGTTCAGGCTGGATGTCTCCCGTTTAAAATGCCCCAGTATCACTTCTTCAATCCCGACTGAATGCTATAATATGTTGGAGCACTTTTTCAGTCCCTCCATCATTCAGGCATTAACTCTTCTGGTTTACGGTCACGTGAGCGATGCGTTCCAGATAAACCCTTCTCTCCGTCATCCATCACCACCAGCAGATCTGATTCTCTTCAGACTCACCCGAAGAGAAACGGATATCCACTAAGAAGATTAAAAAAGGAACATTTGTGACCGATACACAGATCTCCTACTGTCAGCTTGGATTAACAACAGAGACATTACAGGGTTAAAAAAAAAAAAAAAAACAGCCTCGGACTCATCACGTAATCCTCCTATTCTCATAATAAAGGATCTGCACTTAATACATGTGCACTTACTATCCACCCGCCACAATAAGATACCACATCCTGTTACTAGCAGACATCTGTTGTTGCTAAACCCCCTTTTAACCAGCAAAAGAGACGTCTTTATTCTTTGTTTATGCCTTTACAGCCTCTGACCTCCGGGGTCTGGGGTCAAAGGTCGGGGCCCTAACCTTCACATTTCATCAACAAAACAAAAAGCAGCCTTTTGGCGGTCGGCCGCGCTCAAGGTCCACAGTGTAAAAAGGGGCAAGTTTATCTCTGCGGCTGTTTGTCGTCATGGAGACGGCTGGCCGATGTTTGTGGCCCTGCATCTGAACGACAGACAACATACAACGACTCAAATTCCTCCATTTCTTGCTGCCAATAAATGTTTTGTTCTCAGGTAAACCTTCAGCAGCAGGACTCCTGCCGTGGCAGTGATCACACCACAAAGAAAACCCCCAAACTCCAGCAGTTTGATGAATCTAATCTGATCTTGAAGGTGTGAGCAGAATGTTTTGGTGTAAAAGGAGGCGAGCGGTGATTCCTACCTTCAGCACATCTTCATCGGTGGAGCTACAGTCGGTGTAGTCGGACACGTCGGTGACCACGCCGTCTTCTTCCACGGCGACCGTCCTCACGGGCATCACCACCTTCTTCCCGGTCAGAACGGCTGTATTCAGGACCTCCGTGTCCTGCAGAGAGAACCGCAAAATCAACCACAACGTACTGTCTCATCCGCATCGAACAAACAAATCACATTCTAAAGCTGGATTTGTCTTCATTTCAGATGTTTGCAGGAGTTGAATCAATTGTGTTGGGGTGGGTTTCGGGCTTTCCTCTGGACTCTGCGCAGGCACCTCTTGTTACCGATATCACTGATGCTCAGTAGATGGGTACCAGTGAGGTTCTGGGTGGTTTTAATCCCAGCCCCTCCAGTCCTGAGCCGTGCACATCTCATTCCAGTTTATAACGTTTCCAGGTCGGGAGGTTTACAGTGTGAACAAGAGGGGGCCGAGCACATAGCTCTGGGGGACTCCAGACTTCAACACTAGAGTGGAGATATGTCTGCCAATAAGAACCGCCTGGAGTGTCTGTTTGTGAAGAGGTCTAAGGACCTGTTGCAGGGTGAGGTCCTGAAGTCCACAGTAGCAAGTTTACCGATCAGGTTGGACTTTTCTACGAAGCATCCTGTACTTTCACGATCAATGTGTTATTCTATCGGGAGGCTGTGGCCTTGATAGATTCCTCGAGATCCCATTAAGCGAGACACAGAGTCCTTATGGCTCAGGATGTTTTTTCCCCCAGCATGCTTAGCGGTTTCAAGTGGCCTGTGAGTGTTCCCGTGTGTTGTAACAGTTAACGAGTTCCATGTTTTTTCCTGTTTTCTATGCGTGTAAATATAACAGCAAGGACTTTGGTTATTATTTGTGCTGCTGTGTTGTTGTGGTGTATTTCCGTCTCACTGTTTGTACATACGTGCATTAGTGCACATGCATGACCAATCAATGTGCATTAAAACGAAGCAGATGGCTCCACGTCACACACACACACACACACACACACACACAAGTAATTGAATGTTGTGTGTGTGAATGGATGGGAGAGCAGCGGAGCGCGTCCTGGTCCACTCCTGTCAGCGATCCGGTGAATCTAATCCGAGGAGACACTGAAGCAGATGGATACGCGTCCTTCAACTGGAAAACCAGTTTAAATGAAGCTGAAATAACTTCATTTTGTTGTAAATAAATACAGATCGGAAGCCCGTGTCAGCGATGGCTTTTTCGCCGTTAGATAGAAGTATGGAGCGGCAGCAGTGGATGGAGTTCAGAGAACAAGGTGATCCGTCAGCGTTAATGTCGCCTGGAGCCAAACCATCAAAGCTCCTCGTGTTTGGCCTCCTGCCTGAGGTCAGCGTCTAATCCACAGGAGAGGTGAACCGTGTCCAACTCCTGGACCGGGATCCTGGAGTGGATCCATGTTACGCTGAGGGCTCGGATGCCGCGGTGATGGAAAACGCTGCAGAGGAGAAACCTGCTGCCTCATCACGTTTAAAGGTACATATCTGATCAAGATGAGAATAAAGCGGGTTTGGGTGCAGGATGTGACATCATCGTTGACGATCAGATTCCATATTGAAACCAAAGTGGTGTAAACTACGATGGCGTATGAGGGTCACTGTAGGAAAAAAAAAAAAGAAAAAGTAGCAAATTTGCAAGATTGTTACGATGCTAACAACCAGCATCTATGCTAGCTACCTTCCCATGAATGTACGAACATTTATTCTAACGTTTGACAACGCCTCGTTAAGGTCCTTAGGGTGATGATGTTGATGCTTATTGTTGCTTTTATTTATATGAGGACAAACTGTCATCTTATGGGTGTTTATTGATCGGGGCGGTTGGGCTAAGATGCTAGCGGTTGCTTTGACTCATTGTCATAGCAACGGCAAACATCCGGTGTTAGTAGAACCAAGCAACTTGTTTATATCGGCTATTTATATTTATAAAGTGGCTAATTTGCAACTTTTTTTCTCTCAATAATGACCCTCTCTCAGTTCCATTTTATTTATTTTTTTCGTACAGTGCCGCAAAATATATTTGTAAGTATTTGTTAAATACATTTGCCACTTAAAAAACTCGCAAATTTGCCATTTTTTCCAGAATACTGTCCCTTCTTTCGGCTCTGTTGTTTTTTCCCCCCACAGTGGCCCTGATACGTATCGTAGTAAACTCCGGTGTAATGCTGCGTATTTAGCAGTGGAGTGATATCATGGAGTAATCACAGGAGGCGGCACGGTAACGAGGCCGCTGAAAATAGAAGTTCAGCAAGAAGCAGCTGTTGTTGGGAGGATGTTGCACCCGCCGCACGCCGGAACAACACAGACGAGAGACATCAGCCAGCTGACAGCCGACGCCACAAGGTCACGCCGCTCAAAATAGAAACCCATTTACTAAACATTCCAGAGCAGCCCCTTTCTGTGTGACGCCCATGGATCACAGCAGAAGGCCGTTTTAGGAGATGTTTCACGCACCGCTGCTCAGGAAGGAGCGTTCAGCTGTCAGGTCCATCGATGGCGGCGGTGACAGTGATTGTGTGTGACGCGGGACTCACCATGACGAGGGGAGCCAGGCCCACGAAGTCCCTCTGAGTGGTGTAGATCCTCATGGCGCCCTCGGTCTTGGCTTCGGTTCTGGAGGCGGACGGCAGGTCCAGGCGCCACACGATCACCTGGCTGTCCAGAGGGCTGCTCAGCTCCTCCACCTCGAAGTCCATCTGGAGGACCTCCAGCAGACTGCTCTCCAGCCTGGGTGGAGCAGCAGGAGACCATGAATGCATTCATATCGAGTTTGTGCTTTCCTAAAGTAGAGGTTATTTCAGATTTTTTTTATTTTTCCCCACTTACAAGGATGTAAATAGATATGTTTATAGGGTATTTGGAAAAACCAGAGACTTTGAACGCATTGCCAAAGCAAAAAAAGTCCCGCCCCCTTCATTCAGACCTCTGTTCAAAGCCCCTCCCTCTAAATATCGACAGACAGGCCGTCCAATCACCTTCTCTGGCCTGACTTTTTTGATTGGACGAGGTTTTTACAGTCCTGCCACGCCCACAGATGACTTTTTAATTTATTCTTTTATTGTCAGAGCATTTCATGTATTCATTGCTATCAGTATATTACGAGGATTTCAAGTAATATAACAGAAAGTGTTTCTGAACAGTGAGACCCATTCACCCTTTAACATCATGTAAAAGTTTCATTTTAAGAGTTTTACACATCTTTTGATGATCAGCATAATATCCTGAATCACGATTATTGAAATGAAATCATATCAACAAGGACACCTGAGGTCTTTTATGATGTGATAATTCGGTCGAAGCATGCATGCCGATGATGTAAATCATCTCCACCTCTTCGTGATACAAATTAGCACCAGAAAAAGAGAGAGAATCTTTCCATCGCAGCCAGACGCTGATACTTAAATGGGATTAACTTCACCGCTGGAGTCTGAGATTATCTCCCTGCACATTACATTCCTGCAGAGATCAATGTGTGAGGAAAGGTGGAGTGATTATCCCGCCGTTCATCCTGCAGTTCATCCCGCGGCTTGTTGCTCAGCGCAGGATGACAAATCCATCCGATGATACGAGACACGAAAAAAAGATACCCAAACGGACACATCGTCAGCCAGCGTGACCCTCGTAGTCCTAGAATCAAATATATATTTCTTTTTATTATTATTATATTATATTGATATCTCAGCATGCATCACCAACATCTCATGTCCTGTAAATTATGTATTATCTCCAGCAAACAGTACAAAAACAGAAACCTGAGAAAGGTTTTATGAAGCTAAACAGCTGCAGATTCATAGCAATGTGGTGAATTTGTTGCCTTGTGGAAAGAAAATGGAGATTATTATTAAAAATGGGATGTGATCCAAGTGTTTGTGACGAGACACAATCCTCTTTTTTTTAGTTTAGTTTTGCATCTGTAGGCATTTTCACAAACTAAAACCTCCCAAATAACAATGATAATAAAGAGAGCAGAGCTGAATTCCTCAGTGAATCGTGGAGTGAATAAAGTAGTTGAAGGACGGCGGCGTCCTGCATACACAACACACCCGGAGCCTTTGGGACTTTAATGGCCTCTCGGCGAAGCCGGCGAGAACAGAGTGCCCCGGCCACAGATTCAATTTTCTCCCACGGCCCAAACTCGCTATCCGGGGTTTTATTTCTTGGCTCTGTATTGAACTATTGACGAGATATATTGGTGGACAAAAACACACACACGCACACAAATCTGTGTGTACATGTGATAAAACGACCTCTAAACTGGTGCACACCACACACTTTTCTGTGTTGAAAGCAAACAATTGGAGAAACTGCAAATTAAATTTTGATAATCCATTAAGTTCCAAACTCAACAACAACTCCAACAACACAAGCCCCTCCCCCTCGCTCCTCCATCCTATCTGCCCTTATTATTAAGGGCAAGACGGAGATTTAGTGTAATTGAATAATCTCAGCATATTGCTCCGAGACCTGAGATTAAAAGATAATAACGGCAACATTCAAGTATGAAAACAAGATATGCTCGACTCGTGTAAGCGTGCATTTATCCGCCTTAAGCATGCATTAACACAGATCATGTGGAGCTTTAATGTTAAGATCCAAATACATTCAGAGCTCACTTAAAAGCAGGAAGATGAATAAAAAGTCAGAGTGGACGCTCTGCAGGGGTTCTGTTGGCTTCATGACATTAGAGAAGGGATTATCCAACAATGACTGAGAGAATATGTAAACCCATAAAGAGGGCTGTCATAATCCACGGGCATAAATGTGGAAAAACAAACTTAATGAGGTCAAATCAATAATGAGGAGCGCCGGAAGGTCGGCGTTTAAAGGATCGTTGTGAAAATCAGAGCAGACGAACACATGGAATATTCATCCTTTAACAGCATGAATTCATATTTCTGTTATATTCAGACTTTTTAGTGTTTTCTCATCCTGGGCAACGTACACACACACACACACACACACACACACACACACACACACACACCACACACACACACACACACACACGAGCTTTAGTTTGTGGAGGCCCTCAACTAACATCCAGATAATCTATCCTTATTCATTCATGGTCCCCAGGGGATGGACCCTAATGACCAGTGTTGGGCAAGTAACTAGTTAAAGTACTAGTTACTTCTCCCAGAAAGTTACTAAAGTAGTTACTGAGTTACAAATTCTAAAAGTAACTAGTTACTTTGGAAAGTGATTCCAGGATGTTTTCCCTTTGTTTTTTAGAGTTTTAAGAAGACTTTGATGAATATTGGGATAATATCCTGAATTCCAATTATTTTGGGCAGGATAATCATGACATGATCTATTTTCTGTTTACAGACAGACTCGACTCTGTCGGGTTTGACTCATTTAAAGTCAGCTGAACCAGCAGTGGACCTGTGAGTCCGACAGTGGAGGTTATGGAGTGTAAAAGGGCAGAAAGCCAACTCTAACGTGAAGCAGAGCAACAAGCGGGTGTTGGAGGCAGCAGAGTGAAGCAGCGACTGAGCTCCAGGAGGGTTTCTAAAGGAAGCAGCTGTTAGCAGAGCTGCTGATGAGCTCAGCTGGTTCCACTCATCTGATTACAAGCAGGGCAGCAACATTAGAGAGGGTAGGCTTTCTTTATTTCATGTCTTAGGCTAAGTTTATGTTAAGTTTAGATAAAGTTAAAGTTAGGTTTGGTTAGGTTTACGTTAAGCTTATGTGAAGTTTAGATAAAGTTAAAGTGAGGTTTGGTTAGGTTTACATTAAGTTTATGTTAAGTTTAGAAAAAGTCAAAGTTAGGTTTGGTTAGGTTTACATTAAGTTTATGTTAAGTTTAGATAAAGTTAAAGTTAGGTTTGGTTAGGTTTACATTAAGTTTATGTGAAGTTTAGATAAAGTTAAAGTTAGGTTTGGTTAGGTTTACATTAAGTTTATGTGAAGTTTAGATAAAGTTAAAGTTAGGTTTGGATACTAGCTGATCAAAACATGATCAGCTAGTATCAACCAATGATGTCAAACTTTAACATTATCTAAACTTCCCAAAAGCTTAACATAAACCTAACCAAACCTAAGTTTAACTTTATTTAAACTTCACATAAGCTTAACGTAAACCTAACCAAACCTAACTTTAACTTTATCTAAGCTTAACGTAAACCTAATCAAACCTAACTTTAACTTTATCTAAGCTTAACGTAAACCTAACCAAACCCAACATTAACTTTATCTAAACTTAACGTAAACCTAACCAAACCCAACATAAACTTAACATAAACTTAATGTAAACCTAACCAAACCTAACTTTAACTTTATCTAAACTTAACATAAACTTAATGTAAACCTAACCAAACCTAACATTAACTTTATCTAAACTTCACATAAACTTAATGTAAACCTAACCAAACCTAACTTTAACTTTATCTAAACTTAACATAAGCTTAACGTAAACCTAACCAAACCTCACTTTAACTTTTTCTAAACTTAACATAAACTTAATGTAAACCTAACCAAACCTAACATTAACTTTATCTAAACTACACATAAGCTTAACGTAAACCTAACCAAACCTAACTTTAACTTTATCTAAACTTCACATAAGCTTAAGGTAAACCTAACCAAACCTAACTTTAACTTTTTCTTAACTTAACAAACTTAATGTAAACCTAACCAAACCTAACTTTAACTTTTTCTTAACTTAACACAAACTTAATGTTAACCTAACCAAACCTAACATTAACTTTTCTAAACTTAACATAAACTTAACATAAACCTAACCAAACCTCACTTTAACTTTATCTAAACTTCACATAAGCTTAACGTAAACCTAACCAAACCTCACTTTAACTTTATCTAAACTTCACATAAGCTTAACGTAAACCTAACCAAACCTCACTTTAACGTTATCTAAACTTCACATAAGCTTAACGTAAACCTAACCAAACCTCACTTTAACTTTATCTAAACTTAACATAAACTTAATGTAAACCTAACCAAACCTAACTTTGACTTTTTCTAAACTTAACATAAACTTAATGTAAACCTAACCAAACCTCACTTTAACTTTATCTAAACTTCACATAAGCTTAACGTAAACCTAACCAAACCTAACTTTAACTTTATCTAAACTTAACATAAACTTAGCTTAAGACATGAAATAAAGAAAGCCTACCCTCTCTAATGTTGCTTCCCTGCTTGTAATCAGGTGAGTGGAACCAGCTGAGCTCATCAGCAGCTCTGCTAACAGCTGCTTCCTTTAGAAACCCTCGTGGAGCTCAGTCGCTGCTTCACTCTGCTGCCTCCAACACCCGCTTGTTGCTCTGCTTCACGTTAGAGTTGGCTTTCTGCCTTTTTACACTCCATAACCTCCACTGCCGGACTCACTGGTCCACTGTCGGACTCACAGGTCCACTGCTGGTTCAGCTGACTTTAAATGAGTCAAACCCGACAGAGTCGAGTCTGTCTGTAAACAGACAATAGATCATGTCATGATTATCCTGCCCAAAATAATTGGAATTCAGGATATTATCCCAATATTCATCAAAGTCTTCTTAAAACTCTTAAAAACAAAGGGAAAACATCCTGGAATCACTTTACATGTTAATAAACAACTGTTTTATTGCATCACTGACAAGAAGCATCTTTATTTATTGGAAAAAACATGAAATAATCTCAAATCAGATGCTCGTTAATCATAAGGTCTCCCTGCGGAAAGGAGATAAAGGAGATAATTATGAAAAATCTTGTATTTTCTATTTTTTAGAAGGCTTTTTAAAGCCGATATGTACGATTATCCAAATAATTAAAAATGTGTTTTATCATAATCATTATCGTTGCATTCCGAGTTTTGCTGCTTTGCATTTTCCATATGAACTTTAGGAAAACACTTGTTTTTTATTAGACTTATAGATGGGAAGGAATGAATGAATGCATGGAGTGCATATCTAACCGTCTCAGTGAAAAACACTTTTCACATCATTATTCATCATTTCCATAATAACTCCTGTGTTGGGGTTTAATATGAGTGACATCATGTCAGTTTCCCTCTGAAATATTTAACCTGATAAATAATTTCCCGTTTTCAAGACACCAGTAATATTGTGGGTTATGCAACAATGAATTCACCATCAGAATATCAATAAATAGAGTCACAAATAATGAATAAATCATAGAAGCTCGGCCTGCAGAAGGAACGCTTCCTGTTTCTCTGAGCAGAATGCAGGTTGTTATGTGTGTGCAGGTGTTTGTTAAAGCGACTCCAGAGAGAGAAACTCTGCAGCGACAACAGTGTCTATTATCACAGAGGTCTAGATAGTAGACCACATGAGTCCAGAGACCAGACCAGACTATGTGGAGGAACCAGAGTCTGTGGTCCAAACAACAAGGTCTCTGCTGTATTTATGTCTAGATGACCTTATTCGGAGTGTTGATGGAGCAGCTACAATGTTAGCGTAGCCTAGCACCATCAACCAGACTCCATTCAGAAAACCAGCGTTTTAACAGTAGTTATCTTGTGGTCTTGCAGACAGCCCTAACAAAGCATGACTCAGCACTTTTTACTGATCACCATCATGATGGAGTTATTTCAGCATCCTTTCCATCTGGTTATTGATATTAAATCTGGGCTCATACCGCTGCAGCCAGCTGATGTGTGCCTTGCTAGATACAGCTCGTTTAAATTCACTGAGCACCTCTGGCTGATGTTATGAACTCAGACAGGATGGCATGGTTGGAGATAATGTTGCATAAAATAAAAGAAACTGAGGATTAAATTAAGGCAACACACTGAAGACTTGAAAAGACACTACACTCTTCACCCTGTGTGTCCTTTTGCCTTTTTATTTTTACATTATTTGTAAAAATATTGTGCTGTGATCTCAGTCCGGGCCACACTTCTATGACTTAACTGTGAAATGAACTCTGCTCACGTCGATGTTCAATGAAAAGCACTGAGATAAAATGAGAAGGCATTTGAGAGGAGCTGCTTGTTGGTGGGGGGGTGGGGGGATCCATCCCTGTTTAATGGGGTTTTAACATTGGAACAGGGCAGCTTGCAGATGTCTTGTTATACTCTAAGTGCTGTTTTATAAATGTCTCACAAGCGTTTTACGACAACCCTCCCTGCTTTCAGCATCTGAGTCGTGTGGACGGCAGACGAGGAATGCATGGACACGCACCGCTGGTAAATGTTTAGGAATGATTACAGCCCTCAGATTAAAGAGGGGAAGTGCACAATAAAGGGGAGAATAGCTGTTCACAAGGGACGGCTGGACAGGAGCTCCTGCAGCCAACCTGAGCCTCTGGTCCAGTCCGAGTCCCTACTCACCATGCAGGACGTTTAATGTGGAGGACTCATCAGCAAAGTGAGGAGAAACTCTTTGGGACACTACTTGGGTCATTTTCTCTGTACGTTAATTACATTACTACTAGTAAACGGTATGACCATATTTGGACTGAAACACATAGATCCATGTGGATTCTGGTGTGAAGCTGCTAACAAAGTTAGCTTCTATAATTCAAGGTCAACTTTACAGCTAAGTGTTAAAGTCATCTTAGTAGCTAACTAGCATTGATAGCATGGTAGAGACCCGTCAATCAGCAGGTAAGCCCCGCCCCCTAAAGCATCCCCTGCTTTCTGGTCTGGTGGACTCTCAATGGACCATCATGTACTAAATGAACATCATGCTGGATTGAAGAAGACTTGAAACTAGAGATTGAGACCATAAACTCATGTTTACAATGTTTACTGAGATAATACATCAAGAGAGAAGTAGGACCATTTTCTCATAGACTTCTATACAACCAGAGAGGAGTCGCCCCCTGGTGGCCAGCAGAGAGTAACAGTTTAAGGCACTTCAGCCTGGGCTTCACTTTTCAGAAGTGGAGGTTGCCTCCACTTTTTTTCTCTCGTCCATCTGTCATTTTTCCTTCAGTGACCGTCGGTTGTTCGCTACTCTTTAAGATGAACTCTGGGATTCTTTGAGTCCACTATGAGTACAATAATCCTCGTTACATCACTAGGACACGGTGAACTCCCTATATAGCGAGTGTTTTCAGGGACTAGATGCTCCTTTGCAGGACGAACATTATGATGTACCGCTTTCATCCGACAGAGACATCGGTGACCTTTTGACCCTCATATGACCATTCAGACAAAGTGCACCTGAAGCCTTTTAGACGCGTATCAGATGATATACAGTTATAGATAACGTGATGGGAGCAGCCTTGCCTTTTGCCGGGTATGGGAGCCTTCCTCTGACAGGTAACGGCGATGGTGCCGTCTGCATCCATATCCAGAGTGATGTCCCACAGCAGAGAGTTAGTGGGCGTCGCCGTGCGAAAGGTCACGCCTTTCTTTACCGTCGCTCTGTGGGGGGACAGAAAGGGGAAAAGGTCAAGATTTGTGGGGAATGTGAAAGGTCCTATATTAACATCCGGTAGAATTCAGGGCAATGAATGGTTATTTTTTTCCCAAAGTGAAGGGAAATAAAAAAACATATTAACACCCTTTTTATCCTCATCTTTTTTGCGTGTGACAATGAACTATTTCAGCTCATTCCCAGCGTATTATATCATACAAGTTATGTTTCCACACAATGAATTTATTGGGTTCATTCATTCAAAGTACTTGTAGAGGATATCACAGTAAATCCAGTTTTTACATAACGAGGAAGCAGCCTCGCATATTAGAGCCACTTTCAGATGGAACGGCATATTTAATACACTTGGGAGATATTAATCACATAAAAGAAACTATAATTTACTCCTGGAAACGGCAAAGAAAACACTGTTCCCTCCGCCTGTCCTCCGTGCACGCTCATTATTTAACTGTACTAATGGATCATTGTGTGTCTCGGCCTCTAATTTGTAAGCGTTGTGAAGTTGTGCACCTTCCCCGCCGGCGTAAGCAGCTCGCAGCAGGTCGAATGTTGATGAGATATTCTTCTGCAAGAACGGCCATCAAGGTCCTGAAACAATACCAATAATCAATACGGGGAACTGGTCTCAGGCCTTTAACGAGACTCCCTGAATAACGGCTCAGACAAAATCGTCTCAAATGGTTTCACCTTCGTGTAATTCTGCTGCTTTTCATCTGCATGCGAAGCCGCTGCCTTTCTTTATCTCCATCTCAGATAAACACAAAGTGTTGAGCGTATTATGAGTCTCTGCGGAGGAGTAATCTACCGACGGAAGCAACCGGAGCGCTTCTCCTGCTTTTATTTCGTCCCAGGTTTTCTTTTTTGCGTGACTTTGAAGTGAAGAGCAGACGCTGCTCCCTGTTCAGCGCCCTGAAACAAATGAGTCTACCAACACGCATTAGCTCCTAATTGAAATATTTAAGATGACCTCCAAATGTGCGAACCCCCCCGTTTGGTCGGTGCCAGCATCTGCACATCCAGCCAGTAATCTGTGAGGAAGTCTCAAGTGGCCGCTGATGGACGTCTGGAATGTCTGACACGACCCGCTGCTTTAAGACTATTTTTTTTTTTATTTCCCTCCCGTCTCTTCGGACAGAGATTCGGCTCATCGCGTGGCCTCAGTGAAGCAGCTTAAAGCTCAAACGGACAAAGAGCTCACAGGTTAAAGGTCACAATTAAAAAGGGATGACCCCGCACGCAGTCTTTTTTTTTTTCCAGTAGTGGGTTTAATCTGGTGCCGCGGTGACCCCCGAGGCGACGGCGTAACCAAACCTAACTTTAACTTTATCTAAACTTAACGTAAACCTAACCAAACCTAACTTTAACTTTATCTAAACTTCACATAAGCTTAACGTAAACCTAACCAAACCTCACTTTAACTTTATCTAAACTTCACATAAGCTTAAGGTAAACCTAACCAAACCTAACTTTAACTTTATCTAAACTTAACGTAAACCTAACCAAACCTAACTTTAACTTTATCTAAACTTCACATAAGCTTAACGTAAACCTAACCAAACCTCACTTTAACTTTATCTAAACTTCACATAAGCTTAAGGTAAACCTAACCAAACCTAACTTTAACTTTATCTAAACTTAACGTAAACCTAACCAAACCTAACTTTAACTTTATCTAAACTTCACATAAGCTTAACGTAAACCTAACCAAACCTAACTTTAACTTTATCTAAGCTTAACGTAAACCTAACCAAACCTAACTTTAACTTTATCTAAACTTAACATAAACTTAGCCATCCATCCATCCATCCATTTTCTTCCGCTTATCCGATACCGGGTCGCGGGGGCAGCTGCCTGAGCAGGGACGCCCAGACTTCCCTCTCCCCGGACACTTCCCCTAGCTCCTCCGGGAGGACCCCAAGGCGTTCCCAGGCCAGCCGGGTGACATAGTCACTCCAGCGTGTCCTGGGTCTTCCTCGGGGTCTCCTCCCGGTGGGGCATGCCTGGAACACCTCCCGAGGGAGGCGTCCAGGGGGCATCCGATGCAGATGCCCGAGCCACCTCAACTGGCTCCTCTCGATGTGGAGGAGCAGCGGCTCTACTCCGAGCTCCCCCCGTGTGACGGAGCTCCTCACCCTATCTCTAAGGGAGCGCCCCGCCACCCTGCGGAGGAAGCTCATTTCGGCCGCTTGTATCCGGGATGTTATTCTTTCGGTCATGACCCAAAGTTCATGACCATAGGTGAGGGTAGGAACGTAGATTGACCGGTAAACCGAGAGCTTCGCCTTTCGGCTTAGCTCTCTCTTTACCACGACGGACCGATACAGCGACCGCATTACTGCAGCCGCTGCACCGATCCGCCTGTCAATCTCGCGTTCCATCCTTCCCTCACTCGTGAACAAGACCCCAAGATACTTAAACTCCTCCACATGAGGCAGGAACTCCCCCCCGACCTGGAGGGAGCAAGCCACCTTTTTCCGGTCAAGAACCATGGCCTCGGATTTGGAGGTGCTAATCCTCATCCCGGCTGCTTCACACTCGGCTGCAAACCGCCCCAGGACATGCTGGAGGTCCTGGCTCGAAGGAGCCAACAAGACCACATCGTCCGCAAAAAGCAGAGATGAAATCCAGTGGCTCCCGAACCAGATCCCCTCCGGCCCACGGCTGCGCCTAGAAATCCTGTCCATAAAAATAATGAACAGGACCGGTGACAAAGGGCAGCCCTGCCGGAGTCCAACATGCACCTGGAACAGGTCTGACTTACTGCCGGCAATGCGAACCAAGCTCCTGCTCCGGTCATACAGGGACCGAACAGCCCTTAGCAGAGGGCCCCCGACCCCGTACTCCCGAAGTACCTCCCACAGAATGCCACGAGGGACACGGTCGAATGCCTTCTCCGAGTCCACAAAACACATGTGGACTGGTTGGGCAAACTCCCATGAACCCTCGAGCACCCTGCGGAGGGTATAGAGCTGGTCCAGTGTTCCACGGCCAGGACGAAAACCGCATTGTTCCTCCTGAATCCGAGGTTCGACTATCGGCCTAATTCTCCTCTCCAGCACCCTGGAATAGACTTTCCCGGGGAGGCTGAGAAGTGTGATCCCCCGATAGTTGGAACACACCCTCCGGTCCCCCTTTTTGAATAGAGGGACCACCACCCCGGTCTGCCAGTCCAGAGGCACTGTCCCCGACTGCCACGCGATGTTGCAGAGACGTGTCAACCAGGACAGCCCCACAGCATCCAGAGACTTGAGGTACTCAGCCTAAACTTAGCCTAAGACATGAAATAAAGAAAGCCTACCCTCTCTAATGTTGCTGCCCTGCTTGTAATCAGATGAGTGGAACCAGCTGAGCTCATCAGCAGCTCTGCTAACAGCTGCTTCCTTTAGAAACCCTCGTGGAGCTCAGTCGCTGCTTCACTCTGCTGCCTCCAACACCCGCTTGTTGCTCTGCTTCACGTTAGAGTTGGCTTTCTGCCCTTTTACACTCCATAACCTCCACTGCCGGACTCACGGGTCCACTGTCGGACTCACAGGTCCACTGCTGGTTCAGCTGACTTTAAATGAGTCAAACCCGACAGAGTCGAGTCTGTCTGTAAACAGAAAATAGATCATGTCATGATTATCCTGCCCAAAATAATTGGAATTCAGGATATTATCCCAATATTCATCAAAGTCTTCTTAAAACTCTTAAAAACAAAGGGAAAACATCCTGGAATCACTTTACATGTTAATAAACAACTGTTTTATTGCATCACTGACAAGAAGCATCTTTATTTATTGGAAAAAACATGAAATAATCTCAAATCAGATGCTCGTTAATCATAAGGTCTCCTTGCGGAAAGGAGATAAAGGAGATAATTATGAAAAATCTTGTATTTTCTATTTTTTAGAAGGCTTTTTAAAGCCGATATGTACGATTATCCAAATAATTAAAAATGTGTTTTATCATAATCATTATCGTTGCATTCCGAGTTTTGCTGCTTTGCATTTTCCATATGAACTTTAGGAAAACACTTGTTTTTTATTAGACTTATAAATGCGAAGGAATGAATGAATGCATGGAGTGCATATCTAACCGTCTCAGTGAAAAACACTTTTCACATCATTATTCATCATTTCCATAATAACTCCTGTGTTGGGGTTTAATATGAGTGACATCATGTCAGTTTCCCTCTGAAATATTTAACCTGATAAATAATTTCCCGTTTTCAAGACACCAGTAATATTGTGGGTTATGCAACAATGAATTCACCATCAGAATATCAATAAATAGAGTCACAAATAATGAATAAATCATAGAAGCTCGGCCTGCAGAAGGAACGCTTCCTGTTTCTCTGAGCAGAATGCAGGTTGTTATGTGTGTGCAGGTGTTTGTTAAAGCGACTCCAGAGAGAGAAACTCTGCAGCGACAACAGTGTCTATTATCACAGAGGTCTAGATAGTAGACCACATGAGTCCAGAGACCAGACCAGACTATGTGGAGGAACCAGAGTCTGTGGTCCAAACAACAAGGTCTCTGCTGTATTTATGTCTAGATGACCTTATTCGGAGTGTTGATGGAGCAGCTACAATGTTAGCGTAGCCTAGCACCATCAACCAGACTCCATTCAGAAAACCAGCGTTTTAACAGTAGTTATCTTGTGGTCTTGCAGACAGCCCTAACAAAGCATGACTCAGCACTTTTTACTGATCACCATCATGATGGAGTTATTTCAGCATCCTTTCCATCTGGTTATTGATATTAAATCTGGGCTCATACCGCTGCAGCCAGCTGATGTGTGCCTTGCTAGATACAGCTCGTTTAAATTCACTGAGCACCTCTGGCTGATGTTATGAACTCAGACAGGATGGCATGGTTGGAGATAATGTTGCATAAAATAAAAGAAACTGAGGATTAAATTAAGGCAACACACTGAAGACTTGAAAAGACACTACACTCTTCACCCTGTGTGTCCTTTTGCCTTTTTATTTTTACATTATTTGTAAAAATATTGTGCTGTGATCTCAGTCTGGGCCACACTTCTATGACTTAACTGTGAAATGAACTCTGCTCACGTCGATGTTCAATGAAAAGCACTGAGATAAAATGAGAAGGCATTTGAGAGGAGCTGCTTGTTGGTGGGGGGGTGGGGGGATCCATCCCTGTTTAATGGGGTTTTAACATTGGAACAGGGCAGCTTGCAGATGTCTTGTTATACTCTAAGTGCTGTTTTATAAATGTCTCACAAGCGTTTTACGACAACCCTCCCTGCTTTCAGCATCTGAGTCGTGTGGACGGCAGACGAGGAATGCATGGACACGCACCGCTGGTAAATGTTTAGGAATGATTACAGCCCTCAGATTAAAGAGGGGAAGTGCACAATAAAGGGGAGAATAGCTGTTCACAAGGGACGGCTGGACAGGAGCTCCTGCAGCCAACCTGAGCCTCTGGTCCAGTCCGAGTCCCTACTCACCATGCAGGACGTTTAATGTGGAGGACTCAGTCCGCAAAGTGAGAGAACTCTTTGGGACACTACTTGCAGGTATTTTAATGTGGTACGTAACTTACATCAGCTATAGTGAACGGTATGACAACATCTTTGGATGAACACTACTAGGATCCATGTGGATTCTGGTGTGAACGCTGCTAACAAAGTTAGCTTCTACTAACTTCAAGGTCAACTTTACAGCTAAGTGTACCAGTCATCTTAGTAGCTGAAACTAGCATTGATAGCATGGTAGAGATCCCGTCAATCAGCAGTGTGAAGCTCCGCACCTAAAGCATCCCCTAGCTTCTCTGGTTCAAGGTGGACTTTACAATGGACCTATCAGTGTACTAAATGAACATCATGCTGGATTGAAGTAGACTTGAACTAGAGATTGAGACCATAAACTCATGGTTTAGAATGTTACTGAGATCATACATCAGAGAGAAGTAAGGACCATTTTCTCATAGACTTCTATACAACCTAGAGAGGAGTCGCCCTGCTTTCTGGTGGCCAGCAGAGAGAAGTAGGACCATTCTCAATGGACCATCATGTACTAACCATGAGAGGAGTCATGCCCCCTGGATTGCCAGACAGACTTGAGAAGTAGGACCATTTCTCATAGACTTCTATACAACTCATGTTTAGAGGAGTCGCTCCTGAGATGAACATCAAGAGAGAAGTAGGACCATTTTCTCATAGACTTCTATACAACCAGAGAGGAGTCGCCCCCTGGTGGCCAGCAGAGAGTAACAGTTTAAGGCACTTCAGCCTGGGCTTCACTTTTCAGAAGTGGAGGTTGCCTCCACTTTTTTTCTCTCGTCCATCTGTCATTTTTCCTTCAGTGACCGTCGGTTGTTCGCTACTCTTTAAGATGAACTCTGGGATTCTTTGAGTCCACTATGAGTACAATAATCCTCGTTACATCACTAGGACACGGTGAACTCCCTATATAGCGAGTGTTTTCAGGGACTAGATGCTCCTTTGCAGGACGAACATTATGATGTACCGCTTTCATCCGACAGAGACATCGGTGACCTTTTGACCCTCATATGACCATTCAGACAAAGTGCACCTGAAGCCTTTTAGACGCGTATCAGATGATATACAGTTATAGATAACGTGATGGGAGCAGCCTTGCCTTTTGCCGGGTATGGGAGCCTTCCTCTGACAGGTAACGGCGATGGTGCCGTCTGCATCCATATCCAGAGTGATGTCCCACAGCAGAGAGTTAGTGGGCGTCGCCGTGCGAAAGGTCACGCCTTTCTTTACCGTCGCTCTGTGGGGGGACAGAAAGGGGAAAAGGTCAAGATTTGTGGGGAATGTGAAAGGTCCTATATTAACATCCGGTAGAATTCAGGGCAATGAATGGTTATTTTTTTCCCAAAGTGAAGGGAAATAAAAAAACATATTAACACCCTTTTTATCCTCATCTTTTTTGCGTGTGACAATGAACTATTTCAGCTCATTCCCAGCGTATTATATCATACAAGTTATGTTTCCACACAATGAATTTATTGGGTTCATTCATTCAAAGTACTTGTAGAGGATATCACAGTAAATCCAGTTTTTACATAACGAGGAAGCAGCCTCGCATATTAGAGCCACTTTCAGATGGAACGGCATATTTAATACACTTGGGAGATATTAATCACATAAAAGAAACTATAATTTACTCCTGGAAACGGCAAAGAAAACACTGTTCCCTCCGCCTGTCCTCCGTGCACGCTCATTATTTAACTGTACTAATGGATCATTGTGTGTCTCGGCCTCTAATTTGTAAGCGTTGTGAAGTTGTGCACCTTCCCCGCCGGCGTAAGCAGCTCGCAGCAGGTCGAATGTTGATGAGATATTCTTCTGCAAGAACGGCCATCAAGGTCCTGAAACAATACCAATAATCAATACGGGGAACTGGTCTCAGGCCTTTAACGAGACTCCCTGAATAACGGCTCAGACAAAATCGTCTCAAATGGTTTCACCTTCGTGTAATTCTGCTGCTTTTCATCTGCATGCGAAGCCGCTGCCTTTCTTTATCTCCATCTCAGATAAACACAAAGTGTTGAGCGTATTATGAGTCTCTGCGGAGGAGTAATCTACCGACGGAAGCAACCGGAGCGCTTCTCCTGCTTTTATTTCGTCCCAGGTTTTCTTTTTTGCGTGACTTTGAAGTGAAGAGCAGACGCTGCTCCCTGTTCAGCGCCCTGAAACAAATGAGTCTACCAACACGCATTAGCTCCTAATTGAAATATTTAAGATGACCTCCAAATGTGCGAACCCCCCCGTTTGGTCGGTGCCAGCATCTGCACATCCAGCCAGTAATCTGTGAGGAAGTCTCAAGTGGCCGCTGATGGACGTCTGGAATGTCTGACACGACCCGCTGCTTTAAGACTATTTTTTTTTTTATTTCCCTCCCGTCTCTTCGGACAGAGATTCGGCTCATCGCGTGGCCTCAGTGAAGCAGCTTAAAGCTCAAACGGACAAAGAGCTCACAGGTTAAAGGTCACAATTAAAAAGGGATGACCCCGCACGCAGTCTTTTTTTTTTTCCAGTAGTGGGTTTAATCTGGTGCCGCGGTGACCCCCGAGGCGACGGCGGCTGCTTTCCAATCCTGCTGCACACGGCTGATTTATGTGATTAACGCAGGTTGACCCGCGGGCAGCAGAGGGAAGGTGGAATTATCTGCTGCTGCAGGGAATCAAAGCCTGCGAGTGTGCAGCGCCTGATTGTAGGGTTGGTGGTGGAGTCTGCAAGGCTGCAAGTAGAAGCTAACGGGAACTTAGTTCTCGACAAATAAAGAAAAGAGATGAAAGGTTTCAGCTTGGTGTTCACAGTAGATGCAGCTAGCCTCTGTGTTGGGCAGCAAACTGAACGGGTGAGCCGTCTGTCGGCATCAGCTCCGAGGTTTCCCAGGAGGCAGCGGGGCCGCTATTGTTTGATTTTTTTTGTTCAGTTCTGCGCTTGCAACGTAGCCTATATTTATTTTATTTATGAAATCTATGATTCCTGAACGTGGACAGAATTGCCTGCTCTTTTTCATTTTGTAATGAATTGATTTAAAGTGTTGTTGATGACTGCAGCACGTTGTCTTCTGTCGGGGATGACGTGAGATAACTATTACAAATAGTTAGTTTAATCCAAGAAAACCACTAAGTTGGTAAACCAGTTGGTTTTAGGAAAAAAACATCATGGTTGGTCTTAAAATAACTCCGTACAGTTGAGGCAACGTCTCTACTAGAATCCGTTGTAATCTATCTGATTGTTTTTGAGGTATTCCACATGCAAAATGTAAAGAACTGCAACGTGAGTTTTTATTTCTTTTTCTTTCTACAGCCCAACTTGCATGTGTGGTTCCTGCGTGTGTCCGCTGTAGAGAACTGTGAGGGCGCTGTAATCCAGACATAAGACACCAGGTAAACAGGATGGCGTGCAGCGTGCGTTAATCTAGCCATGACTTGTGAATAACGTGTCCCGCTGCGGTGAAACGCCGCCGGAGTTGGAATCCAACTGTTGGATCTACGAGGGTCACCAATAAAAAGACTAAAGTGAAGCTCTTTGCTCTGTAAAAAAAGAAGATAAGACAATCCCCGAGTGCTCGGTAGCAGGAGTGGCTGTTGGTTAGCGGGGGCCCCGAGGAGGAGGCAGCAGAGGCCCTGAGGAGGAGCTGGCAGGGGCTGGAGGAGCCCGAGGAGGAGGCGCGGGGCCGGAAGAGCCCGAGGAGGAGGCAGCGGGGCCGGAGGAGATGGATGGCTCTGCAGAGCGAAGCTGACAGTGTGTGAGGAAAGCAGCTCTCAGGTGCTGCACCGGCCATCAATCTCACTTCTGACCAGACAGAGCATGAGTGGCACTCTTCTCTCAGCGTTTACACACACACACACACACACACACACACACACACACAGTGGTTGGCCCTTGGCCTCCATCCATCACGTCCCCGTCTCTGGTGTATTTGTGGAATTGCTTGTTTTCTAGAAGTGTGTTTGGACGATGGCGGAGCTTTGACAACGACACGCTGAAAATAAAACCTTCTACGTTGGTCAGACGTGAGCTTCTCGTTCTAGATGAGTGAGCTGCACAGCCCGGTCTCATCGCCCGGCCGCCATCCAGACGCTGCCGTGCATACGGTTTGTAATTGCTTCCCTGATGTAATTTGCCTGGGGGGGGGGAGGCTGAACCCCGTTGCTATCGGAAACAGATGCAATCGTTAATTACGCGGGCAAATGTCCACCGTTTAGCCAGTCTGATGGTCGGCCGTCGGCAACGTGCTTATCGTACTCATGGAGCCGTTTAGGGAGTTTTGGGGGGGATTGTCGGGGGGGGCGGGGCTACGTCCGAGCCAACCCGGCTGCCAGATGGCACTAAACCTGGATGTGGAAGTCCTGTTTGTCAAGCAGATGAGTGATGAGAGTCCCGGTTGAAGAGCTCGCCGACACCGTGTCCTGTTGATACTGCAGCTTTATTTAAATAAACCCAGAGAACAACCAGCTTCTTCTTCTGTTGGGGAGAAAACACCCGTCTGATTCCACTCCATGACAATAGTTTTATTTACGACCTCAATCGAGCACTCGATGACGGGTTCACCTGGCGGGAGCGGACAGGTGTCTTTCTGAGGTGTGTACGGCCCTCGGCTCGGCTGGAGACATCAATAACAACTTTATCACGCTGATGGGAGAGGATTAAGCAAAGCTTAATGGGACATCCAGACAGTGATGAAGCACACAGACAGCTGTTAAGGACCGCATGCACACGGCTGGGTAATGTGCTGATAAGATGGGGGGGGGCAATAAAGATGTGAGAGTTTCAGTTTGGTCACAACTCTGAGAATGGAACGGAAAGCAGAGAAGGGAGGGAGGGAGGGAGGGAGGGAGGAGGGAGGGAGGGAGGAGGGAGGAGGGAGGAGGGGGGGAGGGAGGAAGGAGGGAGGAAGGAGGGAGGGGGGGGAGGGAGGGAAGGAAGGAGGGAGGGAGGGAGGAGGGAGGAGGGGGGGAGGGAGGAAGGAAGGAAGGAAGGAAGGAAGGAAGGAAGGAAGGAAGGAAGGAAGGAGATGAGAAGGAAAGAAGGAAGAAGCAAAGGAGATGAGAAGGAAGGAAGGAGATTGGGATGAGATGAGGAGGAAGGAGATGAGAAGGGAATGAGATGAGAAGGAAGAAGGGAAGGAGATGAGAAGGAAGAAGGGATGGAGATGGGAAGGAAGGAGATGAGATGAGAAGGAAGAAGGGAAGGAGATGAGAAGGAAGAAGGGAAGGAGATGAGAAGAGGAAGGGAAGGAGATGAGAAGAGGAAGGGAAGGAGATGAGAAGGAAGAAGGAAAGGAGATGAGAACAGGAAGGGAAGGAGATGAGAAGGAAGGAGGGAAGGAGATGAGAAGAGGAAGGGAAGGAGATGAGAAGGAAGGAAGGAAGGGGATGAGAAGAGGAAGGGAAGGAGATGAGAAGAGGAAGGGAAGGAGATGAGAAGGAAGGAAGGAAGGAGCGAGCTGAGAGGGAAGAAGGGAAGGAGATGAGAAGGAAGGAAGGAGATTGGGATGAGATGAGGAGGAAGGAGATAAGAAGGGAAGGAGATGAGAAGGAAGAAGGGAAGGAGATGAGGAGGAAGAAGGAAAGGAGATGAGAAGAGGAAGAAGGAAAGGAGATGAGAAGAGGAAGGGAAGGAGATGAGAAGAGGAAGGGAAGGAGATGAGAAGGAAGGAAGGAAGGAAGGAGCGAGCTGAGAGGGAAGAAGGGAAGGAGATGAGAAAGGAGATGAGGAAGGAAAAAGAAAAACATGTGAGTAAATAAATGAAAGCAGCGATGATTAAAAGAGGCAGCATGAAGAGGAGAAATCAGCTTTTTTTCTTTTCTTGGCTTCATCGCTTTGGCAAGAAAAATCGAGACGAACAAAAAGGGAAGTCGGGCTAAATAATTCAAACACGTTGTCTCACCCTTCAAAGTACATCAGTGATGCAATTTAAGGATCGTCAGCTTTAAAGCGGGATGGAACGCCGACAGCACGGCGTTTCCTCGCCGGTAAACCTGAGGATCAATACTCAATCAATACTTCCTGTTCCAGCGCTCGCCATCGACCGGAGGAAGTGACTGTCTGAGTGGATGAGTACAGGACCAGGTGGGAGAAAAGGGCCATTAATAATCCAGGAGTGTCCCCTCACCTGCAGCTCACCTCCACCGGAGCGTGCGTTCGGAAGTTACTCAGAAATAATTTATTTTACAGGAAGTATCGATTCTGGAGGAGTGACGTGATTTTGGACGCGTTGCCTTCAAGGACTTCGTCCTCGCCGGAACGCTGCAAACAGCAACGCAGCGTAAACGTGGGACCATATCTGAAGGATTTATGATTACTCATGAACACACACACACACACACACACACACACTCCTGACAGTCCATTATTCACCGGAGTCAAGCAGATAGCGTTGAGAATAATAAGAGTAGAAAACCAGCCTCTAATCAAGTTAGCGTAAATCTCCACTCGTCTCCTCCGACAGCTAACCTCAACAAATCTGGCTGGATCATAAAAAAAAATTAAAAAAACGCCGCCGATGACCATGAGAAGCACCAACGAGGCGGCGAGCGGCGTTTAATTCAACATCCAATCTCCCATGTTGCATCACTTTCACCTTGAAAAAGGGGGGCGAGTAATAAACATGAAAGAAGAAACCATCAGCAGACAAAGATTTTTCTTTTTCCCTTTTCTAACTCTAGTGGCATTCTGGGAAATACATGTCAGTCCAGACTTCTAGAAATGAGTCTCTGTTAGGGAGGAGGTCGTGGAGACCTCCGGAGACCCGGTCGGACCGGGAACACGGAGCCTTTAAATCTAAACGGGAGCCGCTGGCGTTAATCCCCCGGTTCTTCACCCTTTTAAAGCGGCCGTAATAATGAGTCACGGGAACTGACACGTGATCTCATTTGACCCGTGTCAACCTTGATGACTACCAACTCTTGGAGCGGCCCTTTTAATGTCATCAGGCTGCGTCCACTCGGCCGTGACTTTCTCTAATTTGACTGGAATAATCTGCACACGGTTCCCCTCGGAAACACCGTTAACCTCTTCTAATCCACCGAGGAGCTCGTTTCCTCCAATACTTCCCTGATTTCTTTGGATGTGTGCGTCAAGTAGAGAGATGATGAACAATTCCTCATATTGAATTCTAATTAACCAATTTAAGTGGACTTGGATCCTCTGATAGGAGGCGGCGTGTGAATCAGGCTTCCTACACCTTCAAATTCAAGCACTTTTCAAGCATTTCCAGGTGCATTTCCATGCTTTTCCAGCCCCTTCCAGCTGTGGTAAACTCCATCTTTGTACCAATCCAATGGTCAGTATTCAGTCTACTTATTCTGTCACTTGTTCATCACATTAAATGAGATGTTCTTGTCCTCTAAACAACCAACATGATGTTTGGAGACAGCTTTTTACAGAAGGACCACAAATGAAAGGAAAACTAATTCCACTAACAGATCCACAGAAATATAATCACCAACTATTTTCATCATCTGTTCATCATCAAAAGTCATTTTTCATAAAGAAATGTCAGGAAATGCTGTTTTCAGTCCCTCAGATATGGAGATCTTCTTTCCTCTGTTCTATCATAGATGTCATCACATACAACACACATTTATAGACCTTTAGTCTACATCCAAGACCTTTTAAAACCCTGAAAACACCACCCTGAAATTCAAGTGTTTTCAAGGATTTCCAGCACCCTATATACGAACCCTGTGTAATGGACCCACTATGAACCTGGGGAGCCACAGGAGACCTCCAGGGGACATCGCGGTCTTACCTGAGGGTGAAGTTGGTCAGCTGGGCGGAGCTCGCCATCAGGATGTAGAAGGTGGCGATGTCGGTCTTCTTCAGCGGCTTAGACGACGTCCGTATGACGATGGCGTTGCCGAGCTTGAGCCGAGACAGCGTCGCCATCCCCTTGGGCACCTGCAGGAGGCGCACGCTGCCGATCCGCTGCATGGGCGTGACGGGAACGTACTCCGGCGCCGCCGCCTGCTGGGAGCCGCCCCAACGGGTGGCGTCCACGGAGTGACACCTCCCGTTGGCCTTGGGCCTCGCCTGGTAGTAAAGCTCCACGGGGTTCCCGGTGGTCGGGTCCTGCCGCTCCCTGCTGGTGCCCTCTGACCCCGGAGCAAACCAGCCCAGAGCGGGAGCCAGCTCGGCCATGCAGGTCCCCCTGTCGCCCCCCATGGAGCAGGACCCCCTCACCTCCTGGGTCTGCCAGAAAGCGAACACCGTCACGCACGGCAGCTCGTCCACGCCGCCCTCGCCGCGGTTCCAGTCCCGCCCCGCCACGTAGAACAGCACCCGCACCCTGGGCTTGGAGGAGAAGACCCGCGGCGTCAGCACGAAGGCCTGGATCTTCCAGTTGAAGGTGAAGACCTCCGGAGCGTTGAAGAGCTGCACGGCCTGGACCAGATCCGGGGGCACCAGCCTCTCCGTGGACACGCTGCTGTAGCTGGCGTTGACGGCCGGCTGCCGGCCGGCTCGCAGGATGACGAAGGGCTGCGTGTGACTCTGCATGCTGGAGTTCCTCATGAAGTCCTGGCCGGCCTCCTTCAGGAGGAGGTAGTCCGCGTCCCGGACCTCGTAGCTGACCGGCAGGAAGACGGGGGAAGGCACGGGACTCTTCAAGTCCATCAGCTCTTTACTGCTCAAATCTGCAAATACAGAGTTCACAATGAATACCACATTTCACAGCACTGTTTCTACTTCTAAAATAGTGTGATAAACCCCAGCAGAGCTCTCCAAAGACAGCCAAGGCCAACTGATCAACGGAGTGGGGCTTCAGTGTATTACTCTAGAAGCTTAACCTTAAAAGTCCGAGTGAATGGGGTCATCATGTCAACAACAACGAGTGTTTTTAGTTTGTGAGGCAGCGACGGAGCTGATGGACAAACAGTGTGCGTGTCCATCCACGAGACCTTTAACAGGAGGCCTTCTATGTTTATATCTATAGCTATATACCCTCAAAAGATATAGAGACAATATAACAGCATTAAACGTTAAATTGGTGTTTGATGGTGCAGTCCAACTTAAATCTACATATTTTCATGGAGATTTCCAACGTCCATCACACTTTCCAGGTTACTAAACGTGTTCCTCTGTAAAGTGCACCATAATGAACATAGTGAGAGTTAAAGTTGTCTTTCTGACATCACTATGTATCAACTACTAAAGCAAGGGAAGGCTGAAATAAACAAGTCTTTGGGTAAGAAAATAAACCAAATAGCTTGGTTTCAAAAATGCAAATTTGAAATAAATTCATTTTTGGACAGTCTGTAAATAATATAAAGGTCATGCCATATGACGTAAAAAGTATTTTTTGAAACCTGTTTACTCATTTAAACACGATCTCCTGTCCACTTGCCCTGTTAAATATTCCCCCCCGGCCTCGTTTCACCTCCTGCCGGATCATCCACAGGTGGATCTGATACGTTTGGCACAATGTTTGAAGTCAGCCGTCAAAAACTGGGATTAAACTGGCTTTTCAGATTGTCAGCAGCAGATCAGAACGGTGGAGTAGACCTAATAACTTTAATATAAACTAGAGATCTGAATCTGTTCATGAGCCGGTACGGTGTGTATGTTTGCATCACGAGGATTACTGTCCGTTAAATACCGATCACCAGTGCACAGGAGGACCTTTCTATTTGTATATTTATATGAGTGAGTAAAAAAAGAGCACAAATATGCTCTGATCTGGTTTAAAAGCTTACTGGTTGGTGTTTGTCTCGGCGGACGTGAGCGGAGGTCACTCGGCCATCACGTGTCCTCATTAAACATCCTTTCTGGGAGAATTATGAAGATTACGGCCGCTGACCGGAGTGTGCCGCGTGTTTATCTGGTGCCTAATTGCCCTACTTGGTGAATTAAGGACGAAAAACACTGGTGTTTACTTTGCAGATTACGACAAATATGGAAAACAGCTTCAGTGTCCAACTCATCATCATCCCATCGAAACAAACAAGAGAATCTAGATCTATAGATCCGTTATGAACTCATGACCAGAGTCTCCAGATATAGAGTCGCCCGTCGTTAATTATTGATGGTTATTTATGAGGCTTTTCTGTGTCAGGCGTCGTCTCCCTCACGGTCGCTGACGGACCGTCCATCACCAACTCTTCTCATCTTCACTCATCCAACCCGACACGACGGCGTGACACGACACACGGCCGGGACTAGACCGCACGTGTCATCATGACACCCGGCAGCCAGCAGAGGAAGACAGGCAGCACCTGTCTCTCTCTCTCTCTGCCTCCTCCATAGACAGACAGGCAGAAGGACTGGCGATCTGGGAACAGGGATGTGGGATTTTTATCTCGGATCGGGATGAAAAAAGTTGACTGTGATGGATTTCCTTTTATTGGGAACATCATAAATATTGTCACAAGTGACTTGAAGAAGCCGTCTGGCTGGCTGTCATGGTGGAGAAGTGAAAAATAGATACAATAATACATTTGTTATATCTTTATTCATGATTTATGATCATCTTGTTTCATTGTTTTTCCACAAGAGAATCTGACGCATCAAATTTCTTTCTAAAGAAAAATGTTAATGTTTTCCAGTCAGAGATTTCAGTCTGTATTAGTCAGGCTGAAAAGTGAAGCCAAGGCCGACGTGCCTTAAACCTGCATTCTATCTGCTGGCCACCAGGGGGCGACTCCTCTCTGGTTGTATAGAAGTCTATGAGAAAATGGTCCTACTTCTCTCTACTGGCCACCAGGGGGCGACTCCTCTCTGGTTGTATAGAAGTCTATGAGAAAATGGTCCTACTTCCCTCTGCTGGCCACCAGGGGGCGACTCCTCTCTGGTTGTATAGAAGTCTATGAGAAAATGGTCCTACTTCTCTCTGCTGGCCACCAGGGGGCGACTCCTCTCTGGTTGTATAGAAGTCTATGAGAAAATGGTCCTACTTCTCTCTACTGGCCACCAGGGGGCGACTCCTCTCTGGTTGTATAGAAGTCTATGAGAAAATGGTCCTACTTCCCTCTGCTGGCCACCAGGGGGCGACTCCTCTCTGGTTGTATAGAAGTCTATGAGAAAATGGTCCTACTTCTCTCTGCTGGCCACCAGGGGGCGACTCCTCTCTGGTTGTATAGAAGTCTATGAGAAAATGGTCCTACTTCTCCCTGCTGGCCACCAGGGGGCGGGCGACTCCTCTCTGGTTGTATAGAAGTCTATGAGAAAATGGTCCTACTTCCCTCTGCTGGCCACCAGGGGGCGACTCCTCTCTGGTTGTATAGAAGTCTATGAGAAAATGGTCCTACTTCTCTCTGCTGGCCACCAGGGGGCGACTCCTCTCTGGTTGTATAGAAGTCTATGAGAAAATGGTCCTACTTCTATCTGCTGGCCACCAGGGGGCGACTCCTCTCTGGTTGTATAGAAGTCTATGAGAAAATGGTCCTACTTCTCTCTGCTGGCCACCAGGGGGCGACTCCTCTCTGGTTGTATAGAAGTCTATGAGAAAATGGTCCTACTTCTCTCTGCTGGCCACCAGGGGGCGACTCCTCTCTGGTTGTATAGAAGTCTATGAGAAAATGGTCCTACTTCCCTCTGCTGGCCACCAGCGGTCCATTTAGAGTCCAACAGACCAGAAAGCGAGGATGCTTTAGGGGGCGGGGCTTATGATTTTTTTAACACTTAGCTGTAAAGTTGACCTGAATTATAGAAGCTAACTTTGTTAGCAGCTTCACACTAGAATCCACATGGATCCAGATCCAGTAAGGGTGCTGCTTGTGTTTATCAGATCCACCCGTTGCTCCTCCACAGACCAAATATGGTCACTTCCTTCATTGGCTGCAAAAAATCCAAGATGGTGACGGCCAAAATGCTGAACTTGAGGCTTCAAAACTGTAGACCACAAACCAACGGGAGACGTCACCATGACAACGTCCACTTCTATAGTGTGTGGTTTTGTGCCATTTAAGGAGTTTTAAGTAGATATCGATGACTATCAGGATGATATCGTGACTTTTTCTGGCCGGGTGACATTCCCGTGTCTTCCCAGCATGCCTTGCTGTGAACATGGCTGTCCTGGTTTGGCCTACCAGCGGCCCCGGTGGCAGATGTGCTGTTAAATACCGTCGCTGGCGAGGCTCCGGCTGCAGAGAGGATAAACTGGCTCACTGTCTGCTGGAGGGAGGACGCACTGCCAATGTAGCAACAAAGTGCTTTACATGCACGCTCATCCCTTTACAGCCGGGGTCCATGGCTCGTTTCACAGGAAACCAGCTCAACAGAGTCGTACGCAGCACGCATCTATTAGAGGCTTCTGAAGAAGATGCAACCTTCCCCTTCTGCCAGCATGGTTGGGGTAAAAACTGTCCTTCTAAGGTTCCTCTCATCTCGCCGAGAGTCCTGCCCTCCGCCCATAAACATGAGTAAATCTGCTGCAGCAGCTGTTCAAGCCTCTCAGATCACTCCTGCTGGAGACCCGGAGCTCCTCTGCTTCCTTGGCGGCGTCAGAAAGCATCAGTGTTGCCACGCAGATGCTACAGCCGCCTCTAAGAAGCCGCCTCTCCGAGACTCGTGCTGTTTTCTTTTATTCTTTCTCCTTCTACAGGATGGAGGTCCAGTGTTTTCTATGAGCCGAGCAGAAGATCCTCTTTTTATAGCAGCGTTCAAGTCACACGTGGTAAATCCACATCCTTCTCCCTGTCCGGGTGAAAGTGACGCCGTTTATCAGCTTCTGGGGTTCGAAAGCAACACTTCTTCTGTGCCTTTGAGCAACAGCAGAGAAGCAACTTCCCACCACGGATACGTGACTTTTCTTCTCCAAAATGCTTTTGTGCTGCATTTAGTAAACAGTTACTCCAGTCAGTAGATTTGTTCTGTGCTGCTCAGGGATTAACACCTACGGATCCGTTTTTAATATATTGTTCCTCATCACCGCTTTTAATAAAAATCACTGTTGTATCTAATGAGTTACGTTTATTCTTCTTTTCTTTTTTTTTGCCCTGCAGTTTGTCTCCTGGCTCCATTCTTCTTATTATTATTAATATTATTATTATTAAAATATTTTCACAGGCATGACAGCTTCTTTTTTTCCCGGTGCGCTTGTTCTTTTAAGCGTTTATTCTTTTCCCACTGTAATCAATCTTTATATTATTCTATTAAACTGCTGAGGAGTCACTTTGAATCCTAATGTGCAGTAATGACTTTTACCATATGCACCAAACAGCTTGCAGAAGTGAGACGACTCCCGACGGCGTCGCAGAGGACAACAACCCACGTCTGCTTTCACTCTAATTGAGAGATTGAGTTTTCTTTGTGTCTTGTGTTTCTCTTTCACACCGTCTCTTTTAAAAAGGGCTTAAAAACCGAATGTTCCGGGACGCAAACACACCGGACGTTAATATCACTAATTAAGATAACGTGCTCCGCTCGTGTTTTTAATCTTTTGACCTTTCGGATACATGGAACTTTAATAATAAAGGCTCATTAGGATCCGACAGCTTGCTGATAAACGGTCCTCAGATACAAAGGTGTGAGTCTTTGTGAGACACTCAGCAGTCACCTTGGGAGGTAAACAGCAGCTCAGAGAAGGAAAGGTAAGCTGTTAGTGTGTGTGTGTTGAATGTGATACAGGCTCTTAATTGGAGAATAAAGGTCCCAATTAAAAGCTTTGTGAACCTTCATGTTCCCACGTTGTACTGTTTACACGATGAATCCGCCAGAACCGATGAAGTGCTCCAAACTTCTCCGTTTATTTACTGTTCCCTTGTCAACGCTCTCCGGCTCTGATTTGTCGCCGTGCAGTTTACTTCCTGTCATGGCGGTGAGTTATGTGCTGACAAAGAGGGGGAGCTGGTGAAACCAGGCCGGGGGGGGGGGGCTGGATGAGAGTTAGACTACAACGCTCCTCATCGGTCCAGTCCAAGTCCTCGTTGACAGCATCATTTTCTCATCTTACATTAAGTGCTTTACTACAAACGGAGGATGTTTGATCACATGTGATGCCCGAGGGCTGGAGGGGAGACGGGGCGAGAGAGGGAGGGAGAGAGATAGAGGGAGAGAGAGAGAGGGGGGGGGTTAAGCTTTCTGCAGTGATTGGTAGGGATTGCTGCCTCCGATGAGACTCTTAAAGCTGCTTTTTTTTAAATCAGTTTTATTGTGATTTCTCCATTTTGTGTGTGTGTGTGTGTGTGTGTGTGTGTGTGTCATCCTTTTATCCACATAAATCAGCCAGCCTGTAACATAGCCGTCTAAGAGTCACTTATAGGCTTTACAGCCTTTGTGATGTGCATTTTCTTTTTATCCATCAAACAAAGTTATGAATGTTCCTGTTTGCCTGTGAATATTGTTGTTTTCTGACAGAAACCCATAAGTGAGAGCAACGCTCAGCCTTGAGGCGAGGCTCAACTTGTAATATAATAATATAAACCCATCAGGTCTTTTACCTCCTCACTCATCCCATCCATAATAAGTAAGATGTAATATCCAGATAGATGCTGAATCACAGAGAAGTTTGAGGCACAAGAGAATGTTTATCTATTATTTAGACTTGTGGGGGAGGCTGTGTGACTGCTGGCATGACATTGCTGAGAGCAGCAGAGATCCCCCCCCATCATCAAATCATCAGTAACATGTAAAGGATGCACATCCTCATCTAAGAGCTCAGCTGTTACCATGAAACACAGAACAGAGACAGGATTGATGCTCAAACAGGCTTCAGGTCCATGCCTTCCAGGTCACTCACCTTGCGTGAGAACAGCTGTGATGGTCGCGATGCATATCTGTAAGATCCTCCAGCTCCCCCAGTAAAAGCTCATGTTGGCACCCCGCGCGTATACGCGCTCCTCCCGAGGCGGGTTTCCCAGAGTCCGTGGTCGGGGTGGGGGGGTCTGGTCTCAGCAGGGCGCGGAGCGGATGGTTTCATCCATCCCCGCGGTCAACACACTCACACCTGCGGGAGTAGAGACGGCAGAGGTCCGCGCCGCTGCGGGTGACGGCGCATCGAGATCCCAGGTTCGTCGCCCCGCTTGTGCGTAAAAGTCGTGCGTAACGATCCCGGAGACAAGTCTCTCTCTCTCTCTCTCTCTCTCTCTCTCTCTCTCTCTCTCTCTCTCTCTCTCTCTCTCTCTCCCGGAGACTTCGCGCCCGAGCAGAAGAAGAAGCTTTAAATCATGAGGCGAGACCTAAAATGACCCGAAATATCCCGATAAACCTCCGGGTCGAGCCGCTCTCCTCCCCAGTCAGTCTGCCTCCGCGGCCGGGACTCTGCGCGGTTCGCCGGGCTGTTAGCGGATCAGTGACCGTCTTGAGCGCAATCCTCGGGGCACTAAACGCATCATCTGTCACCGCTCATCCGCTCAGCACGCCGCGTCCAGGACGCAGCTGGTGGGATTAACCCTGCGTGGGTCCGCCCGCCGCCGCGTCACGGGAACGTGACACGCCGTGTGTGCTGCGTGTTGATCACTGGAGCTGTTAACGTGCGCGCGCGCGGTGTGTGTGTGTGTGTGTGTGTGTGTGTTGACCCGGAGTCCACAGAGTGTGAGACCTCCTGTAATCTGGAGACTTCATGGATGAGACGTTCACGTGCAGATCTGCAGCGAAAATCAGAAGCATCACAGGTACTTTACGCACCTGTCGATCTGTATGTAAACAAATACAGACATCATAACATGAGTGTGTGTGTGAGTGTGTGTGTGTGTGTGTGTGAGAGTGTGTGTGTGTGTGTGTGTGTGTGTGTGTGTGTGTGTGTGTGTGTGGATTTGGTTGTCATGGTAGATGCTGTTCACTGAAATAGATGCACTTCTTCAACCCATTTGGTTAAAAAAAAGGAAAAATTAACTTTAATTTCCCCTGAATTTCTAGTGGAACATCTAAGTGTTTTGTTCACCTACAATAATAATAATAATTGCATATTATTTTCAAGAACACAGAGAATAATAATAATAATAATAATAATAATAATGATGACTATTTCACTGAAACAGATCAGGATAATTAGAACATGGTTGCATCACTCATAACCTCATTATTATTGTTCATTAAAAATGCATAGATTTTTAAAAGCAGGAATCTTCTTCTCACGTTCTAAACACAAACCAAGCATGAACCCTGGTTATATTTAGCTACTAATTGTCTGTGTGAGAGCATCAGGTGGATGTTAGTGCCCTCTGATGGTTAAAAGCTTGTTTCCATGTCAGGAAAAGCAAAAAGGTGAGTGGGTTGACTGTTGCTTGCAGCCCCGTTGCATCAGAAAGTATTAGGTTTTCGACCCATTTCGGCTCCTTTTTCTAGTTAACAGAGAGCCTAATAGATATAGAAATGTATATTCATGCATGAAAGATATGCCAACTCTCGTCTAACTCAAGAGTTCTGTTGGATGAAACGCAGCCAAACATCCTTGGAAACACGACTTGGGCTCCGATGTCTGCAAACTTGTAGTGGCGACTGTACTGGGGCTTTATTGACTAATAAAGAGGATTAAGCAGCATATCAACACAAGTGTGTGTGTGTGTGTGTGTGACCCTCTTACTATCTGGAGACGGGAGGAAGTTGCCCAGAAGCCACTGCTGTGAGCTCCTCGCCGGCGCTGCAGCACCGTGATAAGCAGCAGTATCTGTGTGTTGGGTGGAGAATACTGGATGGTGCTGCCGGAGGATGATTTAGATCCTCTCCTGTATACCTGCTCCTCACACACACACACACACACACACACACACACACACACACACAGGGAAGATTTACCTCCCAAACATGGTGCTGAAGGAGCTGCAGCTGGTGCAGATTCAGCCTCAGCGTTGCATATTCATACTCTCAGGAGATCACGTTAAGAGCACATGCTCGCTTGTCATATATATGTATACGAATGCAAATATTTCATGAGGTTCTTCAAATCTTACTCGCAAAACGAAAACACTTTTTCTTCTTTTTCTTTTTTGATGAATCGGCAGCTGAACGCTTGAGCGATCTGCAAAAATGCAATCTTCATTAAAACGGTGACGGCGTGCTCTTGTTTTAGTCATCTGGGTCCTCCACCTTTATCAAAATCAAACTCAAGCACTTTCCAGGTGCATTTCCATGCTTTTCCAGTCCCTTCCAGCTGTGGTAAACTCCATCTTTGTACCAATCCAATGGTCAGTATTCAGTCTACTTATTCTGTTACTTGTTCATCACATTAAATGAGATGTTCTTGTCCTCTAAACAACCAACATGATGTTTGGAGACAGCTTTTTACAGAAGGACCACAAATGAAAGGAAAACTAATTCCACTAACAGATCCACAGAAATATAATCACTCTGTTCTATCATAGATGTCATCACATACAACACACATTTCAAGACCTTTATTCTTGGCAACACACTAAAATTCAAGTGTTTTCAAGGATTTCCAGCACCCTGTATGAACCCTGAAAATTGTCACATGCACACATCATTTAACATGACACACGCAACAAAATAAAAAAGTGTGACCTTCCTCCAGCGCCACGGTGAGAAGCACCAGCCTGGAGATGCAACATATGGTGAGAATATGTTCTCAACACTTAAAGGACGGAGAGACAACGGGCCTCCGGATATATGCAAGTTAGGAGGCCGACGTGGATGGATGTGACGGCGGAGACGTGGTGGAGAGCGGGGGGGAGAGTGGCCATAAAGCGGTGATGGATGCGAGTGCCACGAGGAAGGGAATGTGTTTTCAATGTACATCATCCTTCTGTCTGACAGAGAGCGCTGGGGTTTTATGCTGAGGTGCATTTAGCGGCACACGATGCTTTAATGTTCTCCTTTTCATTGCAAACTCAGGAAGGGAGCGCACTAAAATTAGCATATCTTTACAATAACGTTGTTCGTAACCACTGAGGGTTGAATATTTGAGTATTTATGTGTGTGGGGGGCTGATCTGCATACTCCTGCATGGAGACCATTTTACTAATAAAGAATAGTTTATTTAACTGTGTTTGCTTTTCTTGCCAAAAGCAAGATGAGAAGATTCAAACAACGACACTTCGGAGCATTATTCATGAATCTACGCTGTAACCAGCCTCAAACTCGTGTTCACAGTGTTGATACGTTTTTATTTATTGAGTTTAGTTGCTGGAAGATCTCACGGGATAAATGAACACCTCTGCAAATAAGACTCAATGTTCAAATCTGCTGAAGTTGTAAAGTATCTCATGAGAACGTGATGAGCATCGTGTTGGTTTGATTACTTGCAGACTAGAGGTTGTGTACTTCTCTGCAGCAGGCAGCATCCTCCTGAACCAATCCTGAATGCCTTCAACTGTCATTCTCTCTGCTGGCTGCCAGGGGGCGACTCCTCTCTGGTTGTATAGAAGTCTATGAGAAAATGGTCCTACTTCTCTCTGCTGGCCACCAGGGGGCGACTCCTCTCTGGTTGTATAGAAGTCTATGAGAAAATGGTCCTACTTCTCTCTGCTGGCCACCAGGGGGCGACTCCTCTCTGGTTGTATAGAAGTCTATGAGAAAATGGTCCTACTTCTCTCTGCTGGCCACCAGGGGGCGACTCCTCTCTGGTTGTATAGAAGTCTATGAGAAAATGGTCCTACTTCTCTCTGCTGGCCACCAGGGGGCGACTCCTCTCTGGTTGTATAGAAGTCTATGAGAAAATGGTCCTACTTCTCTCTTGATGTATTATCTCAGTAAATATTGTAAACATGAGTTTATGGTCTCAATCTCTAGTTTCAAGTCTTCTTCAATCCAGCATGATGTTCATTTAGTACATTATGGTCCATTTAGAGTCCACCAGACCAGGAAGCAGGGGATGCTTTAGGGGGCGGGGCTTACCTGCTGATTGACAGGTCGCTACCATGCTACCCATGCTAGTTAGCTACTAAGATGACTTTAACACTTGACCTTGAGTTATAGAAGCTAACTTTGTTAGCAGCTGCACACCAGAATCCACATGGATCCAGATCCAGCACTGCTCCCCGAGTATACTGCACGGGGTGCCACTCTGCCTCTCATGTACGTCAGATCCACCCGTCACTCCTCCACAGTCCAAATATGGTCACTTCCTTCTACTGGCTGCACCAAAATATCCAAGATGGTGCCAAACTTGAAGCTTCAAAACTTTGCACTTGTCCAGAACAAACAGGAAACACAGAAACCAGGCAAACTAAAGGAGGAGGAACATGTGTAGGTTGGTGGGTACACAATGTACAAAAGATGGACCAGAGTCTTCTTGAAGCCGCGTCGCTCCACTACAACACATGCAATTACAGCTCCCACCTGCAGTCGGCTCCGTCTATACGTTTCCCGCCCAACAAAGAGTGTGCATTGTTCAAACCGCCGCCAGTAACAATCACTCTACTTACAGAACAAAAGCACTCTTTTCCTTTTTATATTCCACAGTGGATGAAAAACGACAAAAAGACATATCTTTGATCTGCTGTAAGTTTTCTTGCTGTAAAAACAGCTCGCTCGTCCTCGACAGGTGGGAGGCGATGGAGGCTTGTTTGATACGTACAACGAACAGCAACGTTAAACTTCAAAGGTGCAAAATAAGAGCCCCGAGTTCAAACCGCTGCCGGGTTTCTCTGGATTCCCCCGGGTCTTAGTGGGATCCGGGTCAGCTTTGTACCAACGTCTCCCAGAGATAGTCCAGTATTAAGTCTCACCAGGTGATTATTATTTAATGTAATTAATGTATTGAAGATATTGCACTATGGCATAGGGGTATGACCAGAAAGCATAGTGCTTCTTCCTCCTTTCCCAACATTTATTTACAAATTTATGTTATTTGTTTTTCCATTATTATGGGCTATCTTGTTTTTTTCTTTATAATCTATTGATTCTTACTTTTTTGTACTATTTTGTTTTGTTAAATAAAGTATATTCTATTCTATATCTGATTATAGATAATATGCTGTCTTCAGAATGTGCATAAGCAACATTTCATGTAGTGGAAGCTAGAGAGATGAAAGTCCCGCCAATAGGCACTTTTCACGTCATTGCAGGGGAAACACAGGTGTAATTAATAACATAAATTATGGCCCTGTTCCATTATGGTGGTGCTGGCTCAATGGAAAATCTGTGACAGTTAAAGGAATGCAACCATAATTCATTTTGTGTTTACGCTGCAATTCCTGTAAAGTTCTCGAGTGGAACGCTTAAAGCTGCAAATATACTTATTAGTTCATAATTTAGTTATTTGAATAGCCTCCTAAATAGTTGTTTATTTCCCAAAACTGTCTGCTTTCTGAAATTTCTCTCTGCGAGCGTCTTAATCCGGCCCAAAGTGGGCCACGAGAGCCGGCTCTCTCCGTGTTTTGGGTTAAACGCCCCGCCGGCAGCCGGAGAGGAGTTGGTTCAGCCTAATCTCTTCGCCGTGTGATGTGTGACTTCTTCTTCTCCCCTGCTGTCGTACTCGTGTAATCTGCTGTTTGCACCGCTTTAAGTCCGGGGAAAGCAGCGAACGGGGTTGAAGCAGGGAGAGAGACTACATGATGGGGAACTGTCATCTCCGTCCCATCTATGGGTGCTGCCAGTATCCCGCTAATCCCCCGAAGTAATCCCACCAGCAACAAGAGCAGAGTCAGACTCACACGAGGACGGGGCTCTGCACAGCCAATAAATGTACTGTTGGTGTACACACACACACACACACACACACACACACAGCCTCTTCAGAGGGAAATTGGCTCTCACGCTTGATCGACGACTGAATTGACGCTCACATGTCTTGACAGATAACCAAAAACGCGCGAGGCGACGGAGGATTGTTTGCATTCTGAGTGAAAGTGAGTCACTTCTCCGGGGGATAATATAAAAATATATAAATCTAGGACGTTGTGATTGAGATTTGTGGCATGTGCCAGCGTTGTTTTCAAGCAACCCAAGGGGAGAACTCACAGAAAGTTCATGTCTCCGATACGACGAACGAGCAGGAATATTCTCACAAACTTCTCAAACTTCCTGTTTTTTCCCCTCACGCCTGAATGGAAGTTTTACGTGAAAGTGTCAAATCCTGAAGATCGTTGAGGCGAGGAAACGTTTCTGCAGACATAAACCCAGCTGACTCAAAAAAGCCGAACCCAGATGTGACTCAGTGAAAACCAGATGTTTGGTCGCTTCACAAAAAAGCTGCTCCTCACTCAACACGAATACTTTCCTTCTCTTGTTTTCTCTTGTTTTCTGTCTAATGAGGAAGCTTTCATATCTCCGGGAGACGAAGAAATCTTTCCGCGGGCCAAAAAATGATCCAACAAATATGTAAATAGTGACATAAAACATGACAATGTATTCGAGGCAATTATCAAACGGTTAGTTTGTTTCCCGCCAAGATCGTCTGTTACGCACAGAAGCCTCATGTTTTAACAACCGCCTCGTTAATTTCCACATTTAGTCGTCTGAAGGAGGATGTAGAAAAATGTGCGATGCCGTATTCAGGTCACAATTAAGCCGAGGTGTCTCACGGGAGATTCATTATGATCCATCTCATTCATCCATATTTCATACGTGCATGTTACTCATGCAATAAGTCATCGGATAAGTGTAATTCTATCGTGCCGTAAATTTCCATCTAATCAAGTAAAACCATCCAGTCTCAATCCTGCTTTTTAAACACCACATAATATTTAATGTGAAATATTTGTTTTATTCATATTTAAACAAACATTTCAAACCAATGTAAGGCAAACATGGTCACACAGTTTGATTCAATTGTTTTAGTATAAACTCAAATTTCTCTTGTTTTTTTCTGTCACTTGATGAATTAACTAATAACGTTTTGTGATTTTTACAGTTTAAATTATTTATGTTCACGTACACGGAAGTGTTCATTTAAATCACATCACCAATTATTCACTAACCTGCGTAAATAAGAACAAAATGGCGGAACAATTTTTACATTCGATTTTTTCTGGATTTAACATATAGTTGTCTGGAAGTTTTTTTCAAGTGTAACAAGTCAGCTTCATTTATAACTATAATGAGCAGGCGCTGACAAAATATTATTTCCTTAGTATTAGTTAACCAACAATCCAGAAATATGTGTCCCTGACTAGTAGGCTACAATATGCATGAGTGGGGAAAAATACTGTTATATTACAATCCAATAAATCTACACTTGCAGCACACAAAAAATTAAATAAAAAAGAAGTATTAAATATGACGTACATCGGTTGCACAATCTGCTACGTTGATAGAAAGCCAAACAACCTTGTAAGTACAATTACTCTATATTAAGGAGGCTATAACCAAACCATAAATGTTTAAAGAGAAAACATTAATTGTGACTGCTGCAATAAAAAATAAGTTTTATTTATGTACGACAGCCAACAACCATCGACGCAGTAAAATCTATTCAAAAACACTGATTCACCCAGAAGCAGCTCAGCTGATACTTGAAATGTTGCCTGGATCGTAAACTTAATTTACTTGCTACTTAAAATTAGAAATTTCCAACCTTTAAAACAATCTGCATGTTTGGCTTCCATCAGTCATTTTCCTCCTTCCTGTATATCTGTCCAAATAAAGCAATGTGGCAAAAGACAAAAGTTAAATTAACTGTTTGTGCATTAAAATAACGTCAACACTTTTCCTGAATTTCCCCTCTGGGGATCAATACAGGCTTATTTTATTTTAATGCTGTGTTCTATTATCTGCTCTTTGTGCTTTTCTACAAAATATGTTTAAAAAGTTGCTGAGATCGTCCATGAATTATTATTTATTATATATATTATTCAGGTTTTTAAATAATTCTGTTGAGTTCATTATGTAGCCTATTCAAATCCAGAAGTTCTGTTTAAAATGTCAAAATGGTATTTTCAATGCACTTTTACACCATTAAAATAAGATGAAGTTAAAATCTGTGAGCGCCTCTATCCTGCTGATTAAACGGCGTGATTACTAAACAGGTGTGCCTCGGGCTGGTCGCTCTGAAATGCACAGTTATTAACTTGGAAAAGGATTTCACAAGACCAGAGATACAGAAATGCATTTTGTTTGGTCACAGATGCCCCAAAGAATTGGTATCTGGCCTCGTGCAGTGAGAACTTTTCCTTTTAGTTCCTTGAGTTTTTTTTCTGATGGGTCTGCTAGTTATGATTTCATGGCTTTATTTCTGTTTAGGTTAGTTTTACGTTGGTTTTCGTCTTAATTTTGTTCGTTGTGGCCCATCAGTTCTCTTTTGGTTAGATTGCTTTGTTTGAAAATGGCTTGTTTTTCTTAATAAATCCAATGTTCTTTTCCATCCTCTTGACATTTTGAAGAATGTTTGGCCTGTTATTGCAAAGAGCCTCTTTTTTTTTTTTTTTTTTTTTTACAAAGAGCCTCTCTTTTTGCTGAGAGCCTCTCTCGCAGTTGCAACCATCTCTTCGATATGTCTAATCATTTCAAGGTAAAATTGCACAATGCATTTTAGAGTGGCACACCTGTGTAGTAATCACGCTGTTTAATCAGCATCTTTATATGTCACACCTGGCAAAGGAGAAGTGCTCACTATCACGGATTTCAACGAACTCGTAGGCACATTTTGATAGAAATAAAACGTGTGTATGCAGAGAATGTCTTGGATCTTTTATTCCAGCCCAGGAAAAAGTGTTGATTTTGTTAATTCAGCCTGAAACAGTTATCCTAGTTGGCAGTTTGCACGTTCCCAGTTTGCAGAAGCTAAGCATAGTGGTGTGGACGCCATGTTAGTTCGTATCCGAAAGTCGCAAACAAACCAATGTGGTAGCGGAGGTCCAAACAAATCTCAAAATAGTACAACGTTATTATATTTCTATCGTGTATATTTTATATTAACTCAAAAGTATAGAGGACCAGACAGCAGGGAAAAAACGAGCAGTATTTCATCTGATTAAAAATATTTTTAAAAACTACAAAAATATACAAAATATAATTTCCATGTCTGATGAAGCCAGTAAATTACACTGGCAAATATCCTAATGTGATGTTACAGAGGGAGAAAAGGCACCTATATCTATCTTTTATTGCTTTAGATAGCAGGATTGTTATCTTTCTTCTGTGCACATCCCCCTACAACAAATTGGAAAGCAATTTAAGTTTGTTCAACAAGATAAGAAATGGCATCGTAGCTTTCGTAGTGTCATATATATAGTATGTTGTACGACTGTGGAGAGTTTTGTGTACCAGGATTGAGTGTCATTTTTCTAGCTTACCAGAAATGTAGGTCCTATCCTGGTTTTAGGCTATTTAGCCTGGCTGAAAAACGAACCATCACATATGCCAGTAATGATGAGATTCAAGCTTCATTCATACATATTATTATGATTGACGATAACTTACATTATGCAATATTCAACCTTCCTCTCCCAAAACACCCTGTGTCTCAGTATCAACCCAAATCTTAAGTTTTATAGAAATAATCCACATCTTATCTAATAAACAAAATGTTTTTTTAGTGTTTTTTAAAAAGCACATTTTCACTGCAGTTAAAAACAAACATTTGCTGCACACAGAAACGTTCCTTGAAATAACCTTAGAAGCTTTGAAAGTTAAAAATAAATGTATTCAGTAGAGTTACAGTCTTATGTGACCTTACCTTCACCACTCTACACACCAGCCAGTGAAGCCACTAGCCTAGCTAGCTAACGAAGCTAGCTAACGTAGCTAGCTAACGTTACCTTTATTTAAACTGCTTGTTGCAAGTTAATTGTTCTGCTCTGCTGCTCACTGGAGTTTTGACATGAAGCACAAACAAATGTCATTCAGTTACCCTAATAGAAGCTTTGAAAGTTAAAAATAAATGTACTGTGAAGAGTTACAGTCCTACGTGACCTTACCTTCACCACTCTACACACCAGCCAGTGAAGCCACTAGCCTAGCTAGCTAACGAAGCTAGCTAACGTAGCTAGCTAACGTTACCTTTATTTAAACTGCTTGTTGCAAGTTAATTGTTCTGCTCTGCTGCTCACTGGAGTTTTGACATGAAGCACAAACAAATGTCATTCAGTTACCCTAATAGAAGCTTTGAAAGTTAAAAATAAATGTACTGTGAAGAGTTACAGTCCTACGTGACCTTACCTTCACCACTCTACACACCAGCCAGTGAAGCCACTAGCCTAGCTAGCTAACGAAGCTAGCTAACGTAGCTAGCTAACGTTACCTTTATTTAAACTGCTTGTTGCAAGTTAATTGTTCTGCTCTGCTGCTCACTGGAGTTTTGACATGAAGCACAAACAAATGTCATTCAGTAACCCTAATAGAAGCTTTAAAAATAAAAAATAAATGTACTGTGAAGAGTTACAGTCCTACGTGACCTTACCTTCACCACTCTACACACCAGCCAGTGAAGCCACTAGCCTAGCTAGCTAACGAAGCTAGCTAACGTAGCTAGCTAACGTAGCTAGCTAACGTTACCTTTATTTAAACTGCTTGTTGCAAGTTAATTGTTCTGCTCTGCTGCTCACTGGAGTTTTGACATGAAGCACAAACAAATGTCATTCAGTAACCCTAATAGAAGCTTTGAAAGTTAAAAATAAATGTACTGTGAAGAGTTACAGTCCTACGTGACTGTAACTTCACCACTCTACACACCAGCCAGTGAAGCCACTAGCCTAGCTCAGCTAACCTATGTTCCACACTGCTGTAACCTCATTTGTGTTACATTTATTTAAACTGCTGGTTGTAAGTTAACCTCATGAGTCTATAATCACTAAGTTTTCATTAATCCTATAGTTTGTAATGTGAGCTTCTGGAAACTTCAACATTAAAAAAAAAAAACGTGTTAAAACTGGGGATCACTGCAGACTGATTTAATCTCAATGTGTTGTATTTGTGCTTCCTGTGCATTAGTCATTTTTGGGAAAAGATCCTGCTAATGTGATGTTGCAGATGTAGAAAAACAATACATTGGAAAGCAATTTTAAAGTTTGTCCAATATTGAGATAACAAACTGCATCATAGCTTTCATAGCATCTGTTTCTCATATTATTTTGTATACCAGTCTAAGGCTTTTTGTTTGACTGGAGAGTTGTTTTTTTCTGCCTGTCAGAAATGTTTAAACCGGATTTACAGTTTTTTCCTACATAAAAGAAATGTAACCTGAGCAGTGCAATTAATTACTATTTTGAAGCGTCCTCATAGTAGTTATATTCCATTATGAAGAAATACTTACTTTGTGCAATATTCCACCTTCTCTTCCCCTCTATCAAATTTTATAGAAGAAAATCATGCTTTTTTTAACTAACAAATGAGTCTTTTGTTCTAGTGTTTAACCTTTATTTTTAAGAACATTTTCTCTGCCCTCAAAAAAACGTGCTGCACACAAACCTGTTGTGAGTTCCAGTCCTGCGCGACTGTAACTTCACCACACTAAACTCTCCTCGGGTGAAGCCACTAGCCTAGCTAAGCTAACGTATGTCACAATGCAGGTTCCAATGCCACTGTAATTTAATGAATATTACTTTTATTTAAACTGCTGGATAAGGTTGAAGGTCAATTGTTCACTGGTGGGAGTTTTTAGCTACGTGTGAGCAAACGTTTGAAAAAACTGAGCATACCTCACAAGTGTCTAATTATTGTTTTTTTAATTATTCATCCTATTGAACAAAATGTATTAATGTAGATATGGATTAATTACTTACCCTAAATATCAAGGATGCTCATGGATCGGGTGAAAGTAGCCTTCTACAGTTAACGTCCACGCAACTTCTTACGTCTTCTACAAGCTATTTCTACGTCCAGTGGGTAAAATTTCAATGACCAAATTCATTTAGTGTCTGAAATCAAGTGTGAGCGTGCTAACAGACTAAACTAAGATGGACAATGGCTAAACATTCATCCCATCATGTTAGCGTTCTCACTGTTAGCATGCTGGCGTTAGCCGTGTAGCTCACGTGGCAGTGGACTCTCTTGTTGTTCCCTCTTTTGTTGAAACCGGAGGTTAAGTGGTTAAACGGATAATAGAGGAGTGAGAGTTTGTGTTTTATGGCAGCGTCACTGGCTCCGTGACAGGTATAGTGGATTAAATCTCTACTATAATACAGTTTGGGTGACAGCTCCAGAGGTCAGACAAGGAGACTAGACGGACTCTTAATTAAGTTGCTGGCAAGCCGAGAGGCCTTGACCCACATTTAATATGTTTGCCAAAAGGACATGTACATACTCTGTATGAGGAGGTTGTTTTGCTGCACACCTTTTAAAGTTAAACAGGGAACCAAAAATAGATGATAAAGTGGTGTCTGGCCTTGTCTATCATCGGACGAGTGAGCTAAAGGGCAAAGATGACGGGTTGTTTAAGTGCGAGGACGGTTAAGTACAATGCGGGCGGGGCGGCGAAGATATCAATCCACTCGGAGAGCGGTCCATAAATGCTACCCAGAGGACAGATGAGGGCTGATGAGGTTGATGGCGGGGTCAGAGCGAGTGGATTTCAACACCCCATTGGTTGAGCATTAAGGTCACGAGGTGGACCTTGGTAGAATCAGATTGTCAAGGATGAGAGCCCGCCGGTGGCAACGTTCAATAAAACATGAGAGCAATCTTCTCACCAGGAAGAAAAGTGCTCGGCGGTTCAACTCCAGGCAGCACAAACAGATTTCCCCTGTGAGCCCAAAAAAAAAAAAAGGCACCGTGGCCGGCAATCTGAAGAGGCCGTCAAATTGACAATCGTTGCCAGAAATAGTGCTAGAAAATTGGTCAAACTATCACACAGTATCTGACCTCTGACAAAGCTTATCTTGCACAAGAAAAACATATAGAGCCGAAATGATATCTTCTGTCTGCTCCGGCAACCCTTTCTGCCTCATTAGCTGCCGATATTGGATAGGTTATCTCAGCTTAGGGCACATTTTAGGGTTGTAGCTAACTCGCCTTATCCTGGAAAAACGCCGCAGCGGAAAGGTTAAAATGATTTTTTTTCTGAGAGTATCACACCTTTTTTTCTTGAATATGATGATTAAATTTGTGCCAGTTGCGTTTGGCTGTATTTCTCCCGTGTAGCAGCGAAGGTTTGTCGATGAGGGCTTCGTCCCGGGTTTGTTTGGTCCGCTGCTGAAGGCTGCCGGCTACCGGGCATGAAATGAGGAGACAGATGATAAGCTTCTCTCCCTCACGCTCTGGGGAACACAGTCGTCCGTGATGGAATGAATCATGACGGGCAAGAATCTCGGAGTCGGATAAGTATGTGTACCCCAAACTACACACGGTGCATTCACAGACACAATGTGGTCTTATGTGGCCAATGGATCCTTGGGAGGTCCTGGATGCATGGGGTTCCCTGAAGTCTACTTATATGTATCAAGACTATGCACAGAATGAATGCAATATTTATTTACTTGGTGCTACTCTTTGACTGCATATAAGAAATGGACGTCGTCATGGTGATGGCACCTGTTGGTTTGTGGACGACGGTTTTGAAGCCTCAAGTTTGGCATTTTGGATTTTTGCAACCAGTGAAGAAAGTGACCATATTTGGACTGTGGATGGATCTGATGAATGAGAGCAACACCCCGAGCAGCAACACACTGGATCTGGATCCAAGTGGAATCTGGTAAGAAGCTGCTGACAAAGTTAGCTTCATAATTCAAGTTCAACTTTACAGCTTAGTGTTAAAGTCATCTTAGTAGCCAATTAGCATGGTAGCAACCTGTCAATCAGCAGGTAAGCCCCGCCCCCTAAAGCATCCCCTGCTTTCTGGTCTGGTGGACTCTAAATGGACCATAATGTTCTAAATGAACATCATGCTGGATTGAAGAAGACTTGAAACTAGAGATTGAGACCATAAACTCATGTTTACAATGACATACAACCAGAGAGGAGTCGCCCCCTGGTGGCCAGCAGAGAGAATTAGGACCATTTTCTCATAGACTTCTATACAACCAGAGAGGAGTCGCCCCCTGGTGGCCAGCAGAGAGAAGTAGGACCATTTTCTCATAGACTTCTATACAATCAGAGAGGAGTCGCCCCCTGGTGGCCAGCAGAGAGAAGTAGGACCATTTTCTCATAGACTTCTATACAACCAGAGAGGAGTCGCCCCCTGGTGGCCAGCAGAGAGAATTAGGACCATTTTCTCATAGACTTCTATACAACCAGAGAGGAGTCGCCCCCTGGTGGCCAGCAGAGAGAAGTAGGACCATTTTCTCATAGACTTCTATACAACCAGAGAGGAGTCGCCCCCTGGTGGCCAGCAGAGAGAAGTAGGACCATTTTCTCATAGACTTCTATACAACCAGAGAGGAGTCGCCCCCTGGTGGCCAGCAGGGAGACTGCAGGTTTAAGGCACTTCAGAGTAAAGTCCCACACATGAACAGAGTTGAAGCAGTAATAAGTAGAGCAGAGTGTAAACATCAAACATTTTTCCCCCTTCAGCATTCTCCAAGATTCTCTGCAGGACTCTCAGAGGACCGGAGGGCTCCACATCTTAAATCCATTTTCCCTTTTACTGATAAATTCCAGGAATTACCTGGCGAACTGCGATCAGGTTTAGAGGATTAAGAGAACAGTCTCTTCCAAAAAGTCAGGCTGTTTTTTTTTTTTATTTCCCATCTCCACTGAGTGGTTTAGGAAAAGGCCAATGAGTTGATGTCAGAGCTCAACTTTAATTTATGTATATTTCTTTTCGTGCAAGCTCACAACAGCATGACATGCAGGCTGAGCAGTTAGCCAGCCATGTTATTAGATTTTTCTTCTCTTTTTTTTTTTAACTCTGTGTGATGGAGCACACATGAGGAGTTTGAGGGCAGCCCACATGTCAACCGAACAGCAGGTGAATGGACAGATATGACAGCGCATGTAATCGGGTTATGTCACAGAAATGAACAGGTGAAATGTGTGAAATGTCTAAATATTCAATTAGGATGTGATGCAGCGGTGCGCCTGTGCTGCCACCTAGTGGCCAGAAGCTGCAGCTCCCTGCTTGTTGCAAGATTAATTCGGCTCTGGACTGCATTCATTTTCTTTTTCATTTATCTAGTATGTGTGTGTGTGTGTGTGTGTGTGTGTGTGTGTGTTGTGTGTGAGCATCGTGCCAGGAGTACACATGTCTTGAATCAAAGCCGCCCTCCTGGCAGCGTTGTTGCTCCACCCGTTTAACTCCATGTTTATCTGTGTTGTGCCTACTACACTACAAATAGGTAAACTACATAAAATAAAAAATGCTTTCCTGTCACTTGTGGTATCTACATTTAAATTTAGGCCATTTAGCACTAATTAATACTAACTTTTATCCAAAGTGACTCATAATAAGTAAATGTATCTAGACATGCAGATAGTTTTGTGTTTTATTTACCCTGTTTTACAGATTTCCGTCTTTAGACCACATGAAAATGAATACTTTGAACTACTTTCTAGAGAAGAGAAGAAATAGTTCCTATAAATGAAACCCATGTTCTGTGGATTATCAATAACAGGGCTTTTTATGGATGGACATCACTGCTCAACTCATTTTTTATATCTTATTTTTCTATGGTTTTCCTGCAACAAATTAAATGTGCTTTTGTATTGAGGCAGAGAAAGAAATGTCAAAACACTGGACAAAGGAATACTTTCGGTATTGATTTAATGTTGGTCAACAAATATAGAATTCTCCCTCAAAGCATTTCTATTAATCCATGTTTGTACGTTCGTTTCGCAAGTATTCAACAAGCTCTTCTCCAAAGTGGAAACTTGTGTTACAGTGTGTTTTCTTAAAGTTGAGCTAAATTGAAAAATACCTTTTTTGTAAACCCAGGTCATTATATTCATATTATTTAACCATGTGCGGCAAAAAAAAAATCCCCCATAAATCAGTTACTCGTATTTTGCCATCAAAATCAAATACCTTTTCCCCTGTCAAGCTAAATATGACATGTGCGTTGTGACGTCACTCAGCAACATCACTAACCGTGATGGCAGAAGTAGAAGTTTCCTTCCCCCGGCCCTGCAGAGGAGAGCGATCGTGTCACTTCGGGGTGATACAGACGTCGCCTGGAGTTGTGTTATTGCTGCCGTCCGCCGCCGCCGTGCACCGTGATGGACTGTGTATCCGACAGGATGAGCCACACCGGGACAACAGCCACTTATCAACCGGGGGGGCGGACAGACGGACGACCCCGGGAACAGAGATGCACCCCCCCGGACCACACACACTGTCATCTGTCAGCTGGCCAGGATGAATCCTCCGGTAAGGTGAAGGAGGATGAGGGGAGATGAGCACAGCTGAGATTTAGAGCCGGGGCCCTTTCCTCACATTATCTCCTCTCACACCATCGCTCATGTTGGGAAACTTCCTGCAGCACCAAGGGAGGGAGGGAGGAGGGGAGGGGGGTAAAGGGACAGCTGAAGGATGAGGGGGAGTCATCGCAACACTGTTGTGGTTGTATTTCTTAACGATGATTACACACCGAATCACTGTATTCATCAAACACAATGAGTGTCTCGTCGGCGCCGAAGCAAGGACGGATCGACAACTCTGCACCCAATGTGGGTGAGACGGATCTCCCTGCATCCATCCTGGTCCAAGGAGAGAGGGCGACAGGTTGATGACCAGACTCACTCTCCACCTCGACAGGCCGAGCCTCCACGCCGGGTGGTGGTTACAGCTGGTTGATCCAAGGACGCATCGTACATCTGCATGAACACGACTACACACGATAACTGAAAAAGCTCTCTCAGTAATTGTCTGCATGCTCAGTGTGTGTGAGACAGGGAGTCACGCAGGCAGACACGTCTTTCTATGCGTTCAGTGGAGCCGACAGCCAGCTTTTTGCCTGATTGATAGAGTTGTAGGGGGGGGCATGTTCTCTACGCTTGGCTCCCCCTCCATCAGGGCCCCGGCTATGGCTGATTAATCCTCCTGCACACAGCAAAGTGTGTGTGTGTGTGTGTGTGTGTGTGTGTGTGTGTAAACCTCCATCTCTGACCTGCGACCGCCTCCTCCTGGAAGAAAGCTCCTGGTTCACGTCTACAAGTTATCTAGGAGTTGTGGATTCTAGTGGACCTGCAGAATTAAACAGATACCTCGGTGTCACCACTAGATGGCGACGTCGGCTCAGATTAAGCAGCTATAATGTTGGATGTGTTATCTCATACATTCTCCTGTGGGTCCATGCTTCCACCAGACTATAGGGGAATGATGCTCCCTGTAGCTCACATCGATCAGACTCTCCTGCTGCTTTCTCCCACCCTCGAGGGCCCCGGTTTGCTGGATGAGGTCCCCCCCTCCCATTGCATCTTCAAGGCATGGCACGGTCAAAGTGGCTCCACTGACCCAGACCACCACCTAAGTATCCTTCCAAGACCCCCTCCCCACCCCCCCAAAAAAGGCTTTGTATGCCTTTCATCCAGGCATGAGATCAGAATTCCAGATCAGGATTAGGGTCAGCGTCTGGATCAGCTGTATCAGATATCTATCGAAGCGTATCTCTCTCTCTCCTGTCTGGCCTGTGCTAGGTCCACCACAAAAAAATATGTTTTATCTGCCCCTCCTCCTCCTCCTCCTCCTCCTCCTCCCTCTCTGACGAGATGAGTGGCACATCAGAGATAGCCTTCAACTAATCCCATCCTTTATGCTCTGTGAAAGTAAGTTGCCAGCCTGTAGCCCTCCTTCCACACTTTATTCACTGTCGTCTGAAATCACGCTTAATGTCATGCTTGACATCAGATGTGGGGCTTTTTTTCTTTTCTTTTTTTTTCTTTCTATATGCTAGATTTCGCTCAGTCAGTGATGTGCTTGTCAGGAAGCAGAAGAAACTTAAAACCATCAAAGCCAGTACGAGAATTCTGCCATCAAACTGTTGGTTGTTGTTGGAGAGGCTCCAGGAGACAGATTTTAGATTTCTGCTTTGAAAATGCTTGTCAGTCACTTTCAGCTAAGTTTGCTATTTTTGTCCAGCAGGTGGTGGTAGAGAGCAGCAGAGTGAAGTCAGAGAAGGTGTGTGTGTGTGTGTGTCCTGCTCCCCTCTGCTGCACACACACCTTGTCAGCAGGCCGGTCTTATCTCTCTCTGGCTGAACGGAGCCATTGAGCTCACACTTGACCTTGTCATTATCTTGTACCTGGCTTTGTTTCCACTCTCCTTTGTGTGTGTGTGTGTGTGTGTGTGTGTGTTTCCTGACTTTCCCTTTCTGCACACACACTAACCCCTGTTTATGAAAGGAGCCTTGTGTTGATGACAGAGCCGGGCCCCGGCCGTGATCTTCAATCATTGTTTGAGGTCTTCTTTTTATCTCATTTACAATATAGAGAGAGGATCGTACTTTTATTTTTTTAAACCCTGAGAACAAAGCGTCATTTAATGTCGCTCTTCCTGTTAAACATTCTATGTGATGAACAAACTTGGACGATAAAGAAAGCAGGAAGAGGAGGAACACTTTAATCTCACCATTTATGTGCAGCATAAAGCCCAGACAAAGAGAGAATAATGGAATGATATAAATAATCATATTTAATAGACTGTTGTGTCTGAAATCACTGCTCACTATATGAGTTCTGCATGTGTACTGAGAGTTATTATATTTTATTGTGTAGTCTTGAAAAGTATGAACAACCTCTGATCCCTCAGCGAGCGTTATAGACCAGCATGCATTGCTCTGAAGGATGAAAACGACGGCTGTAAAAGAGTGATGGAGATGAATCCATGTAAACACAGAACGGTCACAATGTACTACGTATTTATTTTAATTTGAGGAAATTGTCTCCACGTTGACAACAGGATACCGGCTCCTTTCACTCTTACCTTTCACAATAAAAGTCCGAGACATTACTGCTTATCGAGAAGCATTTTGATAAAGAGACAAAATAGCTGCATTTATTACATAAAATCATGTCTGTGTTTAGGATCCCATTACTCTGGCATGTGTGAATTCTGTCTTTGCGGCCTTTTTCTGTGTTTTGGAGAGTTCCTCCTCCGAAGGAACGCCATGACGGTGCTTCGGAGTTCATCCTCCCTCGCCGGCTGTAAACCGACGGATGCAGTCAACTTCCTTCTTTTATTTTTTGTGGAGTTACAATACACATATGCTTCCCTCGGAGCGAGCCTCAGCGTATCCGTCCATCAAAAGGTCCACTGACAGCGCCAGCAGAGATGCTGCTCGTCCTTTGATTCTAATGCTAAGAGCATAATTTATGTAAGATGTTTGAATGGCTTTTTTTTGAGTAAGAATAGATAAAAGGCAGTTTCATGCTTGAAGAGCCCCCCAAAAAAGTGCATGCCAAGCAGTGTGTTTTTTTAAAAGCTCCTGAGGCTGCAGGAGGGTTGATGAACGGGGCGGGAAGCAAATGGTGATTAGCTCAAGACGTTTATGGCGCTAACAAAACAGCGTGCCAATCACGGCACATCCCCCTGAGTTTTACCCCTTTTTTTTTTTTTTTTTGCAAATATGAAAGCCCTCGCCCTGACAGTGACTTCAAAGGTGGCGAGCGAAGGCGGGCCCCCATACCGGGGCCACGGCGTCTTCCCTCATCCACACATCAAACCCCCCAAAGCTGACAAAAGCAGCTCTAGGTGGCGTAATGAGACGCGTCACTCCTTTCTCAGCTACGTGTGAAGTGTGTCTCGCGTTGATGCCCCCCCCCTCAGACACTAGCCACCGACGCATCAAAGCCTGTGAGCTCCTTGGGTCAACAGTCAGGATGTGTATTTATTTATTTTTCACAATAAAAGCCTCAGACGTTACTGCTCATTTTGGTCCAAAGCGACTTCCAGTAAGTCCATCTGTGAAGTGAAAGAACAATATATCTGTCGGTACAGTTAGGATGTCAGGAGAACAGATGTCACCCCCCCTCACTCCTCGGACACTAGCCACAGAAGGGCCAAGCATCAAAGCCTCGCAAGCTCCTTGGGTCAACAGTCAGGACTGTGTACACACACACCCCCAACCCAAGAGGAAGACCTGCAGACCAAAACATCAACTGATAACTCCATTTTCACTCCTTTCTCAACCGTGAAGCCGCTTTAAGGTTGGAGGTTTCATGCATCCCCCTATCCGATAGGAGAAACTGGAAACGGCGTGCTCCGGCCTTGTGACTGACTGCCTCTCTGGTATTTTTGGAGGTGATGAAGCCCATTATCAGTGGATTAACAGAAACACCCCCCCCCCCCCCACCCCCACCCTACTGACCGGCAGATAAGATCGGGCCATGCAACACCACGCTCCTCTCATATGACCAGAAACACCAGAGCCAAATGTTCCGTTAGCTGATCCGTGATCAGATGTTCACTAAAAGAGAGGGAAGCTGCACACAAAGACAGCTGCATTCATACCCCCCCCCCCCCTCCTCCACCCAAATCATCCCGATTCATGGCATAATACAATCAGACAGGTGGATTGATAATCTAATATGGCTTAGTATTTTTTTTTTCATTCCTCTCACTTTTCAAATAGTTTCCTCGGAGCCTGAGGGGGTGTGAGCCCTCCTCTGTGTGGTTTTTTTTCTATGGCCGCCGAATTACCTCAGAGCGGCTGCAGTGCCTCGCTCGCTCGCTGCCAGAGAGGGAGAGAGAGGGAGGCGAGTATTGTTTTCGTGACAGAGATCAATGGGTGGGTGAATGTGCTTTAATTCTGCAGGAGCTCCTCTCCCAGGCTAATAAATGCAAGCCTCCCTGCTGACTGGGCTGGCGTGCTGGGCCCAGCGGGGGTCAGCCTTTTTGTGTTCCTGTGCCCAAATTATGGAACCATCAATACGCTCCCTGGAACCAGTCAATAGAAGCCCGCTTTGTGGCCGAGGGGAGACCAACTTCTAAGGCTGATCAAAAAAAAAAAAAAAAGAGAGAGGACAGAAGAAAAAACGCTAAGCTCTGACACAAATAAGACCACGACGTACAGATATATTCTATAAATTCAGATTTGCTCGCTCTGCAGCAGATATTGGGCGTGCCTCGGCGAACAGGCGGCATCCAGCCGAACCTGTTTTTCTCTCTTTGTTAATAATTATGTTTACGTGCTGCAGATTCTTCTGTGAAGCAGGCGCTTCGTTGGATTGGGATTCCAATGTGAGAATCCTTTTTGTTTTCTACTCTCCGACGAAATCATTTATTTTGAAAAAAAAAAAGAGATTTGCTACATTCACACAATTTGAACGTGGGTTTGCTTTTGAGGATCCGACTTTTACAACAAAACACTACATCTCCGACCCGAACCCGAGGTTACGACACTTTTCTTTCTCTCTGCGACGATGAAACCGTTGTTTCCACGCCGCCTCGCTGCTGCTGCTTCTTGTAGCATCAAGTGAATTATTAAGTATCCGGCTTCAAAAAGCTTGTAAAACTCTGTCCTCCTCAAAACCTCAAACTTTCTCTCTCTCTCTCTTTCCCCCTTTTTCTCTCCCTCTCTTTTATTTTTGTTGCCTTCTCAAACATCAAGTTGTCTCGGTATTTTTTTCAAACGGGGTCTGAAAAATCCGAGTTTTCCCCCAGCTTGCGAGCTCCATTCAAAGGGCGCGTTCTTCAGATGTGCCACCTTGCAGCGTGGCGGTGGCTGTGCAGGAACAGGATCATTCAGATATGCTAATGGATCAGCGGGGTAGCTCCGAGCGCGGCTTACCCCCGCTTTAAAAGACAGCTGCCTTCTCCCTTTCTTTTCATGCTCCTACTCCCAGCCTCTCTCTCTCCTTCCCCACTCTCACATTGATAGCAGGTTGGAATTTAATAACCATTACATTTCTACTAATTAGACAGATAGAGCAATTAGCCGGGTGCGTGTAAATCGGGGTTGTGAAATATGTCGGACAAAGAGAGTTCAGAGGATGAGTTTGAGGCCGTCGAACGCAGCTGAGGTTCAGTTGAGAGTGGCTGCAATGATATCATGCAACGATGGGGACCTCCCCCCCCCTTTTGGTGAAGTGGCCCTCTGTCAGTGCCGTTGGCTCGGCCGCCGCCGAGGCCCCCGGTCCCACACTCTCCTGGGCTATCTATTCTCCGGCAGCCAGAGTCATGCTGCGCAGGAATCCTGGGTGATTGGGTTTCTTTCAGAGGCCTTCTAGTCAGTCATAAATCGGAGGGATCCTGCCCGGCCCCTCGCTCCGGCCCTAACCCTGGCTCCAGCTGGCAGGGGACGATTGTTGGAGAGCCGAGGTCACTGCAGGGTCGCTCTCCGTGGCGCTTCTTAACTCCCCTTGCCTGTTTTTTTTTCTCCCCCCCCCCCCTCTCTGTGTCTCCCGGCTGAGGTTGCTAGGGCTTGGTATTTTGCTTTTTAAGACCATGTTGTAATTACAGAGGAGCTCTACTCCCCCTTGCCGCCTCTGGCTCCCTCTCCTTTTTTTTCACTGCTGATTGGTGGTAAGAAGCTATACTGGGGCCATCACACCCCCTTCCTCCCCCCCAGCAGGCCTTTGTGCTGGCCTCCTCTCTGGGCACACACAGACCTGATTCATTCACACCTCCTAACCTTTACACAAGTAGAAAAAGACCAGGGTGGCCTCCTCACGCCGCTCGGACCGCAAACCGGCCGAGACAGGAAATCGATGCAGGATTCTCAGCGTGGAGAGAAATAGTGCTCAACAAGAAAAAGCAGGATCAGGATGATGTTGTTCCTCGGATACAAGTGTGTCTCAGAATCAGAGCAGACAAACATTTAACGTGGTCGAGACAACAGGTTGCTACAGGTAGAATAAATAAAAAAACATCAAAATGTGTTCCTTTTTCAGGATAATCATAAATAGCGTCACGTGAAGCTGTTTAGCTCGTCATGGTGGTAGAGAAGGGAAAAATAAATAAATATCAGAAAGAAAAGACAATGTTTTTATCTATTTTTATTGTTTTATTCACAATTTCTTATGTCTGATCTTCATTTAACCCTCCTTTTATCCATGTTTAACGTCTCTAAAAAAAGAGGGTCACGTTATTTTCTTTTATTTTAAACGGGCAAAATAGGTATAAACATGAAATTAACATGTTTTCAATGTTCTGTACACACTTATGCTAACACAAAAATATTGATGTGTCAAATATTCAAGTTCTCATGTCGACTTCATGATTTGCCTATTTCTGGACACATAATACGTATTCTTGATGTATAAGGGGGGGGAGGGGGGGGTATGTTTTATTTAATTGGTTATTCAGGTTGTCAATAAAGAAACGTATATACTTATAATCATTTTCTGAAGGTTTACATTGCAGGGGTCAACTTGACCTGAAGGATATCTGATGTTAAACAACAGGAGGGTCTAAGAAATGTATTATATCTGTGATTAAATCAAAAGGTCAAGTGATTCCAGTATTCTGATCGGGACAACATCGTGAATCGGAATCATTTTGAGCAACATCATCATGATGTGGATCTCTCCCCTGTAGGGCCCCTCCATGTTTTCTTTCCTATGTATTTGCTGTTTTAGCATCGATGCCCCACCGAGAACATCAGCCCCCCTAGAGGGCCTCATCACCAACATCTGGGCCTTAAACCTCCATCCAAAACAACAATAACACAATGACAACAAACAATCACGCCTTCGGACAATGAGTGGAGGGAGAAAAAGTCACTAAACGATCTACAGTTCTGGTTCATGGATTGAATCTCATTTGTGATGTCACGAAAGCAGCTGTGAGCCGATGAGAATGATGTCATTTCCTGCTGCTGGTCCGACAACCAGAGACGAGGCCCGAGGTGCAGCATCCGATCATGAATCCTCAAATCTACGTACGAGCATCAATCCAGTCTGGAACTAAATGATTAAATCGGCATCACAAGCAAGCAGCGATGGCGTCTCTCCTCCGGCACGCTTCAAAAACCGCCTGAAACCAAAATATCACAACCCTTTTTCTTTTTTTGCGACTGCGGCGTGTAGCTACGGAAGAAGTGGCGTCTTTCATGTTGTGTGGAATAGTGCCAGAAACTCGGCATTGTTCCTGTGAAATGGGATCCGGGCTTCTGGAAGAGCCCATTGTTCTATTTCAGTTTGCTTGAATCTCCTCGCCGCGCCACCGTCCCGACTTCTGACAAACAGCATCTGCACTTGTGGGGGGGGGGCACTTCCTCCCGGGAGGCAGATGGGAAACAAACCCAGTACGATCACTTAAAATAAACAGGATGCCATTAATTGTTTGCCCCGTCGATTGAAGTGCGTCCCCGTGGTATTTCGATGAGGAACTTGATGAATCATCTTTTGAATGGTTTTGACTCATTGCGTGCCAGTGAGCGGGAGATAAAATGTTTGGCAAGGCAAACGAATCGCTGGTTGAAGTCCACGCCGCCGCCGCTCCGTGGAGGACTGGCTTAGTCGTAACCCGGAGACGGAGGCTGATCCGTCTCTGCCGCGGTGGCGATACAAGACTTCTAGGTCAGAAAACCTCGCAATCGGATTGAGATTTGTAAAAACAAATGGTGAAGGAAAGCGATTACTTATTATTATTTTACTGGCTTTCCAGCAGAAGTCTGACATCACCAATGATGTCATAAAGTTAGCTAGATAAACTGTCCACGTTACTTCTGCTAACACGCTAATGTTGCTAAGGTTGATCAATGATGTCATAAAGTTAGCTAGCTAAACTGTCCACGTTACTTCTGCTAACACGCTAATGTTGCTAAGGTTGATCAATGATGTCATAAAGTTAGCTAACTAAACTGTCCACATTACTTCTGCTAACACGCTAATGTAGTGCTAACACATCAGTACTAATGTACTACTTTAAATCAGGAAGGTTTTAACTTCTAAAGGCAGGTACAGTAGTAGATATGAATTAATCCCCAGACACTTCGTGACTTGAGTGGAGACGCTGTCTTTAGCCCGACTCCAGCTGTCATCTCGCTGTACTCACAAAGTACAGCGAGATGATAAAAATGCATGCAAGCGTGCCAACAGGAAATGTTATCTTCGTACCTCTGAGCTAAAACAACAGTGTCAAACATCACATCTCACAATGGACCGCGCGGCACGCCGGAATGACAGATATCGCTAACGCATATCGGATGTCAGCGCCAAGCTGAGAGTCAACAAACCCCTCCAGACGGAGGAGCAAACAGTTATTAAAGAGGGAGTAAACAGAGGGGAGGAGGGTGGGGGGTCTGCGAGTCCTGGGTCAGATCACACCCGGATGAAAGGGCTTCACCAAAAGGTGCTAATGGAAACATCCCGAACCCGAAAAAACACAGCAGCCTCTCTGGAGGTGAGTGTCAGGGAGAAACGTCTGTCCAGACGGAGAGGGTCATTGGGGCGTGCAGGGGCGCCTGAATAGCCCTTGAGGCCCCTGGACTATGGAGAATCAAGTGCCCCCCCACCCCCTTTTTTCCTTTTCTGAGCTCCGCTTGAATGTGAACACTTTATGTTTCTCAATGTACCTCCAACCTCGACCGACTCACTTCTCCTCTACGACCGTTGGAAATTAATTATTATTATTATTATTATTAAGAGGGCCCTGGTTGGTCAAGGCCCCTGGCTGAAGCCCAGGTAAGCCCGTGCATTAGGGCGCCTCTGGGTACATGTCTTATTCTTTACAGTGATGTCTATAGAGGATAGAGGACGTGGGTGTCAGTCATCACAAGGGAGTAGGTGTTGGGTGTTGGGTGCTGGGAGGGTTGGGGGGGGGGGGTGCAAACAAGGTGGTGTCAGCTCCCAGAGGAAGGGGGGCCCGTCAAGCCAGTGTCCTCTTTCACTGAGCTGTTTGAACGTCTGTCCGTCGCCCTGTTTACACAGATAACACCCGGCTCTCTCTGATCCCTCACCGTTAACGCCACTCGACACTCAAGACGCCACTCAAGAGACACGCACGTTTTGTTTACCCTCCTTTTGTTTTTTTTTTCTTCTCTGGGCAAATGAAAGCATCTTTCTCAACATCTGCAGTCAGGCTGAAAAGGCCATCCTTGTGAGGCTCACACAGACCTCCTGGTAAACGATAAGGGAGAATTTAGCAGTTAGACGTTACAACATGCACAAGCAGACGAGAAGGCATCTCAATTGTGAAATAGTGTCTGTTTATGTCACAACAAGCACCGATTAAAAGACTTCATAGTTTCAGTTAGGCAGCAACCTCCGGTTCTGAAACAGGGAGAACCAGACAGCAGGGGATGCTTTAGGGGGCGGGGCTTACCTGCTGATTGACAGGTCGCTACCAATGCTAGTTAGCTACTAAGATGACTTTAACACTTAGCTGTAAAGTTGACCTCATTATAGAGTTATAGAAGCTAACTTTGTTAGCAGCTTCACACCAGAATCCACATGGATCCAGATCCAGTAAGGGTGCTGCTCTGCCGCTTGTGTTTGTCACCTAGCTGCAGCTAGCTAATGCTTAAAATCAGTGTTTCACATTTTGGGAATTACGTTTCGCGTTAATTTACTTACGGAAAGTTAAATAAGAAGACAACTGTTTTGTGTCTGTGTGGTAAATATACAGCTTCAGCTAAGAGCAGATTAGCCTAGCTTAGCTTGAAAAAGCTGCTTAGCTAACCTTTAAAGAGAACCATTCCCTCTATTCTTATATCTGTCCTGTAAATTTAAACTACAGCAAGTAGCTTCCCTCTTAAGTCACATCAAAAAAGCTTATTTCCCACAGATGTAAAGCTTTAACTCAGCAGTCAAAGATGTTTTGAGCTGAAACATTCGAGTCAGTCAGTGAAAACTCACTCCAGTGTTTTTAGTTGAAAAACAAACTCTCCGTGACTTCCTTTTAACAAGGAACCTTGTTCTAAATGAAATATTGATGACTTTAAAAGGAAGACAAAGAACAGCTTGAAGCTTTCGTCCATGAATGCTTCTTTTTTTTTTTTACTAACGAGCTTAAGAGCTCAGATCCGGCCCCAAGTCTGTCACACCCAATCTGCACCGGCCCTTTTTTTACTCGTAACAACAGCACATCTTTTGAACATTCATTCATTCTTATCAGAGACGCTACCGATAAAAACTCACTTTCAAATCCCTCTAAAGCTTCCGCGGCGGCTTCCTTTCCCGTGACAAGAGGCAGCGCCGGTCTCGTCTGCTCAAACTCCGAAGCCCAAAATAAGTGAATGTGTGTTTGCGTGTTAGATGGATAGATTCATGTGTCGTTCTCTCATAATGAAAACAGCCCTTTCCCCACAGATACCATCCCGTATTAAAACTGAAGCGTATCCAACAGGATGTGTGAAGCTCCTTTATTTTGACTTTGACTGTCGTCTGGGATTTTCTTTGCAGGTTTCGACCACTCAGGAGCCGCTGAAATGTAGCATCATTTGGTAGTATCGCTGTCTGGGACGGCTCTTGAACAAGAGAAGAAGAAGTCAAACTGCCATTGCACTTGTTAAGGGAGGAGGGAAAGCCCGGAGGCACTCTCCATAACTAGGTTACCAACAGCTGTCTCTTTGAAGGGGCTGAAACGTGTGAAACCGAGATATTTGTACTGCTACTATCACGCATTTTGACTTCTGAGGCAATTTGCTGCTTTCCATACTGTGGATATGAAGTCGACTTCATAACAACGCTCCTTTATGTTGAGATTAGGATTTCTGTAAATTACCCCACAATGGTCTGACCTTTTCAAGGTGCGATTGCACCTCTCTACTGACCAAACGGCTGAAACCTGCTCTGCTATCTCATGTGCTGCTGTGTATATATGATGAGAATTTTGCTACAATTTTATTTGTGTTTAATTCAGGACCGGTATATGACAGAATACACTCATCCATGAGGAAGGGTGGCGTTGGAGACGATCGCCGTTCACGCCCGATCAACCTGTAGGACCGAACGCCATCGAAGGTGGAGTCGACCCCCCCAGGAAGAGAGGGTGGAGATGGAAGCTAAGCTAACGCAGCTAGGACCTAAGGCTACTCCACTACCCAGCATGCTCCTGACTGTCTTATGCCCTGTTGAAGGAACATAAGATGGGTAAAATAAGACTTTAAGGCTAAACGGCTGCACTATAATGTGAGTTCACTTTTAGAATGTTTTTTTGGCCATATATGACACATTGCACCCTTTTTAAAAAGGAAGGTGATTCCATTCTGGGATAATTTACTTTCCGGTGTAAAAACCGACCACAGGCGTGATCACGGCGCAGCATCCGTGTTCCTCGGAGGAAGGACGACAGTTTATTTAGCGCTGTTTTGATATTTGAGCCTAAGGAATGTCTGAAGAGGAAGCTTGGTGGATGAGGTAAGACCGCTTACAGCCATGAAACAATATCTGAAACAGATTAAAAGACCTTTTCCTCTGCTCGATTCGTGTTTCCTTTCAGCTCGTCCAGGTGTGTCACCTCCTGACGGAGAGGTGAAGAGAGCATGAAAGGTGTAAAACAAAGACAAGTTCATATATTGCCAGTTGTTGAAGCCTCTAGTGTCGACTGTCGGGCGTTTTAGATTTCTTATCGGCTTTACCGACATTTCTTTTGCTGCGTTGTTCTACTGTAGATGAAGACGGATGTAAACGGGGAGAATAACATCAGAAAGGGAGGAACACGTTTTGGTTCTCGGCGTCTGACTGTTTCAGCTTGTCTTCATACCTGCTCAGGTTTCACTGCGAGGCCTGTCAATCCCTCACAAGGACTTCAAACACCGAAATCCTCCCACCTGCACCTTCACACCTCCGCCAAGACAACCAGCAGCGCGAGTGGAGAGCAGAGAAATTACCCATAATTACCCAGATATGAGCTTGACATAACAAAAAGACGGTTTTGTGTTATTATTGGAACACATCGGAGCCGGCTCTCTTCTAATTAAAGCCGACATCTTTTTTTCAGCGTGCAGTTATCCAACGAGAAAAACTTCATCTGTTCTTTGTTCTCGCGTCGAAACATTAAAGCGAAATAGAAAAATCCTTAAGTGGCCAGAGAGACGTCTGTGAAAGACGCTCTTCAAATGTTCTTGCAAATCTAAATAAACTTCAGAGAGATTTGGCTCCACATGTGGTTCCTTTTTAGAAAAATAAAAAGAGATCCATGCACCGGATGAGAGAGACAATGACAGAACTTGGCTCTACACGGCTGCTTCTATCCAGAGAATAATAACGACGGCGTTCCCAGGCCCCCCCCCCCCGCTCTCATGCTCGCCATTTCAGTGAAAACACATTTTGGCGGCAATGAAGAAGTTACCCAATCACTCAGATGTGGAGTGACGTCTGAGATCCCCATCATTACCACAGTGTTTATTCAGTCCGTATCCATCGTCGTTGCCTTTCTCCCGGCACAGAGCCTCCAACGCCGCCGCCGAGCGCCGCACAGACGCCGCCATCCCGCCGAGCGCCAGCTAAAGGAGGAAATCAATAGAGAAAATATTGCTGCAGGCTCACACATTTTTATCTCTCTTTGAACGAGTCAGCTTTAATTTCGCTTTGATCTCCATTTGCTGCTTTCGGGATGTTCTGCTGCACGTGGAACCGGCAGGAACGCTCGCTTCCAGCCGCGGTTCTTACAAAAGGGCCCTTTGGAAAAAAAACAACTTTTTTTTGTTTTGCCTATATGTGTCAGTGTCCGTTCTACCGTTCTGAATCAGAACTACCAACACATCGGACACACATCGCCAACTTCATCTGCTCTGGTCAGGGGAGGATTTAGGGATGAAGAGACCCTCAGCGTCGTTGTGGTTTTTTACAGGTTGACATGACGCACAGCTGGCGTTGTTCACACCCCACACACACACACACACACATCATTAGAGCTGACACACCAAAGGGACGGTGATATGATAGCATCACCCTCAAAGATGTCTGCCCTTCCTTCCCCCCCTCAAACCGGAGCGGAGTTGTTTGGGAATTTGTTTCTCTTCTCTAAAGCGAGAGACAAAAGAGGGGGAGGATAAATGACCGGGCAGAGAAAAGACCAGCAGCCTTTGCTGCGGGGGGAGAGAGAAAGGGAAGGGTCTAATCTAATTTGGTCAAGAGGAGGATGTGTGTGTGTGTGTGTGTGTGTGTGTGTGTGTGCACGGCTGCGGTGCACAGTGTGAGGGACTGTGGGAATGGGACAGGAGGGCTGCACTATTGAATGGAGCTTCCAGAAGCCAGAAGCAGTGGGGAGTCTCTCTCTCTCTCTCTCTCTCTCTCTCTCTCTCTCTCACCCCCCCCCCCCCCCCCCAGACGCACTGGATTCTGGGCCGTCCACTCAAAGAGGGATTAGACCGGCGAAGGCCTTCCTGATTACCAATTCACACTCAAGTGCCCCCACGAGGACCTCGGCTAATAATATTGCCATCAGCGTTTCTTCACCGACTCCAGCAATCAAATGTTTTCCTCCTCCTCTTCCTCCTCCTCCTCTTCCTCTTCCTCCTCCCTCATCTATAACGTCGACTAATCGCTCTCATGTTTTCAAACAGGAGACGGTTCTGACGTGACTTTCTAAAACATAAAAAAGTGCCTTTTTTGCAGTTGACTGAAACGGTTTTGGTTCATTGCTTCATCTCAAGCTGCTGAAACCTCCTCCTCCTCCTCCTCCTCCTCCTCCTCCTCCTCCTCCTCTCTGCTGTTAAACGACCACATGAAAGTCAGTGATGTAAGAACACCCCACTAAACTAATATTACTGTTTCAAAGCAGCTCCAGATGTTTTTGGGCTTCATGACAAATAAAGTCCATTACAAGGCTGTGTTTTCTTCTTCAGCGGTCGTGTTTGAATATAACAGTCCACCGTCCTCATAGCTCCACTAATCTGCTCCGTAAACACTCAGAAAGGTGACGTCGATGGCGGCGGCCGGCTCTTATCGGCGGCAGCACACAACGAGGCGAGGTCGGCGGGGTTAACCTTCAACTCCACGCCGTCACAACGGCATCGAGAAACAAAGCGGGCTTTTACTCTTTTTTTTATAAATGGAGCAAAGTGAAGGGAAGAGTGAGACGAATTAGTCCTCATTAATAAGTTACTTTATTGAACTATTTAAACCACGCGAGCAAAGAATACTGCGGGCTTTGATGTTGACAGGGCCTCTTCAATTATTAATCACTTGATTCATATGTGTTTCCTCAAAACGTCTGACCCTTTACTGAAACCGACGCTCCTATCAAAGCTCACAGAGGAACATGTGATATGAAACAGGAAGAAGAAGAAGCCGGGATGGGATGCTTTTAATACAGGTGGAATAAAATGTCTTTTATGGCATCAAACAAATGTTATGCCTGAATTAATTTCACCTGGGTGATTATGACACATGATGTAATCATTGCACCTGGTCACTAGTGATGACTGATGCATTTAGCAGGGTTGGTAGGGTACTGGAAATCCTTGAAAACACTTGAATGTTAGTGTGGTGTTTTCAATGTTTGAAAAGTGTCTTGGATTTAGACTAAAGGTCTATAAATGTGTGTTGTATGTGACGACATCTATGATAGAACAGAGGAAAGAAGATCTCCATATCTGAGGGACTGAAAACAGCATTTCCTGACATTTCTTTATGAAAAATGACTTTTGATGATGAACAGATGATGAAAATAGTTGGTGATTATATTTCTGTGGATCTGTTAGTGGAATTAGTTTTCCTTTCATTTGTGGTCCTTCTGTAAAAAGCTGTCTCCAAACATCATGTTGGTTGTTTAGAGGACAATAACATCTCATTTAATGTGATGAACAAGTGACAGAATAAGTAGACTGAATACTGACCATTGGATTGGTACAAAGATGGAGTTTACCACAGCTGGAAGGGGCTGGGAAAGCATGGAGGTGCTTGGAAAGAACCCTGATTTAAATGGGAATAAAACTAAATATTCCAACTTCATGTTACGTGTGTTTCCTTCCATGTTTCCATGCTTTCCCACCATCTTGTTTCTTGGAGTGCCAAATAAGAGAGAAAAGTGTAGATTGTTGATAAATCGGATCATCCTGAGCTAAACGGCGAGTGCGTGCGATCGGGAGGGAGAACAGGATCCTGGGACAATGTGGCGAGGCCGTGTGGACAAATACTCTCACCTCCGACCGAGTGTGTTGTTTCTTCTCATTGTGCTGCCTGAAAGGGAAGAGGAGGGCCTCGCTTTAAGAAGATTATAGCCCTGCCCCACCCGTACGTTTAATCAACATGCCCTTTCAGCGCCGCCAACAATGCCAAACATGTCCAAAACCCCCCCAGTCTCCGCCGCGGCATACCGCACATGTTGGGACGGCTCGGCAATTAAACAGAAAAACTACTGTGATGACTCTCTGATACAGCAGAGAGTCAAATTCATAAAAAACGTGAGTTTTGATACGCAAACAAACAGATGTATTCGCTTCAACTGGGTTTCTTCTTTCCTGATCAAAATTCCCTGAAGAACCCGAGGAGCTTTTGCTTCCTCAACCTTTCGTTTTTCTTTCATCCGTGGTTAAATATGTAAATAAAATGTCTAAAGTCATTCTTCAAAGGGGGAACAAAAGGAAAAAAAGAGGTGGGGGGGTGGTGGGGGGCTGAGGGAGAAGACAGCCATAAAATTCCTCCGATTCTCCATAACATTAGCCGGAGGGGGGCCAGCTTCCAGCCAGAGCCTAGCAGCAGGGGAGCCGGCTCGCTCCATACAATCACACATCGCAAATCCCACACACACAAAAACATAAAATATCTTTTCAGCGTCAGCCATCAAAGCACAACCCCCCCCCCCCCTCCCACCCCTCCCTCCCAAACTCCCCTTCACTTTATTAGTTACAGAATTATCTCACAGTTGCCGATTTTCTCAGAGATGGAGCTTTTTTTCTCCATTTGCAACCGTCGTGGTTGCAGAGATGAGATAAAGTTGCTGTGTGTGTGTGTGTGTGTGTGTGTGTGTGTGTGTGTGTGTGTAATAGATGGGAGGAGGAGAGGGAAATCATAAAAGAGACAGTAGCTGCTGAGGCTACAGATGCTAAAGACTGAACAGGCCCGATTCCTTCCCCCCTTTTTTCTCTCCTCGTTTTCAAAGAGAAACCATCACGACCAAAACAATCAGGCAGTGAGTGGGAGGCAGAACAAAGCAGGCGAATTACAGCCAGACCAGTAGAGCTGTGTCTTCTTATTAGACCGCGTGACAGCGTTATCTTGTCGGCTTCATTACACCAAAGCCAGCCCCGATAATAAGGGCAGATATCAGCTTTTATAACAAGAATAAGCCAGACGAGGTTTCCGCAGCGTCGGGTTCTCTGGCAGAAAAAACCCCAGCATTGATGTTACATTATTCTATCTTCACATGAAAGCTGTCATCGTGGAGAGGGAGGGGTGGAGCCGGCATGTCAGCTGTTGTCCTTGTCTTTGTGACGGGTCAGCAGATGTAAAACGCTGCTGCAAGTTTCTGACAAAGGAGAATGTGTTGCATGTCCATTCTAACACCAAACACTGGAGATGTTGAGGCTGGGAGCACATCAGCATATAAGTCTTTTTATATGTTTAATAAAAGTGATGAGTCTGAGATATTTCAAACAGCTGGATGAGAGGAATCTGAGCTGCACATGTGCTGCAGGAGGAGAGCATTGTGTTGGTAAGTGTATTCAGACTCTATATTTACACGCTGAGTGCTAACAGCTGAAATGCCACCGCTAAGATACGGCCGCGCTTAAACCGTTTAGGCACGGCGGTGCCGGGTTTCTCATCTCAGCACCCGGACACGTTTCTGAAACGCTTCTATAGCACTTTGGTGAGGAGGAGGGGGGGGGGGGGGGGGCATGTACTCTCTATGTTTACTTGTGATCAGCGTTCAGCGTGGAGGACGACGGATCAAACTTTCTTGTTTCAAAGGAAATCCGTAGCGTGAGCGAGGTCTGGAGGAGGCCTCCTCATTCTCCTCTCAGCTCCTCCACGAGGTCTATACAACCAAGATGGCGTCACTGCATCACTTCGCTTTATTTCTTGGAGCGCCGCAACGCTCGGCGCCACCGCCGCCGCTGTTTTCCCCCCTTATGTAGGCCGGCTCTCTACGGGAAGTGTCTCGCTTTAAAGGGCTCATGAGAAAGCGTTGACGTCCATTCAGCCTCCAAACGGCTTCTTCTCCTGTTCAGGGTCACAGTGGGGATGGAGGCGGGCTCCCACCAGGCAGAGAGACAGACAGGATGTGGGAGTGAGACGGATGAAGACGTGGTCATCCTGCAGAGAACCATGCAAACAAAAAACCTCCCTCAGGGTCGGTACGTGTGCTGGAAATCCTTGAAAACGTGCTTGGATGTAGACTAAAGGTCTATAAATGTGTGTTGTATGTGATGACATCTATGATAGAACAGAGGAAAAGAAGATCTCCATATCTGAGGGACTGAAAACAGCATTTCCTGACATTTCTTTATGAAAAATGACTTTTGATGATGAACAGATGATGAAAATAGTTGGTGATTATATTTCTGTGGATCTGTTAGTGGAATTAGTTTTCCTTTCATTTGTGGTCCTTCTGTAAAAAGCTGTCTCCAAACATCATGTTGGTTGTTTAGAGGACAAGAACATCTCATTTAATGTGATGAACAAGTGACAGAATAAGTAGACTGAATACTGACCATTGGATTGGTACAAAGATGGAGTTTACCACAGCTGGAAGGGGCTGGAAAAGCATGGAAATGCACCTGGAAGTGCTTGGAAAGTGCTTGAATTGGACTTTTGGAGAAGCCCTGATTCATTCATGAATGTTGTTGAGTCGTGTCTTCTAAAGCATGATTTATGAAGATGTTCTCTGCAGCCGACGAACACTCGGACCGAAGTCGGAGCTCGTTAAAGATGCAAAGAGTGACTCAGCTATTTACCGTCATGTTGACTCTGGCGTCGTATTGGAATGAGGGATTATGATGGAGGAGATAAAGACGTACTGGAGTTTGGGATTTCACTCTGAAGGCCTGAAAGTCGCTGCGATCGCTCGTATCAGCATCTCAATGATTAACACGAGCTCCACAATAGAACACTGTCAGCACTTTTCAGAGGGAATCGAACCTTCTTGTTTGTTTGCTTCCTTCATTGGAAGAGTTCATTCACTCTGGAGACGTGGACGTCCATTGTCTTCTTCTTCCACGTCCGTCTGGTTTGTAAATATATCAGAAATATGAGCTTCTTTAAAAACGGGGATCCAACCTTTAACATCTCTCTCGTTCACGTTGCTTACGTGATCTCGAAGGCTCCGATCATCATATTTCAGCTTTGTCCTGCACCATGATGTTGGATTCCAGGCCGACCAGAACACGATGTCACGGGTCGCCGTGGAAACGGTCCGACGTTCCTTTTCTTATTCCGTCTGACAGCGTTGAAGCTGAGAAACTGAGATCCTTTAGTCGGGTTTAGGAAACACGTTAAGTGAGTCAGAGATGTGAGAAGAACCCAACAGGAGAAGAAGAACACTTTGGTGCAGCGGTATCGAACACCAGCTCTCCTGGTTGAACGTCCGCTTTGACCCCTCGACCATTTTAAACATTCACTTGTTCAGAGTTTAGTCGTTAGAATCAGCTCCACCTCGACGTCATGTAAACGTCTTAAAGTCGATCTGAAACCACGTTTCATCGGGATCTAACTTCCCTAAAATAGGAGGCGGGACTTAGCGTTGGGGGAATTTGGTTGGCTCGTTCAAAAGATGACCTTCTCTAGCTCTGTGATGCTAATAGTTACAGATTGATTAATGGATGGATCTCATGATCTTATTGGATTTGAACATTATGATCTGGGATGTGATCTAAAAATAGTCAGTCATTTATTTGTTTGAACTTTAAGAACATTGTGCTGTTAATAATAAGTGTGCGTTTTCATTTTGCATGTGTGTTTTAATGGTAACACAGTGTGTGTTTTACATTGTGGTGTCATTACTTGTTCTTCCACATCACTGAGCTGCTGAAGGTCTGTGGAGACCCGCGTCCAGATAATCTGGGATTAGTTCCCTCTGGATTCTGATGATTAAAGGCGTGTTCTAGTTCAACACCAACATATTTTATATCTGTTTACTATTTACACATTTAGATTGTTTGGTGTGAGTTGCTTGTTGTAACAAGAAAAGGGAGGGAAATATATGTTTTTTAGTTTTGGGTGAACTTTCCCTTTAATGCAAAAACCAGAGCATGCACTGATCCAAACATATGAAGTAAAACATATTGAGAAAAGTATGTTTAACTGCAGATTAGTAAAAGGTTGGAGGGTCAGTGAGTCTGCAGATATCAGCGGATCCGTGTTTGGAGTATTTGGAGTATTTGGAGTATTTGGAGTATTTCTCATATAAAACGCGTCTCCTGGGGAAGTTTGAACACAAACAGCGCTTCGTGAGGAAGTTTCTCTGTAATGAACGAGCTGTTCCGCACGATTTGGAAATAATCCGCGTGTCAGTGTCATCTTTCTTATGCAAAGCAGCTCGTCTTTGAAGGCGGATCTCTGTTGGCAGGTTAGACCGGGACGGAGGCTCAGACCAGCTCAGACGAGGAGCTGCTGCCACAGAAACGCAGCGCCCGACGGGAGCAGCGCGATCCTGGTCCGGGACACGGTTTCATCCCAGTTATTGATCATCTTCATCAGAGGAGGAGGAGGATATTCTATTTGTGGAGGCTCGTGAGCAGCGGCGCGTAAAAAGGACTTTCTTCTGTTTGATCCGGGAGGTTTTCTTGCCTCCAAGTTGTTGCGCGAGGACAGAACACGCAGAGAAAAGTGACATGAAGCGCGAGGACTTGTGTCTCGTGGGATCAGAACCGACCGGGGCGGGTCTCGGGTCCCGCTGAGGGACCGAGGAGACCGGGGACAGACACGGAACGAGTCGCTCCGGCGCTCGAGACGCGGAACGGGAGCGCGTGAACGCGCCAAAGCATGGACCTTAACGCACGCGGACCACTGCGGGATTTATGTTCCTATTAAAGTGAGAAACCAACACGAGGAGGCGATGGTGTTGCAGATAGTTGTGTAAGTTTGTATGAATATTTGAGTTGATTCGACGAGAGGAAACTTGTTTTTCTGTGAACGAGACCAGAGAATGCGTCCAGCTGTTAGACCGAGCCTCGTGTGCGCGCTGCTGGTGCTGTGGAGCGGCGGGGCCGCGGCCATCAGCTCCATAGACCCGGACTGGTCCGGGGAGGGCCGGTGTCAGCAGATCAACATCCCGCAGTGCAAGGACATCGGCTACAACATGACGCGCATGCCGAACCTCATGGGCCACGACGACCAGAAGGAGGCGGCCATCAAGCTGCAGGAGTTCGCCACGCTGATCCAGTTCGGCTGCCACGGCCACCTCAAGTTCTTCCTGTGCTCGCTGTACGCGCCCATGTGCACGGAGCAGGTGTCCAACCCGATCCCGGCGTGCCGCGTCATGTGCGAGCAGGTGAAGCTGAAGTGCTCTCCGATCCTGGAGCAGTTCAACTTCCCGTGGCCCGACTCCCTGGACTGCGCCCGGCTGCCCACCAAGAACGACCCCAACAACCTGTGCATGGAGGCGCCCAACAACGGCTCCGACGAGCCCCCCAAGGTGTCCCACACGCAGCCCCCGGACTTCAGGCTCCAGCGGCCCCTGGGGGCGGTTGGCCAGGACCTGCACCCGAGGGCGGACCCGGGCAGCAAGCAGACCTGCAGCAACCCGGGCAAGTTCCACTTTGTGGAGAAGAGCGAGTCGTGCGCGCCCAAGTGCTACCCCAAGGTGGACGTGTACTGGAGCCAGGGGGACAAGCAGTTCTCCCTGGTCTGGATCGCCGTCTGGTCCATCCTCTGCTTTGTCTCCAGCGCCTTCACCGTGCTCACCTTCCTCATCGACCCGCAGCGCTTCAAGTACCCCGAGAGGCCCATCATCTTCCTCTCCATGTCCTACTGCGTCTACTCGGTGGGCTACCTCATCCGGCTGTTCGTGGGCGCCGACCGGATCGCCTGCGACCGGGACAACGGGGTCCAGTACGTGATCCAGGAGGGCCTGGAGAGCACCGGCTGCACCATCGTCTTCCTCATCCTATACTACTTCGGCATGGCCAGCTCCCTCTGGTGGGTCATCCTGACCCTCACGTGGTTCCTGGCGGCGGGCAAGAAGTGGGGCCACGAGGCCATCGAGGCCAACAGCAGCTACTTCCACCTGGCGGCGTGGGCCATCCCCGCCGTGAAGACCATCATGATCCTGGTGATGAGGAAGGTGGCGGGCGACGAGCTGACGGGCGTGTGCTACGTGGGCAGCATGGACGTGAAGGCGCTGACGGGCTTCGTGCTCATCCCGCTCTGCTGCTACCTCATCATCGGCACGTCCTTCCTGCTGTCGGGCTTCGTGGCGCTCTTCCACATCCGCAAGGTCATGAAGACGGAGGGCGAGAACACGGACAAGCTGGAGAAGCTGATGGTCCGCATCGGGGTCTTCTCCGTGCTCTACACCGTGCCCGCCACCTGCGTCATCGCCTGCTACTTCTACGAGCGCCTCAACATGGACTACTGGCGCGTGGTGGCGGCAGAGCAGAGGTGCGTGGACGGAGGCGCCGGCGGCGAGCAGGACGAGTGTGTCATGAAGGCGTCAGTCCCCGCCGTGGAGATCTTCATGGTGAAGATCTTCATGCTGCTGGTGGTGGGCATCACCAGCGGCATGTGGATCTGGACCTCCAAGACGCTGCAGTCATGGCAGAACGTGTTCAGCAGGAAGCTGAGGAAGAAGAGGACGCGGGGGAAGGCGGCGAGCGTCTTCACCAGCAGCCGGCCGTACATCAAACCTCACCCGGCGCTCAAAGGGCCCGGCTCCAAGTACGAGCCCACGCGGCCGCCGCCCACCTGCGTATGAACCCCAACAATCCTCAGAGAAGCCCTTCACTTTGGAATCAGAGGTTTTATTTATGCAAACGGCGTTGAAGATGTTTGTTTTTGCTGCCTTTTGTGTGAGAAAAACAAATCTGATGCTCCGGGACTCATTGATCCTACTGAGGGACTCTAGAGAGACAGAATCATGGTTTTGTCCCCAAAAACAACAAGAAAAGAGTGGAATGCACCATTTGGACGTACCATGGGGGTCACTTGAATAATGTGCAATAGATGTTTTCCTCCCAGACTAAAAACAACAAAAAGACATTTGTACTGTTGGTGACTTACAGACGATGGGAGGAGCAACACTGATGGAAAGGAGGCCGAGTCACATATATATAATAATATTATTATTATTATTATTATCAATGTGTTTGAACTGCTGCTCATGACCTCCACCGACCCGTAATCTGGGACGCAGAATCCATCCATCCATGAATCAAAGCACTAGGGTTTTTTGAAAAGTTCTTAAGTTTCCCCCCCTTATATTTTTCTTTGTTTTTGGTTTGTTTGCTGTTTTTTAAAGCACAAAAGAACGTTTGTATATATTTCTAAAAAAAACACAAAACACTTCAGATTTTATAGAAAAATGAATAAAACGTTCTAGTTTTAAAATGTGTGCGTGGAGTCAGAGTTGTGTGTTTCTGTCATGATAAATGTGTTGGAGTGAATCTCCGTTCTCATAGGGATGCATTCACGTTTTATTGTTTATTCACTGTTTTCTGCAGTTCGTAGCAGTAATTTAAAAAAAACGAAATAATCACCTTCATTTGTGGATGTCAGAACTGCTGTTTAATGGCATTTAGAAATGATTTAAATATATTACATTTTTCAGCATTAATAACTGATTCAGCTACGACGTGTTCACTGTGCAGATCTGTATGGAAAAAACAACGTTCCCATAAGACAGAGGGATGTATCCATGTCTGACATCAACACACAAACAGGAAGTACTGACAGCAGGTTAAGTCCCGCCCCCTCCCGCTGTTCCACGGGCCTTATTCTGAATAAATGTGTACGCTAGTCAGACAAATACACCTTTTATATTCCGTTTGAATTGTTCCATTTAATGTTCGTCAAGCTAGAAGATCATTTTGAAGCCAAGAAAGTTGCACTTTGTAATATAATTTAGTTTTACTCGACAGGTTAGCTAGCAAGCTAACGTAGCTAGGTTCTTAGCTGATGTGTTTTTATCCAACGGACCAGAATTAAATAATATTGTATTCATTCAGGATAAAAACATTATTTTAAAGTAATTTACAGATGGAAATGAAAGCGCTGATGTCATCCAAATAATGTCCAACGTTGCAGCTGTGGTTTATGTCAGTTTATAGCCTGTTGATGATTGAATAATATACAGTATATATATATATTATTATTAGGATTCCCTCGTGGTCTGATCAGTGGCCTTTCTAAAGACACATCTGGCCTGATGCGGAGTCGTTACATTTCCACTGAAGCAGCTGTTTCCAAAGTGCTGAGATGTTTGTTGAACGATCCCCGTTGCCGTCAACAATTTAAAAAGTGACGTGCTTTCTGACAGCCACAAGTCCAGTCACGACTAATTCGTCTCGGCAGCGACTCGTCAGTCTCCATGTAGGAGAACCGCCACGTCATGGTCACGCTACCATGTCTTTGTCATTTGGTCTCTTTCAAACCTTTTTTTTTTTAGGTTTTTCAGCTAGCAGAGTCCCTCTCCGGGTTTTTTTTTTTTTTTTTTAACTAAAGCCTCAGAAGTGCAGTAATGCTTTATATCCCGGAGGCCATTCAAGTTCCAGCGTGGACCCAACCCGTTCTAAACAGTCAGAGAAGCTCATGACTCACAACCTCCATGTGGCCGAATCAAAGTCAGCCAGCGTCTATTGATACTCCGAGCTGGGAAGAAGAAGAAGAAGAAGAAAAGGTGCGAGCGCTTCTGAAAAGCTTCCAACGGAGGCCACCTGGATAACAGCCCCCAAGGTGTCTGAGAGAGGCTGTAAATATAAATGACAGTTACCCCCCCCCCTCCAGTTACCCCCCCCCCCCCACCTCCTCCAGGGCTTCTTCAGCCAGGCTTCACTTCTCCTCGTCTCCTCGCTTCAAAGGGAAGACATTCTGCTCAGAGCAAGGGCAAAGTATTGCAAGAAAGTTCCTTTTTGTGTGTTTGTGTGTGTGTGTGTGTGTGTGTGTGTTAGTGAGTATGTGTGTGTGTGTGTGTGTGTGTGTGTGAGTGAGTATGTGTGTGTGTGTGTGTGTGTGTGTGTGTGTGTGTGTGTGTGTGTGTCTGTGTGTGTGAGTGTGTGTGTGTGTCTGTGTGTGTGTGTGTGTGTGTGTGTGTGTGTGTGTGTGTTCGGACTCTTGCCTTTTTAAAAGTCTCTTAAAACATGATCACAGCTTCTCAAAGCAGGAATGAAACGTCGCTCTGATTGTTAATGTCGTTCCCTGTGATGACAAAGCGATGGGGGGGGGGGGGAACCCATGTGACAAAGCGCCGATGAATCTCCGACCCCGCACTCATCCACTTCCTGCCTGCTCGATTCTTCCCGCCGTGCGGCAGACAGCTTACGGTTCTGTTAACACACAAAAAAGCAGCTTTCTTGATCGTGATCGCCTGAAACGACATCAAAACCTTTTTATAAAAAATAACTGCTTGATTTTAATTTAATCTGACCATTTTTTTTATTTTTTTGCCAGCGATGCCAGACATTTTTCCCCGGCTTTTCACACTCTGTAATTGAGCCGATGCTAAGTGTCTTTGTTGTTGGGAGCGCTAAGTCGAAACGACGTCTCCGCTGATTCCAGGTCAGAGGGGGGGGGGGGGGGGGGGGGCATCATCGCTGCTCTTCTTCTTCACGCCGCGTCATCATCGCACGCAATGTGTTTTTCTGTGGGTTTGCTGTGTGCTGAGGCCGTGCACGGCGGCGGCGGTGGCGGTGACATAAATCACGCCGCTGCCGGCTGAGTGGCGGGCGGATGGCAGCTCCTCTTTGATCTGGTTTGGGTGGAGACGCCCCATGTCCTCATCCTCAGCTGCTGCAGCACCACCTGTTTACCCGTTCAGACCTGTCGGGTTGGAAAGCAGCATTAGAGTCTCAATGTCAGACACTCATACATGACGCACACACACACACACACACACACACACACACACACACACACAACACACACAACACAAAGGAATTTGGCTGCTGCTCGGAGGGAGGGAGGAGGGGGGGTGTATTCCAACATGCGTGCTCCAGGACTCACACTGGTTCTTCTCTTATTAGACAGCTGCTCTCCATGTTAATGTGTCGCCTTGTTTCCGGCTGCAGGAGTAACTTTAGACCGGAGAACACGACCAACACCGTCATCCCCTCAGAAACACCGACATTACATTTACATTACATTAACATTAACATTAACATTTAGGTCATTTAGTAGACCCTTTTGTCCAAAGAGACTTACAATAAGTACATTTGTCAAAGAAAGAAACCACAACATATCATTGCTGATAAAGTAAGAGATAAAAACAAGTGTTGGGTCCTCGTCTGAGTAAGTAGTAGCTGTTCAGCAAACATAACTTAAGATCAACATGAACCCGGAGTCGTAGGTGGGCTTCATGGGTTCATCTACACAGCAGAAGAGGGGTCTGCTTCATTGTAGGAGTACAGTATATAATCAGTCACACACACACACACACACACACCTCGGCAGCTGTTCCCAGCCACCGCTGAAGGTGAGAGTAATTACATAAAAAGCTGGCAACAATGAGCTCTTTTTCCTGCAAAGGCGGGGGTTGGGGGGGGGGGGGGGGATAATGCATAATGAAGCGCCTTGCAGGCCCTCTGCTGATCAAACAAGTGTTTGATAGCGGCTTTGGTTCTGAAAAGGGGGGACTGAAATGTTTATTTGCATGTGTAGAAGTGAGTGACTTTGAGGTGGAGATCAGGCAGATTAGTGTTAACTGACAGCGACCTGTGCAAACAGACCCCCCCCCCCCTTACCCCCCCTACAGGCGTACTTCCTCCAGGAGGACGAGTCGAGGCTGAAAGCGCCGTCAGACAGACAAGAGAGTGGCAACTCCTTCTACTTCTCAGACATTGTTCTTTGTGTGCCCCCCCCCCCCCACCACACTGCCGAGCCCGACTCTCTTTTGCATAGATTTTGTGGTTCCACATGTGAAGTATGCACACTGACAGCTGGCAAACTATGTGAGAGTCCAGGAAAGAAAACAACATCTTATAATTCTGCAGAAACACATTCCAGTTGAGATTCTTATGCAAACTGTTTGAACACGTGGAGACGGGAGAACAGGTGCAGATTGTAAAACCGGATCGGATCACAAAGGTCTCCTCTAGACCTCTCTCCTTGTGGACTCACGTCAGGAAGTTGTGTTTTTGTTCTATTATCTGAAAGAAAACCAGAACGTAGATCACTGTATTTAAAGTTGTTGAAAAGTAAGCTCCAATAAAAGAAAATACATGTTAATATGTCAGATAATCCAAAGAAATAATATAACTAATATAAAATAAAACACACAAAGGGACATTTTTCTGCATAATGAGTCCTTTTACACTTAACTTAAAGGTTGAGGTGATTCTATTCAGAAACACTTCCTGTTATTTTAGTAGAAATCCTCGTAACATACTGATAGACATGAATACTTAAAACGCTCTGTAAAACCTGTCCAATCAGAGAAGTCGGGCCGGCCTGTCAGTGCTTACTTCCTGTTTGGCGTTCTAGGGGCGGGACTTTGAACATCGGTCTCAACGAAGGGGGCAGGACTTCTTTGATTGAGCGATGCGTTCAAGGTCAAAGTTTCTGGCATGGCAACTTGCACTTGAAGATTTGGACGCCGCCCCCCCAGACCTTGAACCGGATCAGGTCCACACACCGGTTTCTGAGCGTTTACACCAAGACCCATATTAATATTCTGATGAAATATGTAGTCGTGGTCTGAGTTTATGTCGAATCAGTCCGACGTTTCCTGCTGTGATGTTTCCTCCAACTTTATGTGACAACTGATTGTGTAGCCTCCTTTCATGCCCCCCCCCATCCTTCTTTGTTAAGTTTGCCGAGAGTGTCTTTGAACTGCAGGCATTTTCCTCCCAGCGGCGTTTGCGAGCCGCCACCGCCGCTGCCAGATCCATCATCATCCCTCCGCCTCTGTAGCTGCCATGTATACTGACTCCCACACTCAAACACTACACACATGTAGACAGTCTCCTGTTGTGCTCTCTCTCTCTCTCTCTCTCTCTCTCCAACATCAATCCTGTCGACTCTGGAAAACGCCACTTACGTGTTGCAAACAGGTGCAGGCGTGACACGGCGAGCACACGTCCACGACGCACGCCACTCAAACACGTATGAGCTTTGTGGGATTTTCACTCTTCTTGAATGATATTTATATTTATATATGTATATGTTCTGCAGCAAAGCGATGCGTCTGAATTTGCAAGACATAAACATGGTTGTGTGTCTGTGTGTGTGTGTGTGTGTGTGTGTGTGCGGGCACGTTTGTTTCAGAGTGTCCACCATCAAAGGAGCGCCCCCCCCCCCCCTCCCTGCAAATCCGCCGCTGTGTTTTTAGAATGATCACAGCTCTCTGCGGTGTGGATTAGGAAGGTGGCAGATTATAGAGGCTGCTGCTGAATCACCACGGCGACAAGACCTCGCCATCCAGCTGACACCAGACGAGTCACGTCCCTCTAACACACAAGCCTTCATCCTCACCATCACTTCATCTTTTCATCGATTTCTGCAGAAAGTGTCCTCATCAGCAGCATATCGATAACAATGTCCTAATTAACATATTGTAGCCAACAATCATATTTTTTCCCCTCTGAGGTTACCGTGACCTTTGACCTTTCAGTTCATTCCCCAATGAACCTTAAAAATACCATAAATAGTGTTTTGCCTCTATCTTTGGTTGATGAGCGCCGTCTCGTTGTTTAACGTCGCTGTAACACGATGATGATGTTTGTCTCTTACGTTTTTTTAGTCTACATTCTCGTCTGTGTGTAAAAATCATTGCAGCCTGCAAACTATTGGGGGGGCATCAAGTTAATGGTGACGGGCACATAAACACATAACATGTGTGCATCAGAAGCCGAGACGACTCGCTTTACGCAGCGACGGGACTGGAAGCAATTTGGGGTCAGAACCGAGGAGCAGTGGAGACCGGGTCTATCTGATACCAGAGCACATGTTCATCTGCAGAAATCAAGCTGCAGCATTGGCAAAAGGAATCCTGGTTCCCCCCGGACGCTGGTGGCAGGCCAGATTGTCTGCTCCTGATACTGCAAATGGGAGCAATGGCTACGCCACATGGAGACGGGGGTCAGGACCCCCTCTTTATCTGGCCTGAGTGGAAAATAACGGCCCACTTAAAAGAGACCAATCTGCCATTTCCAGTATGACTGGAACACTGGCGTCTTTGTTTACGTAGTGACTAACTGGCCTCCAGGCTTCTTCTTCATCTTCACACTGACATTTACTTCCCCTAGCCTTTTTTGATGCGAGACTCCAGCTTTTGTTTACATCCGTGAACTTGTCAACACTTGAATTAAACACGCACTCGTAATCCAAAAAGATTTCACATCTCTGGGAACAGACGTGTGTGTGTGTGTGTGTTTGTTTGTGTGTGTGTGTGTGTGTGTGTGTGTGTGTGTGTGTGTGTGTGTGTGTGTGTGTGTGTGAGTGCACAGCTGGCAATTTACGTAGCAGGGATATATATTAATTAAAAAAAAACTGTGTTAAGTTGAAGGGAGGCCACCGGCTCAAAGGCATGCCATCGCTCTCTGTGGTGGAAGGCTTGTTCCTCACAAGCATGCAAACTATGTGTCCGCATATTTACCACAAAGCACCTTCAGGAACAAACACAACACCTGCAGGAACAAACAACACCTACAGGAAACAAACAACACCTGCAGGAACAAACACAACACCTACAGGAAACAAACAACACCTGCAGGAACAAACACAACACCTGCAGGAAAGAAACACAACACCTGCAGGAACAAACACAACACCTGCAGGAAAGAAACACAACACCTGCAGGAACAAACACAACACCTGCAGGAAAGAAACACAACACCTGCAGGAACAAACACAACACCTGCAGGAACAAACACAACACCTGCAGGAAAGAAACACAACACCTGCAGGAACAAACCCAACACCTGCAGGAAAGAAACACAACACCTGCAGGAAAGAAACACAACACCTGCAGGAACAAACACAACACCTGCAGGAACAAACACAACACCTGCAGGAAAGAAACACAACACCTGCAGGAACAAACACAACACCTGCAGTAACAAACACAACACCTGCAGGAAACAAACAACACCTGCAGGAACAAACACAACACCTGCAGGAACAAACAACACCTACAGGAACAAACAACACCTGCAGGAACAAACACAACACCTGCAGGAACAAACACAACACCTGCAGGAACAAACACAACACCTGCAGTAACAAACACAACACCTGCAGGAACAACACCTGCAGGAACAAACACAACACCTTCAGGAACAAACACAACACCTGCAGGAACAAACAACACCTGCAGGAACAAACACAACACCTGCAGGAAAGAAACACAACACCTGCAGGAACAAACACAACACCTGCAGGAACAAACAACACCTGCAGGAACAAACACAACACCTGCAGGAAAGAAACACAACACCTGCAGGAACAAACACAACACCTGCAGGAACAAACACAACACCTGCAGGAACAAACACAACACCTTCAGGAACAAACACAACACCTGCAGGAACAAACACAACACCTGCAGGAACAAACACAACACCTGCAGGAACAAACAACACCTGCAGTAACAAACACAACACCTGCAGGAACAAACACAACACCTGCAGGAACAACACCTGCAGGAACAAACACAACACCTGCAGGAACAAACACAACACCTGCAGGAACAAACACAACACCTTCAGGAACAAACACAACACCTGCAGGAACAAACACAACACCTGCAGGAACAAACACAACACCTGCAGGAACAAACAACACCTGCAGTAACAAACACAACACCTGCAGGAACAAACACAACACCTGCAGGAACAACACCTGCAGGAACAAACACAACACCTGCAGGAACAAACACAACACCTGCAGGAACAAACACAACACCTTCAGGAACAAACACAACACCTGCAGGAACAAACACAACACCTGCAGTAACAAACACAACACCTGCAGGAACAAACACAACACCTGCAGGAACAAACACAACACCTTCAGGAACAAACACAACACCTGCAGGAACAAACACAACACCTGCAGGAACAAACACAACACCTGCAGGAACAAACACAACACCTGCAGGAAAGAAACACAACACCTGCAGGAACAAACACAACACCTGCAGGAACAACACCTGCAGGAACAAACACAACACCTGCAGGAACAAACACAACACCTGCAGGAACAAATACAACACCTTCAGGAACAAACACAACACCTGCAGGAACAAACACAACACCTGCAGGAACAACACAACACCTGCAGGAACAAACACAACACCTGCAGGAACACTGTAAACTAGAGGTCTTCAACGTTTTCAGGCCAAGGTCCCCTAAGGCTTAAAGACCCCCTATTATATATCATATAATGTGTTGTATTCATGTATTTTTGGACATATTTAAATTTTTGGAAGAAAAGAGTTTGGGATCAAATAATGTCAGGGACCCCCTGCAGTAACTGTGCAGACCCACTAGGGGTCCCAGACCCTCGGGTTGAAGCTCTCTGCTTTAAAGTAGAGGGACGACCCTTTGACCCGGCGTAGCAGAGAGAGATCCAGAAGAAAGACATCATGCCCCATTAAAGCGGCGATCACACGACTCCGTGCAGACGGGAGTTACGGGTGGTGCTGGTGCTGGTGCTGGTGCTGGTGCTGGTGGTGCTGCTGCAGGAATGCTGCTCCGGTTCCGGCCTGCACTCGTACTCATGTGTGCCCAAGCAACGTGTTCATGTCAGTGTAATTATCTTTTTGGAGCGTCACAGTGGTGTCGCAATAATCAGCGTAAACAAGTTGAAATGGAAGAATCATCCTGAATTCTTGTGTCTTTAGCTCATTTCATATCAGTTTTCTGCTGTTTATCACACACAATGATAAATCAATGACGGAGTTAATGCTCATCAATAAGAAGAACAGCAGAAACCACAAAGCTGCATTCTCAATCGGTTGCTTTATAATGGTGAACACCAGTGATGCACTTTAGCAACATTAGCGTGTTAGCAGAAGTAGCGTGTAGACAAGCCATGCTGCTAATACAGTTTAGCTTGCTAATTTTATAAGTAAAAATGAATGCAAGCATTCAATAAATGAAAGGTGATATATTATCATAAAATATGTAAAAAGTCAACGTAGTCATGGTAACGTCCCTGGTGGCCGGCAGAGAGAAGTAGGACCATTTTCTCATAGACTTCTATACAACCAGAGAGGAGTCGCCCCCTGGTGGCCAGAATCTGAGACTTTTTTGTGTTTTCTGTGACCTGAAGGCCAACATACTCCTCTGACACTCTGAACCTATGTTTAACTGACTGTTACTCATCCTAATCATTAACATTCTATAAGTAATTACTCTGAATGCATTCTCTGCGGCATCATGAGGCTTTAACGTCTCTCAACCAACAGCCCAACGTAGCTATTTTACTGGTTAAAATCGTGACACTAAATGTACTTCAGATAAGCCCCCCTGGTTGGGATTGGTCTCTTTAAATGACTTCAAACTGGAAGCAGGAATGCATGCGTGTTGTTTAACCCTGTGGAATCAGCCGTCCTGGTCTGAATGCAGTTAAAAGGCTGGAAGCGGGTCGGCCGGGGTCAGGGAGGACAGCCAGACCTCCTCATGTGGGTCGGACACCTTTGAGGAACCGCTGCAAGGGGCACCGAGTCAGTTCATTGATATTCAAGGATTTGACCCGCCGACAACAGCGATGTCACCGGGGTTAAGACAGCCCAGCCTCGCAGTATTGTTGCCCGGGGGCCGACAAAGCCAGGGGGGGTCTCCACCGGTCTCCACAGCCCCCCCTTCCACCCGGTTGTCATGGTGATCAAATCAGTCCGGCTGCACTATGTCACACTCATGTGGGCGCATTCTCCCTTTCTTTCCTTTCTCTGGCTTTTCTTTCGTGCTGCTTCGCCGCTACAGAAGAGCTTTCTGTCTGCTGACAATGCCGGGTGTGTGTGGACATCCCCATACATATATATACATAAATACATATGTACATACAGATATACAGTGAAAGAAGAGCGGCTCCAAGGCAGTCCTGGAGCTGAGATCCGGACAGGCTTCGCCCGCAGGCTAAACACATATTTCCTCTCACTGCATCTTGGCTAAGAAGAGTGTTTATATATATTTAAATAATAATAATAATTGCACTTACATCTTTCACTTCTATGTAGCACTTGTAGGCTTATTAGAAGCTGATGTACTTACAGGACTCCCACTGTTCTGGGGTTTCAACCTCACGGCTAAATGCAATTATCGGAAGTCACTTAGGATAAACGTGTCAGCTAAATGTAAATGTGATATAGTAATGTAACACATGGTGACAGATTTGCTGGTTAGGGACGGGGCAGGGATACGGGTCACCGTTTTCCTCCTACAGCTGCAGAGAAGGATCGTCCCGCCAGCTCCAAGCGTGTCTCCAGGATCAGGACTTTGAGCTACTGCCGGTCCTTCACCCCACCTGAACCTGAACCTGAACCTGAACCTGCTGCTGCTGCTGTAATGACATGAGGATGTAGGCATAAATTACAGTCGCAGAGCGAGAGAGAGGGAGACTGTAGCGGGTCCTTTACTGGTCCTTAACTAGTCCTTTAGTGGACCTTTAGTGGTCCTTTACTGGACCTTAACTAGTCCTTTAGTGGACCTTTAGTGGTCCTTTACTGGTCCTTAACTAGTCCTTTAGTGGACCTTTAGTGGTCCTTTACTGGACCTTTAAGGGTCCTTTACTAGTCCTTTACTGGACCGTTACTGGTCCTTTACTGGACCTTTACGGGTCCTTTACTAGTCCTTTACCAGACCATTACTGGTCCTTTACTGGTCCTTTACGGGTCCTTTACTAGTTCTTTACTGGGCCTTTACCGGTCCTTTACTGGAGCTTTACTGGACCTTAGTTCTTTACTGGACCTTTACTGGTCATTTACTGGACCTATACTGGACCTTTACTGGTCATTTACTGGACCTTTACTAGTTCTTTACGGGTCCTTTACTGGACCTTTACTAGTTATTTACGGGTCCTTTACTGGTCCTTTACGGGTCCTTTACGGGTCCTTTACGGGTCCTTTACTAGTTCTTTACGGGTCATTTACTGGTCCTTTACTGGTCCTTTACTGGACCTTTACTAGTTATTTACGGGTCCTTTACTGGTCCTTTACTGGACCTTTACTAGTTATTTACGGGTCCTTTACTGGTCCTTTACGGGTCCTTTACGGGTCCTTTTCGGGTCCTTTACTAGTTCTTTACGGGTCATTTACTGGTCCTTTATTGGTCCTTTACTGGTCCTTGAATATTTCCCATCAACAGTGAACAAATACAATCAGCTGTTATGGAAGAAGGTGTTTTCAGCTCAACTGAGAGAAGAAACCCGTCTCCTCTGATTGGCCGTCGGCCTTTTATGTCATCGAATCACCCGTTACCTTCCTGTTCAATAAGCAGCGTGGACTCAATATGAAACCTCTGAGCAGTGAGACAGAGACCAGGATCTGCAGCAGAGTCAGGATCAGGATCCACATCACACGAGGATGTTGGATCTCAAGGTCAACGCCTCTCATGTGAAGATAACGTCGCTCACAAGACAATCAATGCTTCAGAGCCAAACAGGGGAACCACGATGTGACTCCCCCACCGATCCGTAACCAGCGAGCAGCTTTTAACAGGTTCCAAGGACCGCGGCTTACACTTTGAATAAAATATAAACAAGGGGAAATATCAAACCCATTAATCTTTCATTAAGCTCGCCGGATAAAAAAGAATCGCTTAAAGTATCATTCGTTAGCATCAGTGCGAGTGCCGGAGCCCCCCCGCTAACATCAAAGGCTCCTCAAAAGAAACGGAGCGGGCGAGAGAGAGAGAGAGAGAGAGAGAGTCAGCTCGCCGAGTCTGGCTGAGAACCAGCTTGTGGTTGGGATTTCATTTCCACTGACTCATAACGGGGACCCGGTCTGTGTGGCATCGGGGTCCAAACGGAAATGTGGGTTCACACACACACACACACACACAAACAGCAGGAGGCTGTAGTTAGCATGTTTTTGAGTAGCATCACTCTTCAGGAACACACTCCTGCTTCACGTCTGTGTGATGACCAGGGCCGGCCTGAGGCATAACAGAACTAAGCTGCTGCTTTGGGTCCCCCTGGCCCCCAATCGTGTGCGGAGATGTTTGTTTTTTTACATATTAAATAAATGAAGCAAGAGGTCAGAGGGTCCTGAAGCCCAAGTCTTTGTGTGAAGTCACTAACTCAATAAGTCAAATGGCGATGGTTATATGATCTACTCCTAATATGGCTGAAGGCCCCCTCTCAATGGGGCCCCTGAGGAGGTGATATGCCTTAATAGGGCCCCTTAATCATACAAAATGGGTGATGATGTCTGAATGGGGCCCCTCAGATAAATATCAGTATGTGGTTTGTGATGGTGGTGGGAGGGGGGGCCCAAATCAAATCCTTCTTAGGGCCCCCAAAAGGCTTAAGCCGGCCCTGGTGATTACGCTGCAACTTTTGCAGCTCTTCAATGGAGGATCAGCAAATAATTCAGATCCTGAGCCGCATCGGTGTAAAACCTTTATATGGACTGTTTCTGCAGAACGAGGCTGTTTCACACGACGGCGTATTCAGGCCGCCGAAAAGAAACACAATGGAGCTTTTAGCATTCAGCTCTCTGGCTGGAATCGGTCGGTTAATAGCATGCGGTGGATTAACGGTTTTAAGTCTCTGAGTGGAAATAAAATAACACGTTGACCTGCCGTTCCAGAATACAGTGACACGTTCACTTCCTGTCTGCTGGTTTTGCACAAAAAAAAAGGGGGAATCAGGGCGAAAGCCTTCCGATGGACTTCAGAGGCCCCGGCGCTGCAGTACAGCAGTTAGTCATGGCTCATACTGAATTAAACATGGGCAAGAAGAGTTTTTCTTTTTATCTGCAGCCAAAGTGCTAAATCTGACCACTAGCAAAACCGCCGCTCGCCCACTTCACATCCTCCCTTTGATAGCGAGAGAGAGAGAGGGAGAGAGAGAGGGAGAGAGAGCAGGAACTTCACATGTATCAGTTTGTCCTCACATTTTCTTTTTTTTTTTGTCACAAACACCGGTTGATGTTTTCCAGCTGAAAAACCCCCAAAGAAATTCAGTCCAAATGTGTCACAGTCGGTTGCTCTTTTTCATATTTGTATGTGTTTTCCTGCACAGGTAGATTTAATCGAGCAGCAGCAGGGCGCCAAATCCTCCCGCCATCGCCGCCGCCGCCATCGTTGCCGCCGCCATCGTCGCCGCCGCCATCGTTGCCGCCGCCATCGTCGCTGCTGCCGTCGCCGGGTGCAGGAATAATTAGCGTGGAGGCGAGGAGTGAAGCTTCCTGTGATCCTGCAGAGCCGGATGACAGTTAGTTTGTGTTGTGGTTGTGCAGGACTTCATCTTCACCCGTGTGTGTGTGTGTATGTGTGTGTGTGTGTGTGTGTGTGTGTGTGTGTGTGATATTTTCCAGGATTAAATAAAGCTTCGGGGTTCCCGTGGCTAATGAGATACGGGAGTCAGTGGGAATGATGGTTTTAATTACTGCCCAGGACTTGGTCTACAGGAGGGGGGTTGTGGGGGGGCCTGCTGAGTGTCCTAGGTTGGGAGTTCAGCCCGATGCCAGTCCTGCTGTGCCGGGCTGCCTTTGATGCTCACACACTCCCCTCTGCTTTATTCCTCAACACTGTGCTTGTTAGATTCCTCCTCTCGGCCGCCGCTGCTTCACACCACTGCTTCGGACGAGAGACAGAGACAGACAGAGAGAGAGGGGAGGATGTTTCAACTTCAATAAAACAAAGCTTGAGAAAGTTTCAGTGATGCGGACGGCGACTTCGTGGTTTGGTGGAAGTGAAAGCTGCAGGGTTCCCTCTGTTTGTGTTGTGGGAGAGTCCAAACCGGCGGTTACGTGGATGTGAACTAAAAATCGGATTTCCTTCTGAGATGATGCAAAGTCCTCCTCGCTCGCCCAGCGGGGGGTTGTTGCTACGTGTCTCTCTCTCTCTCTGTTCTCCTGCAGACCAGCTGTGGACCAACCCTTGTTGACTTTTCAGAGATCACATGGCGTCCTCGCTGTGGCGACCTCACCCCCCCCCTCCAACAAAATCAAAACACCACAATCTTTCGTGCAGCAGTCAAATGTTATATGTCTTTGTTTACTTCCTGCCCTTTTCTGTGACTTTATTCAGTGGAGAGATGTTTTAAAGCAAACAACACATTTCCTGTATCTGTAAACGCAAACAATCTTCAAACACGGGGAGGTTGTTTTATTTGTTGTTATCAGACGAACAGGAAACGCCGTCTGCCAAATGAAGCCGAATGGAACGTGTCCTTGGTGCTGCAGACTTTGCAGGAAGTGCAGATAAGAAGGTTTCTGTGTGTGTGTGTGTGTGTGTGTGTGTGTGTGTGTGTGTGTTTGGTGAGCTGATGATAAAGTGTGAACAGTTGAATGTTGTGTTTTTATATCTACAGATGAGTGAAAGAGAGAAACCTCCACATGTCAGGTTCATATACATATATATATATATATATATATATATATACATAGTATATATACACACATATATAACACACGTATAACTTCTGGATGGAGTTTACATAATACATAATATTAATACTTCAAAAATTGAAAATGCCAGTTTGTCTTTAATCAACAGACATATGAAGAATGATGCTTTTTCATACGTTGTAAATCTTAATTGATTTCTCTTTTTTTGTTTTTAACGTAGAAAGAACACAATTAATGCAAGCTCATGCATTATTTGTTTTCAACATACGTCTTCTTCTCCTCATGGACGCCTGCTACTGGAGGGGAACCTCAGCCTCTCGGACGACGCCATCGATGCATCATCACTAATATAATAGATATATAATTTATATAATATATATCTGGATAGCCGGGGGCAACACAAACGTGTTGTGGCATGTTTTGTCTGCATCATAAATAGAACAGCAGTGTGTGTTAGCATTAACATGCTGCATGCTCACTTCGACTGCTTGTTCTGCATGTGTGTGTGTGTGTGTGTGTGTGTGTGTGTGTTTGTGTATGTGATGCAGCATCTTTTTAAAGGGGGGGTTCTGATGCAGAGCAGATTAGGTTCCACAGCAGGAAAGCGAATAATCTAATTTTGCTAACCCGCTTACTGATATCATGGCACAGTGGATCCGTATTACCCAGAATCCTCTCTTGTTCTGTTTTTTTTCCACAATCATGCGCCCAAGCTTAATGGGACCGCTGTGATTTAACGTGGGGCTGAAAAAACGATCTTTGATCCCGTTGTTGTTGTTGTTTTGACACAGGAAGTGAGCGTGAATGAGCGTCGTGCGACGGCGGCGGCGGCGGCGGTCGTGATGACGATGATGAAAAAAACAAAAAACGAGTGTTTGATATGCTAACCGTGTGGCGCGTTTGCTTTCATCAGCTTTTGCGGCGTGGTACATCTCATGATTAGTGCAGGCGTGGAATCCACGCCGCCGGGGACCGCGAGGGGGGGTCGGGGGGGCCGTGAGGTAAGTTTGAAGCCTGAAGCGCCTTCATCAACGGCCCTGGCAGGGTGCACCTTCCTCAGCCTCGCACCTCTCAGCTGGCGGCCCCTCCCCGGCCACCGTTCCCCTCTTCCTGCTTTCATTCTCGCTCTTTTTCAGTGGCCTTTGTTGTTTCTTAAAGAGAGAACGCTCTTTTTGAAGAAGAAGAAGAAGAAGAAATAATTTGTTTTATCACAGCTTTTACACGACTGGACCGTGTGTGTCTGGTTCCTACTGTTCAGCAATGTGATATTAGTGTGTGTGTGTGTGTGTGTGTGTGATGTCACGGACACACCGGCCTACACACTGTGGATTTCTGTCTCATGTGACTTTTCCTTTTTTGCCCAACTATATGAACTGACTGAGTCCTTCCACTCTGGTCCATCAGGTCTGAATCTGTAATCACTCTTAAGATCTCGGACATGAAAGACTTCCTAAAAATGCACTGCCGAGGTGCCGAGTTCAGCTTTGAAATGGTAGAAATGAGCAGACGAGGGGAAAAGTTTTGGTGGAGAAATGAAAGCAGGAGTGCATAGGAGGATTATTTGACTAATTGTCCATTTTTTCATCATGGTCGTAAGTTAAACTTGATGGAAAAGGGAATGACAACTTCTTAGTCTCAGAGAAAGTCACATATCAATTAACTGTAACCATACAATTAAGAAAAAGGCATGGCTTTATGCTTTCTATTCATATCCCTGAATGTATGTATTCCCTAATAAAACCTCCAGTTAAAAGTTTACCCACTAACTATTTAACCCTGACAAAATGTATATTTACCATATTCATCTTAAAATGCTCACAAACTGCAAGTTAGACAGTATATAAACAAGGAAATGGGTTAGTATTTTTGTGGTTTGCACAGAGCTGTGACCTGAAAAGCTCAACTGGACGTGTGTCCGTGTGTCGTTGTGTAATAAAACACCAACAGTTGTGTGTCAAGGCCTCCAGTTACATCAAAAAGCCTGGTTCTCAATACTGGTGATGCAGTACGAGAGTCTTTGCTGACCTCTGGTGGTCACAACTGATACTGCACTGTTTAAAAAAAAAGAATGCACACCCGCATCACCACTGGGTCAAACGGACCACTGCGCGTTAAAAAAGTAGTTCTTGGGCTTTTCTAAATAATTGTGTCAACAATCCGTTATGAAGATATTTATAATATTAATTCTGAACAACTGCGTGTGTAAACAAAAAATAGATCAGTATGTAAACTGAAAGGGCGTTTGATAGTAAAGGGAAACATATTTCCAAGCGTATTGATCTATTCAGTGAACAGGCTTAGAAGTAAATCGCTCTTTCTCGCGGATGACGCAGCTGCGGTGAATTATCTTTAATCGAGCGGCGAAACGAAAGAGAGCTATTCTTCGAAAGTAAGTATGCCTAAATAAAAAATTAAAACTACAATAACGTTTCATCTCGCGCTGATATTGACGTTACATTTTCCGTTAAGTTTAGATTTAGTACTAATGGAAATTGACGCTATGAAGTTCGCACTTTCAACCGTTGAGGTCATGACCACCATTCCTAGCTAGCTAACGTTTAGCTAAGCTAACTTTAGTTGCACTAGCAGTACTGTGACGTCATGATTAGTTTAACTAACGTTGCCTGTATGTTGTTAAAATGAGATACATTCATGTTATAGAGTAGAAAAAACGTTTTTTTTAATCTGGCGGTAACCTTCGTTAGCATACTAACTAATAGTAGCTAGCATTAACTTTAAGCTAGCTTGTTGAGCAGTGGGCGGGGCGTACGGCAACTTAAAGAAGAGTAATAGTATTTTAAGATAATTTGTTTCTTTTTTTAAAGTTACCTGTAGTTATTATTGCATTAATGTTAGCGTTTTTCTCCGTTAACAGTTCAATTGAGACTTTGGGAAAATGACTGGTCGGGCACGAGCTAGGTCACGAGGCCGCGCACGCGGACAGGAGACGGCGCCTGGAGCGGTAAGAGCGGTCTGTGACGTCAGGAGGATTTTTACATCTCATCAAACTCTTTATGCTAATTTAATACGTTTTTGATATTACGCACTTTTTTTAAGGTGAACAGTAGTTAAATATCTCTACAGTCAAAAAAGCTAATTATTCCCGGTGTTGTTTACGTCCTGTTGATGTTGTTGTCTTTATTTGTGCAAGTTTTGTGTCTTTTTCTGTCGTCATCCAAAGGAATCGGGTGTGAATTTAATTTTTGGTTGTGGATGGTAAAACTCGGGAGGACTCGTCAAATGAGAACAGCTGGTCCACCTTAACCCATAAGAAATCCTGACCTATTCACCCTTAAAAGAAACTACTTTTTATTAATAATTGAATTTGACATTATTTTCTGTTTAACATGAGAGGAACCGTTTTGGGGACCTAAGGGAAACACGTGTACGTTTCTGTGAATGCACTCTCATTGCTCCAAAAATAATAATGCATCAAAATCATTGTTGTCATCAATTATGGGGCAAATCGAGGCTGTAATATAACCACATCCCAAATATTCCACTTTGCACCTCATTTTAGGAAAATATTCAATATTTTGCGTCTTATCCATTGGAAAAAATGACCAAAACTATTATTAAAAAAAACTTCATATCTATGGTTAGGTCTGAAGTTGTTGAAAAGATTTGATGCTGTCAAAGTGATTTATATATATATATATATATATATATATATATATATATAAATCGCTTTAACAGCATCAAATATATATATATTTATATATATATATATATATATTTATATATATATATATATTTATATATATATTTATATATATATATTTTATATATATATATTTATATATATATATTTATATATATATATTTATATATATATTTTATATATATAAATATATATATATATTTTTATATATATATATTTATATATATATTTATATATATATTTATATATTTATATTTATATATTTATATATATATTTATATATATATATTTATATATATATATATATTTATATATTTATATATATATATATTTATATATATATATATACATTTATATATATATATATATATATAAATAACGTTTTTAATTACACTTATGAGAGGTACTGTTTTGGGACCTAAGGGTAAAAAGTATAACTTTATTTTAAAGGGGCCTCACGGGTTAAAGTTTGTATTCAACAACAGAAAATATATAAAATTATATATAAATTATTATTATTCAAATGATTTAATCAGCTAAATGAATTAATCACCATTTAAACATTTTTTTATTGTGATAAAAAAGATGTCACAATCTTTTTTCCATGACGATTTTAAGAATAAAAGCTTAGTGTTCACAGTCCTTGATATTGTCTTTTTGTCTTGAAGAGCTATGCTCAAGGCGAGCCTGCACCACCCGCCCCCCCACCAGCAGAGGGCGAGCTGGTCGGGAGAGGGAGGCAGAAGGGTGCTCCGGGACCCTTTTCTGCAGAAGGTACAAACACAAAGTATTCTTCTTGGTTTTAGAAATCGGCAAGGACATGCAATTAAGAAATGTGGATTGATGGAAGTCTATTCATATCGATGCAATGAATGAAGAATAAATGAACCGTTTCAATGACTCCAGTGAGGGGAAATGCAATATTTAAGACAGCATATTTAAAGAAAAAAAGAGTAGTACACTGCCACTCCATACAACACTTCTTCTGCATATAGTATGATTATAAAGGGCCTGTAACTACAAATTATTCCTGCTTTCGTGCAGTTAAACATTTCTCAGGATTCTTTTTTTTTTTTTTTGGTCATGGCAAATACAAACAAACTGGTATTGACAGATTTTTGTATTTTTTTGTATTAGCTGTTCTGCAGATTTCAGCTGGATTTCAGCAGGTGAAGCTTGGAGAACGAGGTGGACGCCGGCGGGATTTTAATGATGGCGGGATTAACACCAGGCAGGCTATGGAGCACGTTAAGGAGTCAAAGTGTGGTGAGTCATCATTTTAAGTTAACATTCATTAACATGTACGGTTAAGAATTGGTGGAGAGGATTTTATATATATTCCCTGAAATTGTGTTTGCTTCCTCAGGAACAAGTGGTTCTGCCATTCACTTGACGGCCAACTTCTTTCGCATCCTGTCCCGCCCCCAGTGGGTGCTGTATCAGTACCACGTGGACTTCAACCCGCCGATGGAAGCTCGTCGTCTGAGATCCGCCCTCCTCTTTCAGCACGAGGAGACGCTCGGCTCGGCCCGGAGCTTCGACGGAGCGCTGCTTTTTCTGCCTCGCAGATTGCACAACAAGGTAGTCAGATGCTCCGTATGGATTAAGTTACTTTGTTCAGCTTTTTCAAAAACATTGATTGATTTGGTGAATTATAACATTTTATTTCCTCCAGACACATGTTGGTTGCCCTCCTGCTGCTTGAATATGTCATTCTTGTGTTCAGGAGACGGTGCTCTGCAGTGAAACCAGGAACGGAGAGAAGGTTCAGATAACCGTCACCCTGACCAATGAGCTGCCACCCACATCGCCAGTGTGCATCCAGTTTTACAACATCCTATTCAGAAGGTAAACCTACATCCTCAGGACTCAAATGTATATCATGTAATTATATTCAACGTTCTACAATAACTTGAGGGTTATGGGTGCTACATCTTTAAATGGGAGATAAATAATCTTTCTAAATGTTTCGTTATTGTTTGTTTCTTCAGGATCTTGAGAATCCTCAACATGCAGCAGATCGGACGCAACTACTACAACCCGTCTGATCCGCTCAACATCCCACAACACAAGTATGTTCATATGTCATACACGGTTTCCTTTTTCTGCCGAAGAATTGTTCTTATATTTAAGATGAATTCCTTCATGATTGTCTAAAACATTGTGTTTCTGAACGATAAAACGCTGCAAGTTTGCTAGCTAGAATATGTCTGTAACTACAAAACAACCATCCTGTTTTATAATCTTCAGAACCATTATCTTCTCCAATAAATCTACACACATGTATATTTAAAACCAGGGAACTTGCTGTATATGAAGACAATTCTGTGATTTTCCCCCCCCAAAAGATAAAGCAAATATTTTCTCCGAGAGGTTTAATGAACTTAAATTCTGCTTTTGTAAGTGTATACCGTTCAAAAATCTATCAGTTTTTTAAAATCTTGCTTCCAGTAGCTTTAAACCTGTTGAGAATCGGTAGCAGAGTTTAGTCAATGGGAACATCTTTTTCTTTTTAATTATTTGGGGATGAAAATCAAGTAAGCCCGTCGTTCTTTTCGTCCTAGGCTGACCATCTGGCCGGGCTACACCACCACCATCCTGAGGTACGAAACCGCCATCATGCTGTGCACCGACGTGAGCCACAAGGTGCTGCGCAGTGAGACGGTCCTGGACTTCATGGCCAACCTGAGGCAGCAGTGTGGAAGCCACCGCTTTGCTGAGGTCTGCGCTAAGGAGCTTGTTGGACTCATAGTCCTCACCAAGTAGGATCCTCGTTTCTCAGACTCTCTCTCTCTCTTGGGTTAATATGCAGAAGACTTACATCTTATTTGTCTCTCTTCTCCTGCTGCCAACTCAAATCTTTTTCAGATACAACAATAAGACTTACAGGATCGATGACATCGCATGGGATCACACTCCCAACAACACGTTCACGAGGCGAGACACGGAGATTTCCTTCAAGAGCTACTACAAGTCTGTAAGTGTTTGTGGTATTTGTGTAACTGGTACGATGATTGATCCGTTTAGGCCAAATCTAGAAAGTGATGCACCTAAATATTCTTTTCTACATCTCGAGTATTCATCCTTTCTGCCCTCAGCAATACAACCTGGACATCGTTGACGGGAACCAGGTGCTGCTGGTCAGCCACGTGAAGAAGCTGGGTCCTTCTGGAGGTCCGCCTCCAGGCCCGGCGATGCTCATTCCAGAGCTCTGCTACCTTACAGGTTACCATCTTAGGCTTAACACTGTTATTTATTCACGTATAGCAATGGTATCGATGATAGTAATTCCTGCTGAAACTAAGGAACACGTTTTACACTTCACGAAAACAGAATAATAATCATTTTTACGTTAAATGAAAGCACTTGTGTTTTGACAGGGTTGACCGAGAAGATGCGAACTGACTACAAGGTGATGAAGGACGTGGGCTATCTGACCAGACCGGAGCCACAGACCAGGGAGGGAAGCCTCAGCTCATTCGTCAGAACCATACAGAAGTAAGATTGTTAAAAGCTTCACGGTCAGAAATGCAACATCTTCAGACATTTTGATTTAGATCTTTATATCCTGAATATTGTTTCATAGGAACGCCGATGCTCAGGGGGAGTTAGATAAGTGGGGACTCAGCTTTGATAAGGAGCTTCTAAACCTGACCGCCAGAGTCCTCCCGAGGGAGAAGATCTTCCAGGGACCACAATCGGTACAATATGCTTGTGTTGTTTGTTTTTTTTAATGGATTTATTTCTAGAGCTTAACCTAAAACATTTGTGTTGCCCAGTATGACTACAACCCCCAGTTTGCTGACTGGTCCAAAGAGATGCGTGGGATTCCGCTGATCAGCTCGCCTCCGCTGGATAACTGGCTCTTGTTTTACTGCCGTCGTAACCGCTCTGAAGCCGAGTCCCTCCTCCAGACCCTCGGCAGGGTGGGGGCCCCGCTCAAAATCCGCATGCAGAGAGCCGTCATGTGAGTCACAGCGCTCAATTTCCAGTTGATTTTGCACTAAATGATGATGCAGTCTAATATGCATAAAGGTTATGTTCAGTTATCGTTTAAACTGTTTGAGAGAAGCTTTGATTCAACTTGGGGGTTATTTGAAGGCTGCACTTTGTTGAAATGTTGAGTTTTTGGGGGGTTGTTAGTCTCCTCGTTGATTATAAGTGGGCTGGACAAAATAATAGGAACAGACTCTAACCTATGAGGCTAGGATTTATTGCAGTACTGTTGTATTGGCCTACATTAGTTCTAGCCAGGCCTACGTAATAAACTGGCATTAGTTAACTTAAGCCCTGATTGCATGTTTTTATTATATATATATATATGACTGACATTCACCCATTCACTCACACATTCACACGCTGACGGCGGAGTCAACCACGCAGGGCGACAGTCAGCTCGTCAGGAGCAATTAGGGTGAGGTGTCTTGCTCAGGGACACCAGGCACCCCCCACCCCCCCCTGGTTAGGGTTAGAGGGTTAGGCTATCGAATATTTTCCTGAGTATCGGTATCGAGTTGAAAATTTTAGTATCGTGACAACTCTAATATATATATATATATATATATATATATATATATATATATATATTATATATATTTATTTATTTATTTATTTATTTATTTATTATACAGGATTGAGTATGAAGATCATCAGGAGGCCCTCCTCAGAGCCCTGCAGTCCAACGTTACGCCCCAGACACAGATGGTTAGTGACTCAGTATACAACTTTTTACGTTTCACGTGACTCATAAGTGTTTATATTTACATGGTGTGTTGCGTTTTTAGAGTCAGCGATCTGCTGTTTCTTCTGGAATCAGTCGTTCTCCTGTTTCAGGTGGTGCTTGTCCTCTCGAGCAACAGAAAGGACAAATACGACAGCGTTAAGAAGTACCTGTGCGTGGACTGCCCCATTCCCAGCCAGTGTGTGGTTTCCCGCACCATCAGCAAACCTCAAACCATCATGACGGTGGCGACCAAGATCGCTCTGCAGCTAGTGTGCAAGATGGGGGGAGAGCTCTGGAGTGTTGAAATCCCTGTAAGTCTTGCGTGTGCAAGTTGTCAAATCACGGTGAAGCGGTTCTCGAGCGCCGACCTGTCACACCTTTCTATTTGTGCAGCTCAAACAGCTGATGATCGTGGGCATCGACTGCTACCACGACACCCTCGCTGGGAAACGGTCCATTGGAGCTCTAGTGGCGAGCCTCAACCAGGGCATGACCAGGTCGCTGTCTGTGCTAAATGTCTGCTTCACACTAGTGGTGTTGGTGATTCAGTCTTGGATTATAGTACTATTATATCATAGTGGCACCATATCTAATATCTCTAGGTGGTTCTCGAAGTGCGTGTTCCAGCACAAAGGCCAGGAAATCATGGACGGACTGAAGATGGCCTTAACTGGCAAGTTGCTTTCGATAATTCTATACACGTCTTTTATTTTTAATATACACGTTAGAGCTGACATAATCTTGTTCTCCAGGCGCTCTGAAAGACTACCTGAAGTTCAACAACTGCCTGCCTTCGCGCATCATCATCTACCGAGACGGTGTGGGAGACGGCCAGCTGCACAGCGTGGTCAACTACGAGGTTTCCCAGATCATGGACTCCATCGGCTCCATGGGCCAAGACTACATGTGAGTGTCAGACAGCTGAATGACGTTGAGTTTCACATTAAATCGCCAGGTTTTTGATGAGGCTGGCTCAATCTTGCCTGTCCTAGGCCCAAGCTGACGGTGGTGGTGGTGAAGAAGCGCGTCAACAGCAGGTTTTTTGCCCACATTCAAGGCAAATTGTGCAACCCTCCCCCCGGCACCATCGTGGATACGGAGGTCACCCGTCCTGAGTGGTACGATTGTGGTTTTAAGCGTTTTTTTTTTTTTAATTCATTTTTTTAATTGTGTGGTGGTTAACGGTTTTCAACCTTGTTTTTCCAGGTATGACTTCTACATTGTGAGTCAGGCGGTCCGCCAAGGAAGCGTCGCCCCGACCCACTACAACGTGGTGTACGACAAAAGCGGGCTGAAGCCAGATCACATGCAGCGGCTCACCTACAAGCTCTGCCACATGTACTACAACTGGCAGGTAAGGCCGACTTCTTTTTTATTCATTCTTTTCATCGTAGATTCTCCATTTTCTCTGGAGAAACTTTACACTTCACCGAAACACTTTAAGTAGAGTAGTTTATTTTTTTAATAATTTGGTTAAAGCTTTTATTGAATAACTGATGTTTCGCCCCCTAAAGAACACCTGGTGACACTTTTAATATCCTGGAAATTTCCTTCTTCTGCCTGACTTTAACTCACAAAGTCCATAAGTGACACAACTTAGATTAAGCTTCAACCCATTGAACAATAACACGCCATGTGATGCATTTCCACTCTTCTGACCACATTTCTTTAATACGGTTCGGTAAACATAACCTTTTAAAGTCCCAGTCGGCAACGTGTTCATATCACTGAAGCCGACACTACACTCCGATAGAACAACATGAATTATCCTGTTTTAGAAAAATAAGCGGGCCTCTAAGTGCACGTAGAGCCCCTCCCCCCTTGGGTTGTACCACTATCACAGGGGGGAGGCGGAGGGAAGTAGCAACAAGCTTCCAATTCCTCGTTAAAAACCGAAACGAGGAGGTCCAAATCAACCAAGGAAAAGAAAACACCGGTGGAAAAGAAGGAAAAAAAGAAAGATGGCGACGTGATAAAACCAGAGTCAACATTGGACCCGCGTTTCAAAGGTGGCGTGATCTAAGGGATTTCAAAGGGCATGAAGTCCAGGGGAAGGTGGTCGTGGGGGAGGAGCTCGGTGGTCGTGGGGGAGGAGCTCGGTGGTCATGGGGGAGGAGCGTGAGAGTTGTAAACATTCAAAATCTGACAGGGCCCTCCATCCGCCGGACTTGCCGACTGGGACTTTAAAAATGTTCACAGGAGCCAATGTGATGTTTCTTTTAATCATAAAAAGAAATAAAGTTGTGAGCTGCTCAATCAAAATAATTTAATCGGCTAAATGAATTGATCTGTTGTTGATTTCAAAGCCCAGTCAAACAAATGTAAATGGATTTTAAAAGAGTCAAATTAATTAAATTATTAATAAAATGTATTTTCCTTTTTGGAAAGATGACTACTTTTTGCCAAAACTAGGCGATATGGTGCTTTTTGTAACTGAACTCCTCGTGTTTATTCCCTCGTTGTGCTGTAGGGGATCATCAGAGTGCCCGCCCCCTGCCAGTATGCCCACAAGCTGGCCTTCCTGGTGGGTCAGAGCATTCACAGAGAGCCCGGCATGAAACTGGACGACCTTCTCTTCTACCTGTAAGGAGGCCAGCAAACTTCTGCTCACACTTTTTAATTTGCCATGTCTAGAAAAAATGTTCTCTTCAGTTTAAAAGTAATGTTGCGTTTTGGCCAAAGCTAAGCGTTTGTTTGAGTTTCTAGTGTTTAAGCACTTCGAGAGGTCTAAATGAGTCCCGAGGTGATAAAACGTCTGCTGGAGGAAACGTAGACGAATGTTCAGAGTAAATGTGATCTGTGTGAGGAATCTAAGCCGGTGCTTAAGTAAAGAATATTTGTCTTTATTGGAAAAAATGAGAGAAAACTTAATTAGATTTTAAGTTGTCTTTAGAGTACGGAACATATATAAATATGTTTTATATATATATATTGTTTTAATGGGGAAACTCTTATTTTTTTCTTTAGTTTTATAGAGTTGAGTCTCCTGGTAGTTTGTTGATTAATTTTAGCGATGGCTGTCCTCCACAGTGGGGAGTAAAAGTGTTCAAACGAGGGATGAGGTTCATGTGGACCGCCGTCTTTTCTGTTACAAATGTATTCAATAAACATTTGTCTGATATTTAAATTTGTTTCAATTAAACGTGCAAACCTTTTACAAAATATCAAATTTATTTAGATTTTTCTTCTTTTTTTTCTCTTTTTTTTTTCTTAGAAAAGATTGCACATGCACACCCACACAATAATTTGTAACCATCAATATAGGCTGATAATTCTTATCATAAAGCTAGCACACAATTGCAGACTTTTTTCTTCTTTTTTTCTCTCTTAAAACAATAGTCTTCAAGACACCATGGGGAAAGCTTGCACTGTCTGATTATAAAGTTAAATGTACAAAAAAGGCAGTTTGAAAATCAAGTATAAACATTTAAAAACAATTTTACAAATGGACAAAAGTACAAAAAGAGCAACAGTCACTCAAAAATGAAAATCGAAGCGATGTCTGGAGACACGGTCCGTAAACAGGAAGAGGTGCACATATGAGTGGGGGGGGGGGGGGGGGCGGGGCTTCAACATGGCGGTCGGGCCGAGAGAATTGTACAGAATGTTTTGCATACATTCTTTTTTGGCAGTTTCAGTTCAACTCTGTAGAAAAAATAGTCTAGATCTTTTTTTTAAATACATGAGGGTGAAATGGCAAAAAAACGGGATGGGGGGGGTAAAGGTGCACTGTTTCATTTCACTCACAAAGATGGACGCACAATCCTTCCGGGCAACTTTTTCTTAAAATACATTGGCTTTCAATTCATACATTCACTACTCTACATTAAGGTGTGTATATAGATATATAGATCTATATTAGGCGTGGGTAAAAATATCGATATGGCAATATATCGCGATACTTTGCCGCCTAATACAATATAGTTTTTTCAACTCCAAAGATCGATTTTTATTTTATTTTTTTTTATTTAAAAAAAAAAAAACATTCATGTTTAGACGCGTTGTGAATGCAGTACTTTATCCTTTTTCATTTTATTTCCAATATTTATTCCAGTGAATTTCATGGGAATTAATAAAATGGAGAGGCTGTTTTGAATCAATTTGTATCGTATCGTATCGTGACCAAAGTATCGTGATATGTATCGTGAGATTCTTGCCAATACTCACCCCTAATCTATATCCATATATTGATATAGATCTATATAGATATATAGTACTTATATCCTGCACCAACCTGACTCGGGACACGTTGAACAGGCATCAATGACTGACGGGCTGAAATAAACATTTTTAGATCTGGCGGATTGGGGGGGGGGGGGGGCAGCGTAGAGGTAGCCTTGTGTCTCAACTACTGTGGAGCATGTCACCAATATATATTTCTATAAATAAATAAAATGCAGTTGGTCAATAGGATGTGCCGATGCTGCATCCCAGAATTCACTACTTCTTGGATGTGTTCTTTTTAAATCTGTTTGGTGGAACTTTCCTCTGTGGTGTCGTCGTTTTTTTAAATCGGATGTGCAACAAAAACGTTAAGATAAAAAAAAAAGATATATACTACCGAATATTTAATCTGTCATCGTGTCATCTTCCAAAAATGAGAGAATCGGGGAAAGATGTTGGACAACGTGGGAGTCTCGGACACGCCAGGATCTGATTTTTACGACCTTAAATGAATATCAGGCATGGAGCGGCGCCCTCTACTGGGCAAAAAAAAAGTACCAACCGTTGTGCGATTATAAGGCAAATACATGGAGGTTCAGATCTACTAGGCTTTTCCCTTCAGGCTGGAGACCCTGTAGTAGATACTATGTGCTTGTTTCATTAGGTTGTCTGTGGTACTGCATGGTCCTGGATCCACACCGAGTCCGTCACGTGGGTCTCTGGAGGGGTCAGGGGGGGGGGTATGTGCTTAAGTAAAGCATGCAGACCTCCACGAAGGTTTACTCCCCCTCCCCCCCGGTGTTTGAGGGACATTCTGGTTTCTGTACGCCGGAGACTCCAGGTCGCGGGGAGGTCCTAGCATGAAATGTGTTATCGGAGAACGAGCGGTTTATCCCGTGAACAAAAACACAAATATTCTAGTAAACAAGACGTACAAGAATAAAAGCATTGGCCGAGCTCACGACGCCACCCAGAGGACAAGATTTATGTTACAGCACCGAGTCTTTGCAATGCCGCCTTCCCTTTTGGAGAGCAGTCCCTTGTTCTGTTTGGGTGGGTGTCCGGTGGTGGGGGGGGGCAGGGGCCCCGGTGGGGGCCACCGGGCCCCTCGACTGTGGCAGCAGGGCCGGAGCCGGGGATGCAAGAGCCGGCTCTTCTGGGTGGAACCTAATGGGAGACCCGTAAGGGACAGTTGAGGGTTTTAAAAGTCCTTCCTGTCTCAGCTGGGCCACCCTGACTCTGAAGAAGTCTACCTTCCTGGATGCTGGATGTCCCCGTCCCGCCCCCCCTCCCTCCCATCATGAAGCTACAACACAGAATCAAAGCATGACATCACAACAATGAATACCAACGGGGGGGGGTCCTCTCACATACATGGGTACAATTTCATTTTTGGGACAAATTCATATCACATTCACTTCCCTTTTCCCCTTTAAATAAATAAATATATATATATACATATTATATATATATATGTATATATATCACATGTATGTTGTAATAGATATGTACTGATACTACTGGGTTACAGAGAAAACTACGAGTCACTTTTTCCTTTTCTGTAATTCTGAGCTAAAAGGCTCCTTTTTTTTAAAATTGCACTTTGGGAAGACGGATGGTCAGAGATTCCACTCATGAGGATATATATCTTTATATTTACAAGATGTATTTTAAACACCTGAACGTGGAGCGTATCAAAAGTTGTCCTCATTTTGGTTTTATTAAATAAATTAGAGACTGTAACTTTGACTTGGTCTGGTACGTCATAATAATCCACATTAATGTCAGCGTTTGGACTGTCGGACTCTTTTGTGCAACTGTCGCATTAAATAAAAGGTAATGAAGAGATTCAGCAGTAGTAGTACAGATGTTCAGTACTCAAGTAGAAGTACACATACTTGTGTTCTGGTAGAAGTACGGATTCTACCACTTTACTCAAGTAGAAGTGTAAAAGTACAGGCTTTAAAATGTACTTGGCATCCCTATGAAGGACATTTCTACTGTCTGAATATTTCATCATATTAATAAGCAAATTTATAATTAATGATTACCCTCAAATGCATTAAAAGTAACGAGTCTGTTTTGAAAATGTGTATAAAGTAGTTATTTGTTTTAAAATGTAGGGAGGAAAAGTTCAGTTTTATAAATAAATACTCAAGTATAAGTACAGATACCTGAATGTTCTACTTAAGTACAATAACAAAGTATTTGTACTTCTGATTAACTGCTGTGCAAAAAGCTCCACAGTCTCACTTAAAATCAATATTGATTAGGTGGCAATCTACTTGACCTTAAAACCTAAATGCAATTTTGATTTTTAAAAAAAGAGAAAAGATTTGTATTTTTTTTTTTTTTTTTTTGTTGCATAGAATCGTAGGTTTTTCTGGATTTCTTTGTGGACGGAGCCTATATGTTGGAATGGCCCATGTTAAAGTATGGGGGGGTAAAAACAGCGGCCTTTTAGCTCAGCATGAGTTACAGCAGGAGACTTATTGCAGGAGACGGACGTTGTCATGTACAACACTCAGAGAAACAACTGAAGATACCACACTTCTTGTCTAATGCATTGGCCGGGCTCTCTCTCACAACACAAAGAGGAAACTCTGCTGAGGGAATGTCGTATATATAAATATATAAAGTACACATGTTGCATACTAACGGGGACCGAGTCATCTGCATTAGACGAGGGGAGCGTAAACATGGTATTCTCAGTTGCTCACTTACGTGACGGAAACAGAGCCTTTAAGGTGTGAAATGAACACTCTTCTTCTGTTTTGCCAAGCGGGTGAGGAAAAGAAATAAAAAAACAATAAAATGAAATATATATATATAAATATAGATATATATCTATGTTTAGATATATATCTATATATATGATGATGGCATTTCAACAGTTTGACAACTTAGAACACAAGGAAGTAATCCTGATGACAATTAATACTTCAACAATTCGCATTAAGGTAAACACAAAAATACATTGTATATTTACATTTTTTTTACTAAATTAGGATTCTCTCGATGGCAACAAAAAGTGACCTTTTTTTCGTGCTACTTTTTTTTTTACAAGAAAAGCAAAATACAAAAGGTGGCGTTTCGGGGAGCAAACAAAAAGTTTGTACCTCACTAAACGTATCTTTATATAAAATGAAGGATTTCATGCATCTGGACTATTGGAACATGCTGCGCTACAGACTACATATAGATCATCTCTCAGTACAACAAAACTATTAGACTCTATATGAAATTATTGGAGATCAATAACACAGACTATATTCATAAAGCATCTGTTAAAAAAAAAAAGTTAACTGCTCGAAAAGTTTTTTTGCTCTCGGGTGAGAATGCTTTATGAATACAGCGGATCACACAATGCACAGCTTCCCCCCTTTCACAGCAGGAAACATGGAAAATAAAAGTACCTCTGTCAAAGTATTAGTCTTAAAGTTTTTTCTTTTCTTTTCATAGATCATTGAGACATCTATATTTATTTACAGTGTAAATGCTCCAAAGTCAGAGAAATCCCATCGTACTTGAATGAGACACACGCCAATGCAACAGACACGGGTACTAAAAGGAGAGAGAGGTGGGGGGGGGGGGGGGAGTGGATTGGTGAGGGGGGGGCGGGGCTAGTACTGCAAGGGAGCATGTACCCGTTTGGTCTTTATCCGTGCAGGAGTGTCCTGGGGGAATCGGGACGGCGAGTCAGTGAGAAAAACCTCCACGTCGTCAGGCACTTCTTCTAGAAAGTTGGAAGGGACGAGGCCCTTGTGTCCGTTGAGCTCGCCCTGAGGGTGACACAAGGGTGGATGAGACCTCGGCTGGGTTTGACCCCTGAATGTGACCTCTGCTGGGTTTGACCCCTGACTGTAACCTCGGCTGGGTTTGACCCTGAATGTGACCTCTGCTGGGTTTGACCCCTGAATGTGACCTCTGCTTGGTTTGACCCCTGACTGTAACCTCTGCTTGGTTTGACCCCTGACTGTAACCTCTGCTGGGTTTGGCCCCTGAATGTGACCTCTGCTTGGTTTGACCCCTGACTGTAACCTCTGCTGGGTTTGGCCCCTGAATGTGACCTCTGCTTGGTTTGACCCCTGACTGTAACTTCTGCCGGGTTTGGCCCCTGAATGTGACCTCTGCTGCAGGGTATCCGCGGTGTCTTAAAAAGTATTAAAAGGTGATAAATCAATTTTGGGAAAATTAAGACCCTTAAAAAGTATTAAAAATGTATTGTCATGACTTAGCTAAGTCTTAAATTTTGAAGGTATTTTTTCTGAATTCGCTGTCCAAGAGTTTGGTTCCTAAAAACATTGTGAACGTGTAAAAATGTATTTGTTTCCTTAAAAAACAAAGATGAAACTGTACATAAAAAACTACGCTATTGTGGGTGCATTCGTAAACTGTCTCCGAGAGTGCCAGAGTGCACTCGGAAATTCACAAAGTACGGTCTGGCGCTCCCAGTGCCCATTACGAACGCACCTATGTCACATGACGCTCTCAGTGCGAAAAAACAGAAGAGAAGGCTTGGTGAACGGTCATGGGGAAGTGCAAGTTCTGTTGTACCGTAGTGGTCTTAGTGGTCTGTAGTCTTTATCACAAAGTAAAACGGTTAAGTTAAAAGTGTCACTGATGTAAATGTTGCATATTGAAGTGGCGATGAGGTAAAAAATATTGGGATGGTCTTGAAAAAGTCTTTAAAAGGTATTGAAATTAGCATCAGGATTCCTGTATATACCCTCTGTTGGGTTTGACCCTGAATGTGACCTCGGCTGGGTTTGACCCTGAATGTGACCTCAGCTGGGTTTGACCCTGAATGTGACCTCCGCTGGGTTTGACTCCTGAATGTCACCTCTGCTTGGTTTGACCCCTGACTGTAACCTCTGCTGGGTTTGGCCCCTGAATGTGACCTCTGCTTGGATTGACCCCTGACTGTAACCTCTGCCGGGTTTGACCCTGAATGTGACCTCTGCTTGGTTTGACCCCTGACTGTAACCTCTGTTGGGTTTGGCCCTGATTGAGATCTCTGCTGGGTTTGACCCCTGAATGTGACCTCTGCTGGGTTTGGCCCCTGAATGTGACCTCTGCTTGGTTTGACCCCTGACTGTAACCTCTGCTGGGTTTGGCCCCTGAATGTGACCTCTGCTTGGTTTGACCCCTGACTGTAACCTCTGCTGGGTTTGGCCCCTGAATGTGACCTCGGCTGGGTTTGACCCCTGACTGTAACCTCTGATTGGGTTTGAACCCTGATTGAGATCTCTGCTGGGTTTGGCCCCTGAATGTGACCTTGGCTGGGTTTGACCCTGAATGTGACCTCTGCTTGGTTTGACCCCTTACTGTAACCTCTGTTGGGTTTGGCCCTGATTGAGATCTCTGCTGGGTTTGGCCCCTGAATGTGACCTCGGCTGGGTTTGACCCTGAATGTGACCTCGGCTGGGTTTGACCCTGAATGTGACCTCAGCTGGGTTTGACTCCTGAATGTCTAATAAAAATGAGAGAATAAATAAATATTAAATACTAAGCTGAGGGAGGAGAAGATATTGCACGTGAGTGAGTCTCATTGAGCAAACCCGAGTTTTTGTTCAATGCAGAAAATAAATCCTCCCACTTCACACGTCTGCAGTAAACTGTATCTTACCTGAGGATTCATTCTGCTCTAAATAGCAAGAATAAAAACAGAAGCTGATGCTCAAAACAAACATGGAAATAGAAATGTTTGGCACACTTACAAAGTAAAAGCCGTCTTCGTCTATTTCACCAAAAACTGTGATGACGTCCCCGGCACAGAAAGTCAGTTCAGCCTGAAGAAGAGACAAAAAAACACTGATAACTGGGGGTTTGATTGATTTATGAAATGCTTTCTTCTTCCAAATCTATTTGATGCATCTTAATGCCGGTGTGTAAATATGCATCAAACCCGACTCACCTCCTCCGTCAGTCTGTTGCCGTCATACTGGAAGGTGAGAGTGGGTGAACGGTGGCGTTGGGGGGGAAAAACAGCACGGGAAATTAATTTAATCCTCTAGCTTACAGTGCTGTCACTTACTGATTCATCCTTAGCTGCGAACACATGACCTGAATCGCACTAAGAAGCATTGATCGATGCCACTGTTTCAATGCTAACGCTAGACACCGTTAGCTTAGACACATTGAATCACACTAAAAAGCATTGATCGATGCTACTGTCTATGCTAACGCTAGACACCGTTAGCTTAGACACATTGAATCAGACAAAAAAGCATTGATCGGTGTCTATGCTAACGCTAGACACCGTTAGCTTAGACACGTTGACCTGAATCGCACTAAAAAGCATTGATCGATGCCACTGTGTCTATGCTAACGCTAGACACCGTTAGCTTGACGTGAAGACAGCCTGGTTTCTATCTGGAAGGAACTACATTTGTCAGAATAAAAACTGAAATGCCAGGCGATTTCTTGGCCGGGGGCCTTTTACAGGAAGCTAGCCAGCAGCCGCTTAACAACATAATTTACATTTACATTTAGGTCATTTAGCAAACGCTTTTGTCCAAAGCGACTTACAATAAGTAAATTTGTCGAAAGAAGGAAACAAAGAAACCACGACGTATCATTGCCGATAAAGTAAGAGCTAAAAATAGAACAAGTGTTAGGTCCTCATCTGAGTAAAGTAGTACTTCAAGAGCAACAGTGCTAAGATCAGAGTGCTATAGGTAAGGTTTTTTTTTTTTTTTTTTGGGGGGGGGGGGTGTCGAGGGAGGGTGCTAGTGGGTCATGCTATGTAGAGTCAAGGTGAAGTCTGAACAGGTGAGCACCATCGCTGAAATCACCATTGATTTCAGCGATGGTGGTACCAGCCGGCCAGCTGAAGTAGAAGAGCGAAGTGCTCGCTTCGGGGCATGAGGTTTGACCAGTGTTTGAAGGTAGAAGGGTGCCGTTCCATTGATGGCCCTGAAGGCCAGTGTCATCGTCTTGAATTGGATGCGTGCTGCAACAGGGAGCCAGTGGAGGTCACGGAGGAGGGGGGTCACGTGGGAGAATTTGGGTAGATTGAAGATAAGGCGTGCTGCTGCATTCTGGATACGCTGTAATGGTTTAATCGCAGAGGCCGGGAGTCCGGCCAGGAGAGAGTTGCAGTAGTCAAGGCGGGAGATGACCAGTGCTTGGACCAAGAGCTGCGTTGCATCCTTTGTGAGGAGGGTCCGAATCCTGCGGATATTGTAGAGGGCGAATCTGCAGGATCGGGCCACAGCAGTGATGTTGGGGGTGCAGGATAGTTGGTCATCGAGGATTACACCCAGGTTCCTCGCAGTTGAGGAAGGTAATACTGTGATGCCCTCGACAGTGACCGACAGGTCCATGCGAGGGCAGTCTTTCCCTGGGATGAAGAGGAGTTCGGTTTTGTTCAGGTTGAGCTTGAGGTGATGTGCAGTTGTCCAGACAGAGATGTCAGCCAGACAGTTTGAGATGCGAGTTGCAATGTGAGCGTCAGAGGACGGGGGAAAAGAGAGGAACAGCTGGGTGTCATCTGCGTAGCAATGGTAGGAGAATCCATGCGATGTGATAACAGAACCTAGTGATCTGGTGTATAGTGAGAACAGAAGCGGTCCTAATACTGAGCCTTGAGGGACGCCCGTGTCCAGAGAGCAGGGTTTGGACATAGAGCCATTCCATGTGACCTGGAAGGTGCGGTTTGTCAGGTATGATGTAAACCAGGCGAGAGCAGAGTCAGTTATGCCAAGTTCAGCCAGAGTGGAGAGGAGGATTTGGTGGTTGACTGTGTCGAATGCAGCAGATAGGTCGAGGAGAATGAGAACGGAGGAGTGGGACGAGGCTCTGGCGTCTCGCAGGGACTCGGTCACTGTGAGGAGGGCCGTCTCAGTGGAGTGAGCAGTCCTGAATCCTGATTGATTAGGGTCTAGGAGGTTTTTCCGCAAGAGATAGGATGACAGTTGGTTGTAGGAGGCACGTTCCAAGGTTTTAGAGAGGAATGAAAGAAGAGATACAGGTCTGTAGCTTTGAATGTCAGTAGCGTCTAGGGTGGGTTTTTTAAGGAGAGGCTTCACGATAGCGGTCTTAAAATCCGCTGGAATGACACCTGAGGTGAGGGAGGAGTTGATCAGGGTGGTGAGGAATGGCAAGATGTCGTGGGAGATGTCCTGGAGAAGAGAGGAGGGAATCGGGTCAAGGGAGCAGGTGGTGGCGCGGTTAGATGTAACAAGTGCGTGGACGTCCTCAGAGGTGAGGGGGCTAAAGCTGGTAAGACCATCCGAGTTGAGAGTTGGGGGAGATGTCTTCTGGGAGGGAATAGGCGTGAATGAGGAGCTGATGTCATGTACTTTCTTGGTAAAGTAAGTTGCAAAGTCATCGGCAGTAAGGGAGGAAGGGGGGGTAGGGGCAGGAGGGGTGAGGAGGGAAGAGAACACGGAGAAGAGTTTCCTGGGGTTGGAGGCAGAAGAGTTGATCTTAGCCAGGTAGAAGGCAGATTTGGCTGCCGAAACAGTTGAGGTGAAGTCAGAGAGGAGGAGGTGGTAGTGAGCAAGGTCCTCGTGATGTCCCGATTTCTTCCATTTTCTCTCTGACGCTCGCAACAATGATCTGTTGGTTCGCAGAGGTTCAGACAGCCAGGGAGGGGCGGGAGATGATCGCGCCGGTCGTGAGATTGAGGGACAGAGTGTGTCCAAAGAAGAGGAGAGTGAGGACATCAGGATAGAGGAGGCTTCCTCAGTAGACATTAAGGAGAACTGTTCCGAGGATGGGAGCGAGGAGATAATAGTTGAGGAGAGGGTGTGAGGGATTTCAGGTTGCGGCGGCTGGTGACCATTCGAGGCGTAGAGTGGAGGGATGAGGTGGGCTTCATGGGGATGGAGAAAGACACAAAGTGGTGGTCGGACACGGTGAGCGGGGTAACAGAGAGTACCGAGATGTCACAGGATCTTGTGAAGACAAGGTCAAGTTGGTTCCCGGCCCGGTGAGTTGGTGGAGAGGGGGACAGTGTAAGGTCAAAAGCGGAAAAGAAGTCTATGAATTCAGATGAATGCAGCTTTCCCGGGTGGATGTTGAAGTCACCGAGGACGACGAGTGGTGTGCCAGGGAGTGAAGGGACTTCGGTGAAATCTTCTCCAGTGCGATGTCCGGACTGGGATAAGACACATGGCTGCGAGGGGTTGAGATGTTATACCTACCTCAATGGGCTTCCTCGATGGACTCCCACAGATAGACTCCCTGTGTCTTTGTTCAGCTGTCTTGACTCCCACAGATAGACTCCCTATGTCTTTGTTCAGCTGTCTTGACTCCCACAGATAGACTCCCTATGTCTTTGTTCAGCTGTCTTCGTTCTGATGGCCCGACGCTGCAGCTGACGCTGAAGTGACAGCCTTTAAGTGCTCAATTTACCGCAAGTTCTGACTGTGGCTCCTCCTTCCCTCTAATCAAGTCTATTCACTACAGGTGAGCTGGCTCAAAAACAAGCTGATTGCTCACTTAGCACAGACAGCTTCACAAGAATTTCAACAACAAGCTATCAATACTAGACTAAATGTTACCACTAGCTTTACTCACACAATGCCTAAACTCAAATCTACAATTAGTTTCTGACTTACCAACAAGAGACAAAGCAGCTTCCTTCCTTTCTCCAGACAAAATGTGGTTTGAAGAGAGTTACTGCTGTCCCTTAAGTTCTGACTGTGGCTCCTCCTTCCCTCTAATCAAGTCTATTCACTACAGGTGAGCTGGCTCAAAAACAAGCTGATTGCTCACTTAGCACAGACAGCTTCACAAGAATTTCAACAACAAGCTATCAATACTAGACTAAATGTTACCACTAGCTTTACTCACACAATGCCTAAACTCAAATCTACAATTAGTTTCTGACTTACCAACAAGAGACAAAGCAGCTTCCTTCCTTTCTCCAGACAAAATAAGACAGGAAGTAGCTAAAAACAGCTAGCTTGGCTCCGTCTGAAAAACCCTTAAAAATACAACTTGTGGTTTGTTTAGATTTTGGTTTTCGTACGGATTAAAAAAATAAGACGTTAATTAGTGGGCTTTAGGTCCAGGCTAGCTGTTTCCACCTGCTTCCAGTCTTTGTGCTAAGCTAAGCTAGCCATGCCTTCATGGTTCAACAGAGAGAGTTGTATCGAACTTCTCGACAAAGTCTGAATAAACGTACAATAACATGTCAAACTATTTCTTTAAATGCTGAATTAAAAACATTCAATCTCAGAACTTTGTTTGAATGTGTTAGCATCACGGTACCTCGACGTCTACGTTAGGCGAACTCTCTCGGGGGTCGTAGTCGTACAGAGCCACCATCCGCCGCGTCGACATTGGATGTTGGCGGCCGCTTCGCCTGTTCCTCTCTACGGAGAAGAAAGGTAATGTGACGATGAATAGAAACTATGTTCATACATGTGAATGCTTAACAACAGCAAATATAATAGAAATGAGCAGTTAAGGTAAGAATAGGTTTGGTGGGGGGAAAAGCAGTGAAGATGAAGCAGAAGCATCTCACTGGACACGGACCTCTCTTTGATTTTCTGGATCTGCGATTTATTGAACGGCCATCTTTGAATCGGTCACAGTTCACTTTACAGGAAAGCAGAAAAACAAATAAAAGCGGGAAAAGTACAGAAAAAGGGAGAAATTTGTCAGTTTAGAAGAGCATTTAGTTGGTCAGATAAAGAAAATAAAATGTCCTGAAGGAAGATTGCGTCCCACCTAACTTCTCTACAGGAGTGTTGAGTGGCAGGAAGCCCTGTTTGAGGAGCTGGTCCATCATTTGACCGTCCTCCGTTTGGATCTCAGAGACCATGTTACAAGGGATCAGACCCACGCGGTCTCGGACCTCCGCCCTGTAGAAGCCGTCTGTGTCTTTATGCCCAAAGACCTAAAAGGAAACAACAAAGTGTGAGTGGGCAGAAAACCATAAAACATGCTACAGTCTGCATGGAATTCTGATGGGGCGTTCATGACAAACAAAAGTTTGCGTTGCGTTTAACATTTTTGCTTTGCACATGTTGTGAAAGTGTCAGATACGCCAGGTAATCAAGTGCCGTCCTGCTAAGTGAATTTAATTGAGCTGTTTTCACTGTGAATAGCAGTTAACACATCGGCTGGTTTACTACAACGGAATGCACCAAAATCAAACAACGATTGCGATTAAATTGCAATAAACGGATAAATATGATGCCGAAGTAACAACATGACAACAATTGGTATTATGTCCAAAATTGTGGTTTATTTATCGTAGACGATACAAAAATAACTTTTAAAATGCTTGTTTTCTAAATGGAGTCCGGCTTGATCAGAGCTAGGCTACTCTAACACTGTAACTGCTCAGTAAAAATAATGTAGTTTTGGCATAAATACTGAAGCGACCTTGTTGTTTGTACCCCAGACGGTTTCTGGTCTGTATTCATAGTCTGGTCTGGTCTCTGTATGAAACAGCCCGGGAGACCACAGACCACTACGATATGATTCGTCTCTCATTTCTGATTCACTACGAGTGAAGACACACTGATTGGCTTCATGACATTTGTGTGTGACAAGTTGCGTCTTTGCATTGACTTTATATGTAATTTCCTCTTGTGAATCATTTGCACTGGGTTTGGTGTGAATGCCCGTTTAAGTTCTTAGCCAAGACCTTTCGGGTAGGGGTCTCAGACTCGCGACCCAATGATATTTTGCGGGCCCCCTACCTGAAATCAAAGCTTGTTGTTTTTTTCTTCACTTTATCTGTGTGAGTCGTTGGCCTGTGCGTTTTGCATTTGTTAACGCTTGTTGGCTACCATAGTTCAGATTCCTGACAACAACACAAACAACGTTAGTCACTTGTACCTTAATTTCCAGTCTATTGAGCACCTGAATATAGTATATAGTAGGAGCAAGTTAGAGAAGCCCATGTTCTGAAGAACCGTTAATGTTCTGAATTATTATTAGTAAAGATTGAGAAGATTGGATTAGGTGTACTTGTTTGTGGAATACTTGATCACCCAGACTCTCCCTCCAGCGGCCCACAGGTAAGTTGAGTTTGAGACCCCTGCTTTAGATATTAGATTATCAGTGATTTTGGAATGACTGCATGTCTAAGACCCAAGCCAGCACCTTGATGATCTGGCCCTCCTTGAACGGCAGCTCCTCGTCGGCGGCATCAGGGTTGGGCGACATGGACATGGGGTCATAGTCGAACAGGGCCACGAACACCCGGGTCGCCTCCTCCGGCTCTGACTCCTCGTAGTAGTCCGGGGAGCGCCGCCCCCGCCCCCCGTGCCTGCGCCCGCCAAAGCCGTCTGAAAACATAGAGGAGGCCTCTGCTGCTACTACCAGCCTTATACAGCCACGCTGGCTGTAGAGGCAATGAGAGCAGAAGATGTCTCTCTGTTAGAGCTGACAGGGGAGAGGCGATGAGACGCATGTGTGAAAAAAGAGACATTCAGATATCATCATTAGTGCTTTTTGTTGTTGATTTAAGTCTTTGTTTTACGTTAAAAGCAAAATATGCTTTTTTACAACAATCTGAGCACTTCTTTGTTCACACATCTCTGCTCGCTGGCGTGACATCACAGCACAGTACAACACGGCAAACACAGGAAACACATGTCAAGCAGGGAGGGGGGGGGGGACTGAATGACTGTGCAACACCAGGAGGACACGAGTAACACTGCACCATTGTTCATTGCTGTTTCACTGCCTTATCTCACAGAGGCTGATTCAACGTGCACGCCGTCCCGGGGATCGGACGCCGGCGGCGAGGAGGAGAGTGCTTCCTGCAGCGAGGGCAGGTGTGCTGTCATGCTTGGGTTTCTTTTAAGGCCACATCTGGAAACTATGACGGCGTATCAGGGCCATTTTAGGGGGGGAAAAGGTGGAGTCGAGAGAGGGGGGCAATATTCCGAGAATTTGCATCTTAGCCCCACGGCCCGATCAATAAACACTCATAAGATGATAATTTGTCCTCATATAAATAAAACCAACAATAAGCATCAACAGCATCACCCAACATAAAATGCCTACAATCATCGGAAGTTACCTTGCATAAATGTCGGTTCTTAGCATCGTAATAAACTCGGAAATTTTCTACTTTTAAACTCACAAGATTGACACTCTTAAACTCGAAAATTTGACACTCTAAACTTGCAAATTTGACACTTTTAAACTCACAGATTTGACACTTTTAAACTCACAAATTTGACACTCTTAAACTTGAAAATTTGCTACTCTTAAACTCGAAAATTTTACACTTTTAAACTCGAAAATTTGCTACTTTTGAACTCGCAAATTTGACACTTTTAAACTCAAATTTGCGAGTTTAAAAGTAGCAAATTTGAGTTTAAAAGTGTCAAATTTGCGAGTTCTTTTAAATTTGAAAATTTGCTACTTTTAAACTCGTAAATGTGTCATTATTTTTGGACTATTGCCCCCTCTCTCGGCTCCTTTTTTTTTTTTTCAGTGGCTCTAATACGCCGTCGTAGGAAACAAAGTGCAGCGCCAATAAAAGGGAGGGTAAAAGGAGGCCCGTTCCTCAGGGTACATAACACATCAAATACTCCGGTAGTTCCTGGCATCAGTGAGGGAGGGGGGGGAGGGGATGCTTGATATCAGTTCCCATGCTGGATCACCATTTCACGTTTTAATGGCGGCCCGAGACTGAAATGTGATTTTTTGTTTTGTGCTTCTCTGGTGTTCGACTTTGATGGCGATGATGATGCAACCCAAGTGAAGCCAACAAGGCCGAGGTGTTTCCTTCTCGTCATGCAAAATCAAAGCAAACGGGCAGCTGCTGGTTTAAGGAGAAGGAAGGAGGAAGAAGAGGGCGGGCGCTCTGTTGCAGAGGGGGATATGGAGGGTGAATGGGAAGAGTAGGAGTGAGGTTTTCTTGGGGGTCGAAGGTTGAAGGAGTACAAACAGGGAAGGGATTTTCATTCTCCGGACAAAAAAAGTGGCCAGTCTTCCCCCGTCAGCTTTATTCAGCTACGCTAAGCTAAGCTAAACAAACGTATTCTCCAGCAAAGAACAAAGACCACCATATATATACATATAAATATATATATAAATATATATATATATATATATATGTTCAAGAAAGGATTGCTTGGCCTTTTCTGGCCGTATCAAGGTGAATTATTCACAGTCAGCTGCACCACATACCATATTGATCCTCTGAGGTCATAGACCGCCATATCCTGCGCCGAGCTACACTGCCATAGTAAACATCCTCCTTGACGGGTGAGAGGTTCCCCTCACTTCCCTCACTGTTACTGTCCATGGTGATCTCTACGGGAGACACCAATCACAGCGTTACGGTCAGAGATCCCCGCACATACACTCCCCCCCCCATTCATTCACTCATGCTGAGACAGTAGGATGATGAGGTCGCCCTAAGGTGGGGGGGAGGAGGGGTGTATACAAGGCAACAACTCTGGAGTCGCTGGGTGTAAAACAGCAATGTCTGCACTGAGGTCAGGTCAAAACAACGTTAACCCACAACAAACAGATTCCGAACTTTCCTGCAAAAGCTGCGTGAGAACACTTTGGGCTGCGAAATCCAAGCCGGTGAGGATGAGACAGCCACAGATCGCCAAAATAAAAGGGTCTACGTGGTGGTTTTAAGCTCACATTGGGGTAAAAGGGGAGACACACGGTATATAAACAGCACAAAAACATCCCTGCAGTTTGGGGTGGGGGGTGAGGCGTCTCCTCGTGTGGTGACCTCACTAACCGATGGATGGGATGGGCCGATGCTGGGGGGGGTTGCCGCCATGGACCGGCCTCCTCCCCGAGTGGTCCAGCAGGCGGTCGGCGTTCCCGTGCGACGTTGAGTTCCCGATGATCTTTAGAGTGAAAACAAACAAAACAAAAGAAAAAGGCAAGCGGTTACAAACCGTCCGTCGTCGTGAGGACGTTCACATTTATTCAAAGAATCCTGTTAACACAACTTAAAAAAACCCAGAAGAGCAAATGACTTCCATTTGTCCTTAAGGAGGCAAAATAATAGAGAAACGATAAGGAAACCCAACGAACCATCAACACAAGGAAATCAAATCAACCCCCAACACAACGACATGGACGGGGGGGTCGGGGGTCAGATGTTTAGCTAAAGACCATTTGTTTGCTTTGTTTTGTTCTGTGCATGTCAGCTCCTCCGTGAGGAAGCAAATGGCAGCAAAAGAAGATGATGAGCAAAGAAATGAGCGAAAGAAGATGAAGATTACTATGACGTTGGCCTCCGGATGGAAAACGGTGACGGAGGACGTTTGCAGCGATGATGCGTATGGAAAGAAGCCTCGTTGTGTGTGAAGCAGTGAAATGAAGCCTCGGAGCGTCTGCGGCTCTGGAGGGTGAGACAGGTGAAGCCGGCGGCTTGCAGAGAGAGAGACAGACAGGTGAAGCTTGCAGAGACAGGAGAGCATAAAGAGGAGATGGGAGCAGCTCGTCCTTAATGAAACCTTTTCCCCTCCAAGACATGAGAAGTCAAAACGTTTAACGTAAATGGCCTTTAGGTAATTGAAAGCTTTTACTTTGAAAATCCACCTGACGCTCCAAGTACAAGCAAAAAATAAAACACTCGTTCAAAACAGGATGCCAAATGAAAAGAAGGAATCTTAAATAAAGCAACCAAATCAAAAACAGACAACATTGAGAAAATGAGCTGCAGCTTGCTGATGGAAATACAGCAGAAAGTCTGAATCACACACCAGCGGCTGGTCCCGGTTCAGCCTGGACCAGGACTGGGCCCGAGCCTCCCTGTGGGGGCTGTAATAGACCAGCTCGTTGAGCCGGCCCTCGCTCAGGGCCCCGTCCCTGGAGTAGTTCCGGGGCTCCCGACCCGGCCCAAAGTGATCCCTGTTCCTAAAGTCGCCCGTGTGCACCGACTTGGCGGCGGTCGCCATGACGTCGGCGTACTCCTCCTCCACGCTGCACTGGCGGGTCAGAGTCCGTTTGCGGCCCATGGCCAGCGCCCGCCGCTCCACGGGGCCCTCGCAGTGGATGATGTGGACGGGCCCCCGCATGGGGCTCCCGTGGCCGTAGTAACCCCGATAGCCCCTCCCCAGAGAACCCTCCTCCTCGCTGCCGCAGTCCAGACCGCTGTCGGGGCTCTTGGTGTTCTGGCGGTTGGGCCTCACCACGTCGGCGTGGTAACGGCCGTCGGTGAAGCGAGGGGAGGAGCGCTGACGCTGCAGGGAGCGGGAGGAGCTCTTCCCCGGGGCGAGGTACTCGTGCATATGGGCGTTGTGGGCGTACGCCCTGCGGTGCTGCTGGTGGTTTTGGGCGTGTGGCGTCCCCGGGCGCCCGCCCCCTTCCTCGAAGCGCAGCCGCTGGCCCATGGCGTCCACGCAGTCCGCCTCCTCCTCGGCCACCTCGGGGATGCTGTGCAGACGCTTGCTGCGGAGCGACTTCTGCTTCACCACCTCCCTCTGCAGGTCCCAGCAGTCCCGCTCCTCCGCCAGGTCCTGGCGCTTGTAATACGCCTTCGGGGGTCCAAGGACCGCCAGGCGAAACAGTCAGCATCACAAAAGTCCCAACAACATGTTCACAGTTCAGTTAGTTCAATTCACAAGGTTGGGGTTTGAGATTGGTGTGAGGAGGGTTGAAAAGGAAACAACACAGTATGTGAATAGAACAAATGGGGGAAGAAGACAAAATAAAGACAGAATTAGTCATTTGTGGCAATGTAGTAAGACATGCAGTGTCATTGTGGTGAGGAGGAGATGGCATGCTCCGAACGGGAATCTGAGGAGGCGCACATGTGGAGGAGAACTGAGGAAGAAAAGGGAGAAATGATAAATATCAGAAGAGAAAATGTGATTCAGCAGACGTACAAATGAAAACATGAAGAATGAATAATGAGTCAGAATCAAACCATCAAAAATGTAGTGACACATACAGAACTCGCCCACAGAAAACAATTTGACATATTCATATTGAACAATATCTACTTAAAAGTAAAACTGTATCGTTACTGTGCATATTTATTTTTTATGTGCAGCAGCGATTTACAAATGAGATGGAGGAACAAAAAAGGAGACGCGGCATCGGTGTATTCAAAGAGTCGATACACGAATGACAACAATAAGTGGCTGTACGTTTGCACGGCGACAACCCAACCAAAACCTCTGATCCCTGCCGGATCAGCCACGGACGGACCACATGAACACACCATCATACCAACATTTACATCAACAGCAGGAAAGAAAATCAAACTCCAGGACGTGACGGACGTAACCAAGCGTGAACATTTTCCATTTAAGTGCTCACTTAAATGAGATTCCCATGTGCTTGATATGCCATGACCCTTCAGTACAGCGTAGTACTTTCACTTTGACGGGATAAAAGAGCATCACAATGCAAACCATGAAAAAAAAGAAATATATATAACGCCCCCTCCAGCATGCCATACATATAAACAGCCATCATGAGCCTGGTGGACTAAGGAGCAGGCTGGGTGGGGGGGCCGGCTCAGCTAAGCAAAGCCACGAGCCTATGTTAGAGAGCACCCTGCTCCGTTGTGCCCCCCGGACGCTGCCGGAGTGACGGTGTTGTTACCTTCAGCGTGTTGTGGGAGTTGATGCTGCGCCGGCGGCCCTCCTCCAGCTGCATCTCGGAGTAGAGGTCCTCCTCATCCTCCTCCATGATGTCGGACAGGTCGGAGCCCCGGCTGCTCTCCGTGTGGTAGTCCTCGCTGTGGCTGTAGTGGTGGTGATGGTGCTGGGGGGGCAATAGGGCTTTTATTCTGTGGCAGTTCAGAGATCGTTTCTCCTTCCCTAAGACATTTTTTAATTATTATTCATACATATTAAAATACAATAAAAAGTTTGATTCATGAAAAATATTTTTTTAAATATAGGATATTCTAGAAAAAAAGCCTGATATTGATGCATGAATACTATTTAAAGTAAGAGGGATTTGATTTAATGCAGCTTGTTTTCCCTTCATGCAGGACCTCTGCTGCTTCCTGTAGTTTTCCTGTAGTTTTCTAAGTACCTGTCTGCCCAACTCGGAGCCTCTGAGGAATTCATCCACCGAGGCTCCTCGCCTCCTGGCGTGAGGAGAGTCGTAGCCGTCCTCCTCCTCGTCGGAGTTCAGCGGCTGTAAGGTGTTCCCTCGCTCGCTGAAGATGTTCCTTTTCTCCACCTGATCAGAGACACAACATTAGATTCAAATTAGTGCAGCATTCCCATCATCACAGTTCAGTTTTCCATCTTGGAACACGTGTTCATGGATTTTAGAACTGATATTTCCCGTTTGCATGACGATTCATCTGATTACTGAGACGTTGAGATGAATACTGATGGTTCCAGTTCGATCCCTAACTCACCCGGTTGCCCTCGGCGAACACCCGCTGTGCCGCCTCCCTGGCCATGGCCTTGGCGATGGTGTTGGGGATGGGGGCTCCCTGAGGCTGTGGCAGGATCCTCTGAGGGGACGGCGACCGCCGCGGCTGGAAGCTGGGCGGCTCCAGGTTGGCTCCCCGCATGGGGGGCAGCGGGGAGGGGCAGCGCTCCCACAGCTCTTTGGTTTCTGGCTCTCTGGCACTTACTAGCGGTTTGGACTTGGGCATGGGGTGGCGCTGGAAGTGGGTCTGGACAGGAGGGGGGGGAGGCGGGGGTTGGCAGACGGGCTGAGCGTGGGGCAGCGTGTGGGGCTGGGCTCGGGGCGGGGGCTGCTGCACCTGGGGCTGAGGGTGGTTGGGGGGGTACGTGGACGGGTACGGGGGGTGGGTCTGCGAGTGTGCCGGGTGGGACATGGGGTGAGGGGGAGCAGCGGTCCGGTGGGAGAGGCGCGGAGAGCCCAGGAGGTTGTTGGGGATGATGGCGACCGGCGAGTCCTGGGACTCTCCTTGTGTGGACAACGTCCTTACAATGACCTCCCTGGCCTCCAGACCCTGGATCCGGTTCAGCTCCACAGTCACGTAGTCCGCTGTCGGGTACAAGACCTCCGCGATCTGCATTCAGAGAGGAACCAGAGTCTTGATCGAACCAGACCAGCTGACAGGAGACAACATTTTACAAACTTATCCTGTATTCATTTCTATAATAATAATAATACATCTCAATATACTCTAGTTTCTCTATCCAGCTGCTGGTTTGGGTTTAAAATTAAACTGCATATATCAGGGTTCCTACACCTTCTCCAAAGTCAACTTCAAGCACTTTCCAAGCATGTCAAGGTGCATTTCTATGCTTTTCCAGCACCTTCCAGCGGTGGTAAACTCCATATTTGTATCAATCCAATCGTCAGTATTCAGTATTTCAAGGATTTCCAGCACCCATACCAACCCTGCATATAATCATAGTTAATAGACACATCTGCACACACAACAAGCCTGCTTTTAAAAGTTAGATCCGCCTGTCAGCATTACATCATTTCTCCAGGAGATGGCGACAGAGCACCACTCAACAGAAGTCACCACAAGGAAGAAGAAGACCTGTATTCTTTATCTCGTGGTACCTTCTGTCCCTTTGTGCAGACGGCGTAGCCGATGACGCTGGCGCCGTTGGAGGTTCCTGAAGACGTCAGAGGCGGCGGCTTCCACCTGACCTGCAGGACCCCTGGAGTCGGACTGCACTGGACCTGGACCTCCTGGGGAGGGAGAGGAGGCCCTGGGGAGCACAGCATACACACTGGGTGAGGGGAGATACAAGGTGCTGACCTGCAGGACTTTACACTCAGACAACACAACCTGTTCTTCTGGGATCTGCATTATCATCTGTCTCACATCAGCACAACCTCACCTCCCATCAGAAATACAACCAATACTAACTTATAAAGTATTATAAAACATGTATCCCCTTCCTAGAGGGTTTTGTGACTTTGAGGTTAACCCAAACAATTTTGTTCTAATTTTATTTTGTTAAAAAAAATCTAAATCTGTGATACACGTTTTCCAACAGCAGCGTGCGTAAACATCCACATCCTGTTGGCAGATTTCTCGCTGACAAAATCCATCAACAACGAAACCCTCCACAGTTTGCTGATTCCGCGGCCGTCGGTGCCGCCTGCATACTAAACAACATGCCCATCTGTGCTGCTGCTGCTCCCTGCAGTCACGCAGCCGGCGGACGCAGCAGCAGCAGCATCTCCGAGCTGCATCGGAGGCTCCGGGAGACTCAAATATTGTAGAAGAAGAAATGAAGAAATGTTGGAAACACACATGCTGAGAGTGAAAGCCTCCAAACAAAGTCCCCGACTGATACCGACGCTGACACAACATGTTCATGGACGTGCCAGCAGAAAACACCGACCGCCTCCCGCCTCTCTGTGTCCTTCATCAGCCTCTTCTTCTCTCCATTACTTGACTTCATAATAACAGCAAAAGGGTTATATCGTCACCCTCTGAAGCAACGTGACTGGAGTGTGTTTTGATCAGCACAAAACCAGACGATCACTTTTATTACATTCTCACTTCTCCTGTGGGAGGAGGAGACCTCTCCATTCAGCTTCTTCCATGAGTGTTTATCAAGGTTGTGCCGGAGCGCAACGTTACCTCCTTTATCATCAACAAACATTTAAATGTCAGCACTAACAGAGCTAAGAGCGCGTTCCTCAACCTCGAGGTGTTGCACCACATTCTGTGACCCGTCGGATCGCGTGAACGCAAATCAGCTTTTGCAAATTCGTGCATGTTTTCAAAACCGGGAGCATGAAGAAGAATGTGTAGAGAATACCTTTTTTTTCCTCTGCATAAGATTTGTATTTTGTGATCGTGTTTTGTGGATTATTTACGTCCGCAGACACAGAATCTGACGGGTCACAGAATTTAGTGTAACACTGGTGGACTTCAGTGTAAATAAATGTTGCACCATGTCTGCCGGATGTGTTAGCAACTATGCTAACGAGTAATAACTTTATAAAGACGTGTGTAACATTGATTATGGCCCCGTTCTATTTAGTGTTAAAGGCATTCCATCGAGCCAGCATGCACACTACCGAAATGAAACGGGGCCCTGATTAATGCTATTGATTACACCTGTGTTTACCCTGCATGTCCTCATGGTTGCTGGGGAAAAAAGGCAGATTTCAGCAGGATAACAAGACGAGGAGTCTAAAGGGGTCAACATGCTGATGTCAGGCAGGTAAGATGGGAATCACATTCACCAGACATTTGTGTGTGACGGCATGCTAACGTTTGCTAATTAGCACCAAACAAAAACCAGAGCTGAAGCTGAAACTTGTTGGTGAAAAATCACCAAGACCAAGGCGTTCTCTGGGGACATTATCCGTACGACAGCAATGTTTCAGTCTGCGGCAAAGGACCAGACATCCGACTGATGTTACCGTCCCTGAAGCGATCGCTACAAACAACCCAGAAGGTCTAGCTGTGACGATACGGATGAGAGGAATTGTGGTTTAGGATATAAAAGGTCTAATGCGACTCATATTCGGGAGGCTGACCTGCAGGCTGAGTGCAGAACTCCACAGATATCTCCCTCTTCTCCCGTTGGTCCATGGGAAGCTGCCAAGGCACCTGATGCGGCTGTGCCACCACCTTCACCTTGTACACCGTCATGGGCTTCAGGTTGAAGAACTTGTACTTGTAGCCCCCCGCCTTCACCATGTCGTACTCGGCGCCGTTGAGGAAGATGGTGTGGCTGTAGTTGCTGCTGCTCGGCAACCACGACAGCTCTGCGGAGACCTGCGTGATGCCGTCCACCCGCAGGTAGTACGGCGCCACCGCCACGTCCTTCCCCACCAGCAGCGTGCACCGCAGCTCGTCCGATGGGCCGCGCTCCGTCACGCTCTGCACCGAGATGCGGTAGGTGTTCGTGGCCAGGTTGAGCTTTTCCAGGAGGGACTTGGTCCTGCCCCCGTAGGGGACGCTCATCCGCAACTCCTTATCCACAGAGACGTTGTAGCCGCTGACGGATCCCCAGCCCGGGGGGACCACGGGTGGATCCCAGCCGATGATCACGCTCTTGGCCAGCTGCTTGATCAGGTTGATGCGGCGGGGGTAAGGCACGATGTCTTCGCCGACCTCGTCGATGCTGACGTCCAGGGTCCCTGTGCCGTTGCTGGAGGACCCCAGGACGTCCATGCCCAAGCTGCCGGTGCTCACGCAGTCCAGCTTGCAGTCCGACAGCAGGCTGCCGATGCCCGTCCTCGTCCCCGAGCCAACCTTCAGTCTCTGAGACGCCAGGCTACTGTGGTTGAGGTAGCCAGGTTCTTTAGCCACGGTGTCCCTGTGTTGGACCGAGGGGGTCTCCTCGTCTTGGACGAAATCCACAAAATTGGACGGGACGAGTCCCCGCTGTCCGTCCAGCAGCTCCCCTGGGAAACAAAGAGCAGATGTTTGGTATTCGTGGTGATCGAGGGTGAAAGAGTAGGCGAACGCAGACAGCAGCCGGGTCAGACCTTCGTAGAAGCCGTCCTCGTCCATCGTCCCGTAAACGTAGAGGTACTTCCCTGCCACCAGGGGGAGCTCTGCCTCAGGATGCTCATTAGGCCCGTCATACGGATTGTAACTGGCAAAGGAAAAACACGTAAACGCACAGCTCAGCTGTGCTATAGTCAACCATTCCCACTTTCTCATTAGGATGTCAAGAAAAATGCTGCCTTGAAAATATGAAGTTTGTTTCCTTAATTATATATTTATTCTGTGTTTTCTTCTTCCCTTTTTTTTTTTTACAAAAGGCAGAGAGCCGAGGAGAGTGTAGGTTTAAATCTCTGGCCCTGTTTCACGTATTTGTGCTCTGAGGATTCCAATTATTTTTTGTGCTGACAGGTAATTTTCTTTCCAGATAGAAACACTGAATCATCTTTAAGGCCGCAGCCTGGAGCTCCGGGAGAGGAAGCAAAAGAGTCGCAGCGACATTCCTGTCGTGACTCGTCTCCACCGAGCAGCCGCTTTGCTGTAAAGAGGTATGTTAAGGGTTCTACTGCTAATTATCACCCTGTCTCAACTCATATTTTCAAAGTAAGAGCACTTGAAAGACTTTAAAGCACTAATTGGAAGCGGTGGGTTTACTCCAGGAGATGTTTTGGTGTGAATTCAAATTAAAACACTAAATGATGCCAGCGTGTTGCGTGGACAGACCTGTAGCGGGCGATGCACAGACGGACTTTCCCCGTGAACCTCGGTTTGGACCTGGTGGTCGAGCTGAGCTCTTTGTCCATCTGGGGAAGGCAAGGCACTTTTATTAGTAACAACAAGGCCATTCAAAGTGCTTTACATAAAACATTAAAAGCACTGGTGAAACACACATAACAAGAATATCAAAGGAATAGAAATTACAGTGCAGTATAAGCAATTAATGTTTTTTTACTGAAAGGCAGCGGCAAACAGAAAAGTCTTCAGTCTGATTTAAAAGAGCGGAAAAAACAATCAAACTTGCCCTCCGTTTGTTTTCTCCTCATACTCACAAAACCAGAGAGGCCAGGAAGTTTGGTCTTTGAGTTTAGTATAAAAATGCCAAAAACAAAACAAATACCCAGTGTCTGCTCCGGAATATGCTGGAAGTCTTCCCCAACAAATGGACTAAACAAAAACACACAATATGCATGATATCGCTTTCATTTAAACTGTTCACCTCCCTTCCACTAAACGCTGATCAATCCCAAACGGCCTGCAGGAGTAAAACTGCACCTGCAACCCACCTGGATGTTCTCCTGTTCACATGATCAGATTAAAATGTGTACAAGCTGCTGTCTAACGACAACACCTGAAACCTGACAACCACATTTCATTGGCATCTGAGTTGTCGGGGGATTCTTCTCTAACTTTGTTAGATGTTGTGCAAATGGAGACAGGTCCAAAAAAACACGTGGGGTGCAAACCGAGCGTCGGCTACCTCGGGCAGGAACGCCCTCGCCGAGCCGCCGAGTCGACCCCGAGTGAGGAATGTTGGCTTGACGGAGAGCAGCTCCGGCTTGTCTCCGGCGATCTGCAGCGGACGGATGAACTCCGATATCAGAGATCTGCTCGTCGGAGCCTCATTGCCTGAAGAACGAACACAACTCATCAGATCCTCAATACGACAGAAGCTCGTATCAAACGTGGCTAAAAGGAGGACTAAGATGATGAGGAGATCTGTTGTTTTAAACATCAGTGACATACCTTTTCCTATGGGGGCAGCCAGTCCATTGAGCAGCTGGGAGAGGGATTTGTTGGGCGAGCCCGGGGATTCACACACAGTTAAAGGTTCGGTGCTGAGGATGTCGAACTTCCCGGCCTGCAGCCGGAACTTCTCCAGCTCTTTGGACAGCAGGTTGAACTGCTCACTCTGGGACCGACATTTCTCCTCCAGCTCACGGACTTTGGCCTGACGGTGGTCGAGGAAGGAGAGTCAAGTCGTCAAGAGAGGGAGTGATGGATGGAGAGACAGGAGGATGGACGGACAGACAGGAAGACAGACAGGAGGACAGACAGGGGAAGGATGGGAAACGTAGGAAAAAAACAAACAAAACAAGATAAATTAAGGAAACAGGATGCAGGACTGAATATTCTCACAGAAACTAGAGTGCACACAGTATACGTAATGTATATACGATGCTATATGTCCACACACACACACACACACACACACACAGGAGTAAATTACATTCGGACATATAGCATGTGGATTGGTCATTACAGTCTTATAATAAATCCTACTAATCCGTATCCAAATCACATGCACTAACATTTATAATAATACTGAAAATATATTTTAGAAAGAGCCTCTCGTATGAAGGCAATATGTAAACTGCACGGTGTCTTAGAGGATGAGGGTGATGATATTCTATATTTTTCTATTATTGTCAAGTAAATCCCTTGAAAAGACCAAAACCAAAAATAATTTAGTCCCACTAACAATTCTTCTTCTTAATTCCACAGACCTCCACTGTCGTCCAAACGAGATTAAAAACACATCGCTGTTCATAATGATCAACATTATGGTTTATTTTAAAGGACCAGTGTGAAGGATTTAGCTGCATCTTTGTGTCGATCACCCCTCCCTTCCCAAGCGTGTCTGCTTCTGAAAAGTGAAGCCAAACATGAAGAGCCTTAAACTGGCATTCTCTCTGCTGACCTCCAGGAGGCGACTCCTCTGGTTGTAAAAATAAGAATTGGTTTGGTTTGTGACAATATGGAATATCTGTTTTAAAAGATTAACATGTACATTTAGGAATGAATTGACTTGGTCGTGGTCTTTTCATGGGATTCGTTAACAATAACATAAAGATATAAAACAACAGCAGCCGTATTCTTTAAGAGCAGGAAACTGAATTGCACAAACTAACACGGACAAACTGAGCATATTGTTTGGGCAGGTATAATGGAAATTCCAGGTGCTGATTACTCAAGTTGAATGATTGATCATCAAAGATCACTTCTCAAAGTTAAACAACAATCCGACCCCCAGATGCTCCCGTGGAATTTGTTTTTTAGCTCTGCCCAACACACAGCGGCGCCCCCTGCTGCTGCAGCCCTCGCTACACCGCCACGTTAAAACAGGAAGTCCACGTCATGCACACAGATCGTTGCTGGAGACGACATGCTGTTAGCAGACACACAACCAAGGAATCCCTGCGTTCATGAAATATAGAATCAGTAAAATGAGGAGATCTTGGTTTTAGTAGCATCATACAGTCCATCGGCTGTATGGCCGACACGTTCTCACTCCATCGGGTCGAGTTCTAATAATGCAGCTCGATCAAAGTTTCAAACCTCGGCACACACACCTGTTTTCTAAACAGTATTTTGTCCGCGGAGAAAGTGACAGTTGTGTAGCAGCGTCATCTGGACGCCTTCTCTGGTTATTTTAATTGTTTTCCAGCAGAAGACGGCTGTCTGACATTTCACTGAGTTCACTGAGCCGTACACATCCGTACAGTCGGATCCAACTACATGGACTTACTGTTACATCTGCTATGACTGGTGGAAAACCCCAGTATCTATGAAAAAGAACACACCAGTATCTCTACAAAATAAAAACATAATATCTCTACAAAATTAAAAACCCAGTATCTTTACAAAATAAAGACATATCTCTACAAAATAAAAACCCAGTATCTCTACAAAATAAAAAAATATCTCTACAAAATAAAAACCCAGTATCTCTACAAAATAAAAAAATAATATCTCTACAAAATAAAAACCCAGTATCTTTGCAAAATAAAGACATAATATCTCTACAAAATAAAAACCCAATATCTCTACAAAACAAAAACCCAGTATCTCTACAAAATAAAAACCCAGTATCTCTACAAAATAAAAACCCAGTATCTCTACAAAATAAAAACCTAATATATCTACAAAATAATAACCCACTATCTTTACAAAATAAAGACATAATATCTCTACAAAATAAAAACCCAGTATCTTTACAAAATAAAAACATATCTCTACAAAATAAAAACATATCTCTACAAAATAAAAACCCAGTATCTCTACAAAATAAAAACATAATATATCTACAAAATAAAAACAGATCTCTACAAAATAAAAACCCAGTATCTCTACAAAATAAAAACCTAGTATCTCTACAAAATAAAAACATAATATCTCTACAAAATAAAAACCCAGTATCTTTGCAAAATAAAGACATAATATCTCTACAAAATAAAAACCCAATATCTCTACAAAACAAAAACCCAGTATCTCTACAAAATAAAAACCCAGTATCTCTACAAAATAAAAACCCAGTATCTCTACAAAATAAAAACCTAATATATCTACAAAATAATAACCCACTATCTTTACAAAATAAAGACATAATATCTCTACAAAATAAAAACCCAGTATCTTTACAAAATAAAAACATATCTCTACAAAATAAAAACATATCTCTACAAAATAAAAACCCAGTATCTCTACAAAATAAAAACATAATATATCTACAAAATAAAAACAGATCTCTACAAAATAAAAACCCAGTATCTCTACAAAATAAAAACCTAGTATCTCTACAAAATAAAAACATAATATCTCTACAAAATAAAAACCCAGTATCTCTTCAAAATAAAAACATAATATCTCTACAAAATAAAAACCCAGTATCTCTACAAAATAAAGACATAATATCTCTACAAAATAAAAACCCAGTATCTCTACAAAATAAAAACATATCTCTACAAAATAAAAACCCAGTATCTCTACAAAATAAAAACTTAATATCTACAAAACTAAAACATAATATCTCTACAAAATAAAAACCTAGTATCTCTACAATAAAACCTAGCTACACTGTCTACATGCTACCTCTGCTAACACACTAATGTTGCTAAGGTTGATCAGTGGTGTTGTAAATTGTAATTTCCAAAGATATCGTCTGTTTCAACTTGTTCTTCGGTGCGACTGCAGTGACGTTAAACGTGACGTTAAACGTGATGTTAAACGTGACGTCCACTCCAAAAATCTCCGTACGCTCGTTAAACACATACGTGTCTTTTCAAAATAAACCTCCGTGGGCGGCGGGTGCGTCACACACAAACACTAACCAGCGCTGACCGAGCTGCATCTTTCTGACACCTCGGCAGTGAGAACGGGTCGGTGTGGCAAATAAGAAACACATGCTGAGTAACAGACATGACATGCTGCAACTAAAGGATCACATTCATCCCAATGTGATCCTTTCAGATTAATACAGTACATTCAGAAAGCTTCTATCTACTGTATGCATCCATATCTACATGTATTTCATTCTAAAAACATCTGCAATACATAAAGACTTCCAGGCTTTTTTATGGCAATTTATTTTACCAGTTAAATACATTTTCTGCATTAATTTATGGTAGCCTGATATTTGTATTGGTCCACATGTAAAACACACACTTTTCTAACACGAGTTTGGTCTTATAAAGTTAAATTTGCACACCTCAATGTGTTCTTGGGCTTTGATAATGTGGGGCCGAGGTCGGTCACTGAGGCCCCAGGCATCCCGCTTTAATTGAAGGCCATCCATATTCTCAATCTTTTCATCAATTGTTAAGCGAGTGTCGCTGAATTTTTCTTTATGATCAAGTCGGAAAGACCTCCAGTTTACGCTGTCGGTCATGTTCCAGACTTTCAAAAAGCTCTCCGCTCGTGAGATTGCTTTGGTGGGAAAATGTGAAACCGAGCCGAGTGGGTAGTAAAGCCAAAGAAAAGAAGCAGCCCTGAATATTTCTGAAAACCAAAAAAAAAGCAAAGAGCACACGTCAGATAAGTTCTGAGCTGATGTATGCTTTACGTTATATATATTTTTACCTTTTTTTGAGTACCACTTGTATATTTTATCCTGTTCAATACAAAAACTCTTGATGAATCATTTAGTTTGTAACGCGGCGTCAACGTTCTACTAGTGACTACACTGGAAAGGGTGTCAAATAAAAAAAAAGGTCAAGTAAATAAATGAAAACAATTCTGAAATACCTGCATGCTGTCCAAGTGGTTCTGTATAAGCATAAACACACACCCGTTCAGTAAAAAGAGATGTAAGGAAAGAAATAAAGCACAATTACACATCTTAAAAAGCACAACACTCTTTGAAATTGTTAGGAAACACGTGTTGATACAACTTAATCACCTCACTGATACTAAAATGATGAAATACTACACAGATTAATGTCTGGTTATGATGAAGTCACCTTTCTGAAAAAGGCTGTTTACACAAATTTTAAGCATAGCAGTGAATTTAACAATATTGTGAACAGAATTCTATAAATACCAGACCAGGATTCTGATCTGTAAATGTGAGCATAAAGCTTCAGGTATTGAGGTTAAGAGGAGAGGAAGCTGGGAAATGGCTCTAGGTGAATACAGGTCTGGCCCGAGGCGGACTAGTCCCTTATCGTTCAGCAGAAACCACATAAACACACACAGTCCCCCCAAACCCCCCAGAGTCCAGACGCTCACCTCTAACAGATGGACAGCGCCTTCATGTTCCTTTTTTGCCTCAACCTGAGCCTGGGAAATACAGGGTGCAGCGTTTCAGTTCAACCTGCAGAATTCAGCTTAAAACCAATGAAAGGCCTTCAGACACATAAAAACGTCAGTGTTCGGGAGTGAAAATGGATGAAAGAGGAAGCCACCGTCTCTCTGTGGACGACGTGTGAGGCCACGCTGAAGGATGAATATTACCTGCAGGTTATTTCTGAACATATTTTCAACAGTTTTTAGCATCTCTTTTCTTAAACCGCAACCAGCACAAGATATTGTGGCTTTTCTTGCACCATTTTCACCTTTTTGCTTCACGTTTCTTTTTCTGAAAGCTGATTTCATTATCAAAACAACATGAAACAATTCTGTGCATGCAAGCATTTGTAAGTCTTACCTGTGAATCTAAACCAGAACAAATATCTAATTTTAGTGTCCCCCAAATATAGGAATTGTAGAAATGATTTCATCCTCCAGCAACAACAACTCCAGCTGTGGAGCGGAGACGGGCTCTTACGCCACATTTTCATTGAGATTTTCTGGATATACTCTTATCCGCTTTCTCAAATGTGTCCGTTAAAAAGCTGCTCAATTTAGCTTAGCACAAATCCACCAAAGCCCGGAAAAAAAGCTGACTAATTAGCACGTTGTATCTCATTTGTTTAATCCGAACAAAAGTATAAAAGCAACAATTGGGCGTTTTATGGAAGGGGGGATTATTCGGCCTTGGCTCGGAGCGGTTACCACGCAACCGAGCACGTAGACTCCAGGACGCCGCTAGTGCCGGCCAAGAAAGAGTGACTCATAAAAACAGCAAACTGTCAACACGATGTAGAGAACAGGAGACACCGCGGCCAAAGGGACTCTTTACACCCGAACGGATCATTCTGGACCCGAAAAGACAGATGTGAAGCATTGGCGGATTCCTTTAGAGAGCTGCCGTTCTCCAGGAGTACAGGGGGTCAAAACCCACCCGGCACCTGGACTGGGCAACCCCGAAATCTGCTCTTCTGGCTGAACCCAAATCCATCTGTTTCTACATCATCAGATGATAATTCAAAGGAAGCACATGTTGCCGGGGGTTTATGTCCGAACGGCTGTTTAGGTCACACCTGGGATCTAAACTGAGACTCTATGCAAACAAATTTCAAACGTTGTCCCATCAATAATGAATTAAGGAGGCCGGTGCATTCAGGGGGGGTGAGGTTTGGGTGTTAAAGAAGCACTGAGCTGTGGAGAAAAATAACATAATACGCAAAACCATTTTCTTCTGGGAACTAGAAACATCTGTTTTCCACACGAATGCAAGAGCATCTGTGGACTTAACACTTTTCATAAATCTACTGAGCGGGGCCGGTTCATTTGGGGGGGGGGGTGTCTGTAGGAAGATAAGTCAGTAATGAGCTTCTGTTAATGAGGGAGAGAAGCTGAGACGTCTGCCTGTGAAAGGCCGACTGAGAAAGTTGGAGCAACGCCGCTACTCGGCGTTTTCCAGACACGCCATTGGTGACAATCCCCATCACGGTCACACAAGAGTATCGGCGATGTCAGCTGTTGCCGGCGCGACGGCCTTTTTTTTTTTACTCTGGGTTTTCAGCATTTGATCGGCTTGTAACAAACAGGAGGAGTTACTCCTGAAAGGTTTGGAGAGGAGATGGACAGCTGGAGGACGGAGGGAAGAGGAAGGAGAGGGAGGAAGATGTGGAGGGAGGGAGGGGCTAAAGGCACGGGACGATAATCGCCATTAAAAACAGCCTGTTGACCTGCTCGTGCTGATTGGCGGTTGCTTCGGTTGGTTTACTTGTGTCTGATTGCTGAGCGTCTTGTGTGACGGATGCGTGATCACAGTTAGGGATCGCAATAAAAAACAACGTTGATCGCCCTATTCAATAAAAAGGGAACTTGAAGGTGTCGTTGTAGAGAAATTACAAATGTGGCCTGACGAAAAAATTAATACAGGATACAAAAATACACTTTTAAATGAGAGACCTTCTGATTTATGTTCATCTTATTTAAGATGATTGAATTGTTTTCCACTCAAAAGGATGTTCACCACCAACAGATGCGTCTTATCAAAACGTAAAGTGTTTCCAGCAGAGTTTAGGACAATTTCTAGAGTTTTTAAGCATATTTTGTGATTATCGGGATAATATTATGAATCTTTAGTGTTCCAGCCTCTTTGTTCTGCTCAATGCGAGTCTTTGACTTTCACCTTTTCTTAAACGTTTTACGTTCCTCAACTAAAAAGCTCTTTGACTCCGGCGCCGTGACAGGAAGTGATCTGTGCTCCGGCGCCGTGACAGGAAGTGACCTGAGCCCTGGTGCCATGACAGGAAGTGACCTGAGCTCCGTTCTTACCTTCTGAAGAACTTCAATCTCCTGCTGCTTTGCATTGAGTACAGCCAAGGCCTGCTCATGCTCCAACTCTAGCTGCTGCCTCCGCTCTGCAGCCTCGCGCATATGCTGTCGGGGGAGGGGGGGACAGGGGTGGAGGGGGGGGCGGATGGGAAGGGGGTGGTAGCACAGAGAGGGATGCTGTTAGTGAAACTAAAATCAAACGGCTCAGAGTCAACACAAAATTCATCTCCAGTCTTCTATTTCACACTCAGACTACACACAGGTTACATGTGCACACATACTGTATACACACACACACACGTTGGTAAACAGTGTACACACCTTTTAAACCTGTTAAAAACATAAACTATGCCTTTCTGCCAACGATTGGATACATTTTTTTTGGAAGAACACTAGAGACGCTTTTCTGTGAACAAGCAGCAGAATAAGAAACATCACATCCACGGTCAGGTTTGCTTTCCGCCTAAAAAACACCGTCAGAAGTCCAGTTACCGGGACTCGCCGACGTCTTCGCTGTCATCATTACGGCTTTTTATTTTCCGTTACGTGAGCCTAGCCTGAGATTAGAAATGAACTTCTAGTCCTCAACAAGCCAAACTCTTCCTCCTGAGGGTGAGATAACATGAGTGGAACAGGAAGGGAAAACGGGGGGGGGAGGGGCAGACTGCTCCAAGCGACTACTCTGGTCCAACCTCCCAACACGACGTTGACAGACAGGTCAGGGAGGTTAGACAGCACAGCAGCAGATAACCAGGTGGAGGCAGTGTAGCACAGGTAGGAGAAGGGCCCTCGGAGCCGGCTTCCTCACCTTGAGCACCTGCTCTAGGTTCTCCAGTTTGCCTTGGAGCTGGTTCCTCTCCCACAGGGCTGAATCTCTCTCCTGGGTCACAGCACCGAGGGTCTCCTTGAGCTGGGCATACTCGGACTTCACCTGCAGACAAGCAAAGAGTTTCAGGTGTTATTTAAAGCTAAAAAACACGTTTTAGCTTCACCTTTCCATAGTCTGTTTAATATAAAAGCTGTGTTTTACTACATTAAACAATACAGCTAGCCAGCTTTATTAACATTCATTCCTTCATTCTTGTATTGACAAAATATCAGTGCCTTTTCATACAATATCAACGGAAACTGAGCATAATCGTAATTTTCTGACAGTCGCTGTAGATTTAAAGAAACCGATCCGCTTTCCTTCCTGGCATTAAAAACAGGTTAGAAAGTGTTCCAGCCGTGGGACGCTGGCTGGCGTTGGTGATAAAAAAAAAAACCTTTAATTTTTATTCTAATAATGCGAGGGGAACATAACTCACTGCCTCCCGTGGCTGTAGACCAAATACATAAATAAATTATTCATGCTTCATTGTTAACCAAGCAGTATACGCATTCAATTGACTGAAGCAAGTGCACATTATATTAACACTGCAGGAAAATGTGACTATTTCTATTCCTACATATTCTTCATAATCTGCCGCCCAGAGATTGGTTGTGTTGTCACTTAAGAAGCAGTATTTTTATTTTAAATCGGCTTTTCCGAGGCGGCGGCCGTGACGCGGCGGAGCCCCTCGGAGCAGCCATGAATGACTAATGAATCCTCCAGGACGGCGTTTCAGCAAAACACCAACAGAAAGTCTCCCGCCTCGACGTGACTGTCACAGCTAATGTAGACGGATCGAAGAGCACTGTATTGGATTCAGCAGGTCAATAGTCTATTATGGGGGAGAGAGAGGGGGGAGGGGCTGTCTGTAGCCCCTCCTGGTCCAATCAGATGATAGGGATCAGGATCAGCGAGGGCTAATATCCGCCCGCTGCTGCTCTCATATCCGTCAGCCTGATAACGGTTCACTGGAGCTGCTCCAAGACTCCACCCGAGTCCCGATAAGACGTCAATATAACCAGCGAGGAGCCGCCAATCAGCTCCTCCAGGAAATGACCTTCCTGTCCGCGGAGACTCCGCTGCTCTCCGTGTGTGTGGATCTACTTTAACGGCCGCTATCGGCTCTTCTGAGGTCTCGTGGCTAAAAGGAACGTGAGAGGGTTTTAATGGACTCTGGAGGCTGGATGCTTGTATTTATACGACTGACCTTTAGTGACCCAGAGGCTCATCTCATAGGGCGTAAAGGAGAACCAGGACTCAGAGTCCTCAGCTACGTGTGCAAAACGCTAATGTTAGCAAGCTAACAGGCTTAACATGATGCTAATCGTTGCTAATATAGTGATGTTTACCAGTAATATTCAAAATCTTAGGTTGTGTCCGACATCACGCATTCACTTCACCCGCCTCACTCTTACAGTTACTAGTTCTGTAGAGGACTACGTACAGGACTATGTAGAGGACTATGTAGAGGACTCTGTAGAGGACTATATAGAGGACTACAAAGAGAACTGCATAGAGGACTAGAGGACTCTGTAGAAGACTGTAGAGGACTATGTAGAGGACTACATAGGGAACTACATAGAGGACTAGAGGACTACGTACAGGACTATGTAGAGGACTATGTAGAGGACTCTGTAGAGGACTATATAGAGGACTACATAGAGAACTGCATAGAGGACTAGAGGACTACGTACAGGACTATGTAGAGGACTATGTAGAGGACTCTGTAGAGGACTATATAGAGGACTACATAGAGAACTGCATAGAGGACTAGAGGACTCTGTAGAAGACTGTAGAGGACTACATAGAGAACTGCATAGAGGACTAGAGGACTCTGTAGAAGACTGTAGAGGACTATATAGAGGACTACATAGAGAACTACATAGAGGACTAGAGGACTACGTACAGGACTATGTAGAGGACTATGTAGAGGACTCTGTAGAGGACTCTGTAGAGGACTATATAGAGGACTACATAGAGAACTGCATAGAGGACTAGAGGACTCTGTAGAAGACTGTAGAGGACTATATAGAGGACTACATAGAGAACTACATAGAGGACTAGAGGACTATGTAGAAGACTATGTAGAGGACTCTGTAGAAGACTGTAGAGGACTATATAGAGGACTACATAGAGAACTACATAGAGGACTAGAGGACTATGTAGAAAACTATGTAGAGGACTCTGTAGAAGACTGTAGAGGACTATATAGAGGACTACATAGAGAACTGCATAGAGGACTAGAGGACTATGTAGAAGACTATGTAGAGGACTCTGTAGAGGACTATGTAGAGGACTGTAGAGGACTATGTAGAGGACTCACTAAAGGACTCTCTAGATGACTCTATACAGGACTATATAGAGGACTGAGGACTATATAAAGGACTATGTTGAGGACTATATAGGACTATATAGAGGACTGAGGACTATATAAAGGACTATGTTGAGGACTATATAGAGGACTGAGGACTATATAAAGGACTATGTTGAGGACTATATAGAGGACTACATAGAGGACGATGAAGAGGACTACATAGAGGACTTTATAACACCGATTCAAAGTACAGCCGAGGCTGATGGGAGTGTCACTAGAAACCTGTTAAGGTCGTTGGAGGAACAGTCAAGGGATCAGCAGTCATTAGGGTCCATCCTCTGGGAACGACGAATGTCTGGCCAGAACTGCATGGCAATGTATCCAACAGTTTCCTACATAGATTTATAGATTTCTAAAACACAAACTCATAGTGGCACAAGAGAAATCCAGGTTTATCTTCAGGCGACAATGAATAGTTGTTGTCGAGGTTTTTCAGCCTGACCAAAGGGGGTTGATGGGACAGACATCAGCTGAAGATCATGACATTATGTAATATAATAGAGTACCTTCTCATACTCGGAGGCCTTGTGGCTGTTGTTGAACAACTGGAGGTTCAGGTGTCGGTTCTCCTGCAGGAAATCCTGAAGCTCATTCTCCTGGAGGGAAGAAGCAGAACGGAGTTCAGGTGTTTAGTATCCGAGAACACGACGTCACCATCGCACGTCCTCATTCATTCTGGATGTTTCTCTGCTGTTTCAACCCACGACGGTGAAACCATAACACGGCGCCGACGTCTGGAACACAAACCAGGACGTCGTGCTCCTTCGCCGCTCTCTGTGAGCAAATGTAAATCAAACAGGCATTTTGATACCACACACATACCACACACACAGGCAACACAACCCTTCATTACAGGGGAGGAAAACTTAATTACATTCAATCAACGGTGGCGAGGCGTTGCCGTGGCGTCGAACGGAGAATGTGCTGCAGCTCCGGCAGGCCGAGCATCGTTTGTTGTTGTTGTGTGTCGGCGAGCCGGGAGGCCAAACTGCCTCATGCATGATGAATTAACTGAAATGCATCTTAATGGCCGAGCTCCTTCCACCTTTTTATGTTTTACTCGTGAAAGATGTTTACGAGGGCGAGCGGAGGAACGCATCCATGCGAGGGTGAAGTACGCCTTAACGTTGTATCGACACACGTACACGTGATAAATCAGCACGTCCGTCAATGCAACGTCAATAATCACACAGCAACATGTCGGAGAAGATCATATAATACACTCATGTACTTTCATGCTGAGGCACTTGAAGGTAACAGGGATATTGTTTGTGTATAATAGGTGTACTTGAATATTACTGCTTCTACTACTACTCACTACTTCAGATAATATTCATAACAATGGTACTTTTTAAATGAACTACAACAACCAGAGTCGCATCTTTTCCTTTCATTTCACTTTTCTTTCTTTTTAAATTATTGGCATTTCAACTTGCACCATTGTGTGTCCAGTCAGTTTTAATGCTTCCCACACGAGCGCCGCATTGCATTTGGCATCCCCATTCATATCATCGATCCTTCGGTTTGGAGTGAATGTGAAAGCTGCAGGTGTTCGGTCTGAAGGACAATAAAAACCCAGAGAGCTTTTCACTGTCGAGTTTGTTCCTTTGAAATGAAAGCCGGTTGTTGATTTAAACGCTTCAACACGACTGCCAACCTCATTTCAAATCCTTTTTTTTTGGGGGGGGGGGTTCTTACGCGACGGCACACGGCGGGATGCGAACCGAATTGTCTTGAAACACAGAGAATCAGCTGTTTCTTTGTCCCTCATTGTGGAACGTGTTAGCGCTTTAAAGAGATCAGCGGACGTCATAATCCCCTTTGGCAGAGACCGGTTCCTCTGTGGAGCCCGGCGGTGCAGAGACCCGTGCAGGATCCGGCGTGGCCCACATCGGGCCGCTGGCCAGCGTTATTCAGCTGAGATGTTCTGCCGAGGTGTGATTTGTCATTCCTTTGGTGGATTTTGCTTTTGAATAGCAACACGTATGTAAACAGACTGTAAGATGTGCATTCAGCCTCATAATGATGTGTAATGGTGGAGAGAGGCAAGTAAACGGGAAGCAGAGCCTCGTTCCGGAGCATCGGAGCCGCGCTGACGGACGAATCACCGTTTAACAGCGGAGCAAACATGTGACCTCTGACCCGCTGCTCCGGGACTCCGTGGACTCCATGGAGTTGTTGGACTCCATGGACTCGCTGCTCCAGGACTCCGTAGACTTGGTGGACTCGGTGGACTTTGTGGACTTCGTGGCCTTGGTGGACTCTGTGGACTTGGTGGACTCCGTGGCCTTGGTGGACTCGGTGGACTCAGCAGGGGGAACAGAAGCACTCCTCTTCTTCAAAGGCAGACACCATCTCTGCTGAACTAGCCAGCTAAACGTTCTCGGCCTCTGTAGCTGCATCCAAAGCGACTCCATGTATTCATGTTACGGGTGGCTTAAACTGGACGTCGTCATGGTGACGGCACCCGTTGGTTTGTGGACTACGGTTCTGAAGCCTTGAGTTCAACATTTTGGCTTTGCAACCAGTGAAGGAAGTGACCATGTTTGGACTGTGGAGGAGCGACGGGTGGATCTGCTGAACACCGAGCAGCACCTTTACTGGATCTGGATCCATGTGGATTCTGGTGTGAAGCTTTATGCATTACATATGAAATAAAGTGATCCTGACATTTTCTGCTATGACACTTCCAGTCCGGTGATAATCAAAGTTTAACACCGATACTTTCTTCCAGCGATGCTGGCAGAGCGGATGCTCGTCGCCATGGTAACAGGCCTTTAAAAGCCGGCGGAAGGCCTTTCTCCTCTGACGGTCTGTAGTTATACAGAAGGTGGAAGGTGCCAGATGGTCGTGCCAGTGTTTACCGTCACTCACACAGGCGGTGTTTATGTACACGACAGCTGAGCTCACTGTGAGGAGACCAACTCAACAACATCTATATATATACTGTATATATATATATAGATGTAAACTGTCGACTCACAACGCCGCTCGCCGCTCTCGTCTGTGTTGGTGTCTCTGTTCTCAGAGGAGACCAGCCTGTCTACACCATCCAGGGACAGTTTGCCCCCCCCGGACTGGGCAGGCTGACAATGGGGCGAGGAGGGAAGTGCTGCTGTGGGCAGGGAACGTGAGAGGAGGGCAGCAAAGAGAAACCGTCCTAATGGAGAGCTTATTTGAGGCAGAGGAGCCAAACACAAAGACAGGGTTCGTCTAAAGCAGAGGGCTGGGGGGGTCGGGGGGGCAAAGCATTTAAATGACTGTTGGATCTCTCCAGCTCTTGAAATAAAATCTAAGTTCAGACCGGATCTGCATCCACTTTGTGTGCCGTCTTTTACTTCTGCTTCTACTTCATCATTTTAATCAGGAGAGACGATGAAGGGAAGATGATTGTTTAATCATACAGATGATTTGTGATATTTAAGTCTTGGACTCTGGTCGATTATCGAGCTGGTTCATGGTTCTGACGAGACCAGCTGACGAGACCAGCTGATACGGTGATTGACAGCCAGCAGGGAACCGTGGCTGCCCGTGACCCAAATTCAGCGACGGCATCCTGCAGAGGTTACGTTTGAAGACCGAAGGCGTCACATCGGCTGTCCCGTCTCAAAGATCTAAGAGGATCCAACGATGGATCCTTCAGGGCCGACTTATATCCCAGGGTTCATTGGGATTGGACTTTAATCACCGTGGCGACTGCGAGGGGATCAGCAGAGGGACATATCCTCCATCATAATATCAATTACAAAGAATTAAATATGATCCCCGGTATTACATTAGTGACCTCTTCTTTGCTCCCTCTCGTCCACCACAGGTGGTTGCTAGGCAACGGGCCAAGTGGTATAAAGGTGGCAAACAGGAAACCCTCTGTAGTCCAGATCAGAGACCATCAGGATCTAATCTAAACACAGCCTTCAGGGGCAAGTCGGTGTTCAGCATGTGGACTGGAGGAGACGGGGGATCTAACCGACAACCTTCCCATGAGCTGCAGGATGTCTGAGAAAACAAGACGCTTCAACACTCCTGAAGCAGCTTTCCTCCCCGCGACTGTGTCTAAACGTGGAAACTTCCTCATTCTCTTCTAAATCAGCCGTTCAAACCAGCGTGTTTTCTGCTGCGGCGCCGGCGGGGATCCAACATCACAGCGGGGCGATGGCGTTCCCTCTCCTTTAACGGGGGGAGCCGTAACACGACACAGAGTGATAAGTCACTCTGCTAAGCGGGGGCTCCGTAACTGTGATGATGAAAAACTAACTTAAGCTTGGTTTGTGCTGTGATGGAGTGACGTCGTCCTGCTGTGAGAGTCTGATGGGACTTATTCAGAGGGACGGGATGGAGGACTTTTAACCTGGATGACCTGGTCGTCTCAGACTATCGGAAGGTCACATTCGACCCACTTCCTGCTTTATTTTGGAGCGTGCTCACTCTCTGTGGGCTCCAGCTTCACTTCCTCCCGTTGTTCGTTTTTTCCCACCTCTGAACTCGTCACGCCTGCAGCTCATCACCAATCAGTCACCCGGTATAAAGACGCTCACACACAGCTGCCCTGATTGCCTTTCTGTTTCCAGACTGTCTCTCTGCTCTGGAGCTTCTGTCTCTTGACCTTCTGCTTGTTTTTTGGGGGGATCTTGTGATTTTTTTTTTACTTATTTTGTTTGATTTGCTCTTTGAGTTTTGCCTCAGTCCTGGTTGTGTGTCGTCACACATTCCATCATTTTAGGCAAACTACACAATTCCTAACAACATTGTGAAGTCGGCAAATGATGAAATAAGTGTAACTTGTTGCAGCTGTTCATTCATCACCCACACATCATCTCCACCAGCTTCCTGTCTTCTACTCTTCTTCTTTGGTATATTATCTGCAGTTAGAACAATGAGAGCAATGCCACCCCCAACCTCAAATTCTTAAAAGAGGATCCACTCTGAAGCACCTTAGACCTGCATCCTCTCTACTGGCCACCAGGGGGCGACTCCTCTCTGGTTGTATAGAAGTCTATGAGAAAATGGTCCTACTTCTCTCTGCTGGCCACCAGGGGGCGACTCCTCTCTGGTTGTATAGAAGTCTATGAGAAAATGGTCCTACTTCTCTCTGCTGGCCACCAGGGGGCGACTCCTCTCTGGTTGTATAGAAGTCTATGAGAAAATGGTCCTACTTCTCTCTGCTGGCCACCAGGGGGCGACTCCTCTCTGGTTGTATAGAAGTCTATGAGAAAATGGTCCTACTTCTCTCTGCTGGCCACCAGGGGGCGACTCCTCTCTGGTTGTATAGAAGTCTATGAGAAAATGGTCCTACTTCTCTCTGCTGGCCACCAGGGGGCGACTCCTCTCTGGTTGTATAGAAGTCTATGAGAAAATGGTCCTACTTCTCTCTAGTTAGCTACTAAGATGACTTTAACACTTTGCTGTAAAGTTGACCTTGAATTATAGAAGCTAACTTTGTTAGCAGCTTCACACCAGAATCCACATGGATCCAGATCCACATGGATCCAGATCCACATCCACAGTAAGGAGCAATCCTGAGCAAAGAGGTCTAACATGAGACTAAAGCAATAATAACATAATGCAAGCTAAGACATGGAGATGATAATGAGACGTTTTCATTTCCTTCTCTTTGCCGACCTCTAAGACGACCTTTCTGCAGCTCTGTTAGAAAAACGTTTGTTTAACACGTCTGTGACCTTTTCACATTTGACCTTTGACCATCACCTGAAACACACTTCATCAACACGGAGGATGAAATCACAAATCTGTGATCATTTTAAAAGCATGAAACCAATGTAACCGCAGCACCGATGTTCACGATGGCATCCCCCCCCCAGAAAACGAACCGCTCCCCATTTTTCATTCCCACTCGTCACCCCCGGAGACCCGAGCCGCCGTTCCATCAGACTGCTGTTTTCTCGGGGGGTCTTGTGTGTGATGATAGCAGGCCGAGGCTCTCAGGTACAAATCAATTCCAGACTCCGTCCCTGGGGGGGGGGGTGGGTATTTTTGGAGCACTTACCAAAGTCTGACATGTTTGACTCTTTTTCTTCACCTCCGCCTCGAGTGCTTCACACTCCTTCCTCCTGGTGCTGATCTCCGTCTCCTGGGGAGGGAAGAGAAGGAAATCAGAACTGCTGTGATTCGTCAGGAACACAAGCTCCCTGAGAGAAGAAGCATTTCATGACTCAGCAGTTTCCACAGGTTATCTTATAGATGCTTTCTCTGAACAGACGGTTCAGATGTTGAGGATGCACAGTGGAGCGTCGGCCTCCGGGAACCATGTGATGAACAGGGTTTCCAGTCATTCCGTACATGTAAATGAACATCTCATTGCCAGTTCAGCGGGTTCAAAGCCCTCTATAGTGAACTCAGTGTCCCACAATTCATCAACAACGTACAGGATATGTACCATCATGCATTGCCCTGAAGGAAGAATGAGCAATCAGCCTGGAACAAAATCCATGAGTCATGGTGCAAAAAGTAACATATTTAAAGTGAGCGGAGCAGCAACATAAGTACTCATTATTTATATTTTAATTTGGTAAAATACGAGTATTCCCTCCACATTGGCAGCCGCACCGTCCCTTTAAGAATCAGCTGAGACTGAGAATCTCATTGGTTTGCATGAAAATTAACTTATAAACCAAAGTAGTGGACAAAATGTAAAATGTCGCAGCAGCAGAAGTACAGCCGGTACCAACTCCGCGGGGCGCCTCGACACACCGGGGCTGTTTCTGAACGTCTCTGATCTGAATCAGCATGTTTTCATCCACGATGTGTGGACAAACAGAGCAGTCCAGGGGATGAAGAACATATTTAACCTCCAGCTCTTCTTCTAGATATGTTAGTTCTGGAGTCTATTTACCTTGTTTTATTGCAGAAGGGCTCGTTTCCTTGTCACACCAGTGGAAGTAATAACCTTAAAAAATGTCTCGGAGTCCCTGTAAACTGCTGGTATTCACTCCACCTGTCTGGTTTATTCTGTCTGTATAAACCTGGAACTTGAATGTGTCCTTTAGAACCATCCCAACACCTGATATCATTTCCATCAAGACACCCAGAATGCAACGGAAACAAGCTGAGCTTTCTTCACAGTGTGCGATCGGAGCAAAAAAACCCGACTAAAGTGGCCGTTTTTAGTCTGTCGGTCTCTTCAGAGGATACACCACCGCTGGAGAACGAGGGGGGCAGATAGAGGAGGGAGATCCTCATCAAAGCTGATTGTGTGATCTTTGATGAATATAGTTTCTACAGACACTTCTAACCAGCCAACAGGAGCCGAAGCAAAGATGAATGAAGTGTTGAGGAAACTTCACATATACGGCAAACAAACTGCCAAGTTGAGTCTAAATGAGCCTCCAGACAGCTCGCCTTCTCCCATGTGGGCCGGTATCTAACGTGTACAGTCTTCAGAGCCAGACAGCTACCGCACACGCACACACACACACACACACACACACACCACACACACACACACACACACACACACACCGTTCTCGCCGTGGCCCATTTCTTTGGAGCATTTGCCAATGTTCAATTAAAAATCTCTCTGATAAAAGATTCAAATGGCTGCCGCTGTGAGTAATGAGCTCCCGTGTAAGTGAAGAGGCGTTTACTGTCCAGCAGATGAAGACAGATGAGGAAGACCACCCCCCCTCCTGTAGACCAGATCCAGCATTGGTGGCGCTAATGTAAATGCACCTACTCCTGCAGCAGCATACGTAGGGGAAAATACACTCTGCTTTATGGTTAAACATATTTAGAAACCAATATGTTAACAACTTTGTTGTAGGTTAATGTGCAATAATCTCCCAAAAGGTTGTAGTTTCATTTGTAGGTCAACGACAAAAGTACAGTTTGATCATTTAAAGTAAAGAAACAACGTTATCTGACTTAAATGGAGCCAGAGATCATTTTTAATTCTTTTTATTTTAGATTATAATGGAGGACCTGCTTCATGATGAGCTCCTTCTGCTCGTAGACGCCATGTTGACAAGAATACAGTAGTCATGTGGAGCGCAATGCATTTTGGGATACGTTAGACCCTGAAGGATCGGATTCTCCGAAATCCGGGGAAAAGAAGGACGTGCTCTGCATTTGAAATGGGCCGGCCTTGTCACATTCAAAAGTCTTTGAATGCAGCCTCCGAAGGACGCGGCCCGCCGAATCGCCGCGCGGCTATCTCCATGGCAACGTGAGCATTTAGCTTAAATGCACCTTGCGTCACAGAACCTGAAAAATGAACTTTACTTGAACACTTAAGAAGTTCATAAATATTTGTGCATAAAGAAAAGAGAAGTAGCTGATCCTCAGCTGTGGGCCCTGAACGCACCGTCTCGGTGTTCAGCACCACGGAGAGCTCCCCCCGGGACCACGACAGCAGCACGTACTGTACATACGCAGTTTGACTGAAATGTTCCGGTGAGGTGGATGCACGGAAACATCTGGATGGAGCGAGCTGCACATGTGACTGAATCATCATCGCTGCGATGACTAATTAACTCAGAAGGCTTTCCCCGGTCTGCTCACTCTTCTGATCTTTGGAGCTGGGAAAGCTGTGTGTATAATCTCTGGTGAGCAGGGGTAACCTCATTACTCTCCCTCTCTTTCATCCCTTGTTGTGTTGAATATGCATGATGGGTAATGATGGCTAATAATCCTGCCGATGGCTGAGCGGGAAAAAAAAAAAAACTCTGTTATCGTTTTTCCACCCGATTCAGAGATCTCAAACGCAGACAGACAGACAGACAGACAGACAGACAGACAGACTTCTTCACATCTAATTATGACAACTGAATCCTGTCAGAAATATACTCAGCTCAGCTGCTTTATAATAAAAAAAACTGATGGCCGTCGTAAAGAAAAAAGGCTGTTGACTTTTAGCGGGAGTAGTTATGCTGGGAAACAAACAGTCCATCACCTGTCTTTGCAACACGCTGCAGCTTCTCCAGCTCGTTTGTTGCCTCTCAGAATGTGAGCGGCGCTCCCCGACATAGAAAATGTCCCGAGACTCTTTTCTCTTTCTTCTGTCGAGCCGGAAGGAAGAAGGCCATTAAGGAGGCTGGATGAAAAGGCTTTCCACTGAGTGTTGTCAGGGCCTTTTAAAGAGAGGATTCCCCCCCCTAACCCACCCCGTCTCACTCCACACCAAAGCACCCGTCTCACTCAACATCATGTGACTCCACGGCTACAAACCGGCGGCCGAGACGCCGCGCGGTAATCTGGCGACAAGCACCCGTGATTTCAGAATCATTTGAAAATCATGAAATCATTTGAGTGAGTTACATAACCCCTCGACAGCTTAAGTCTGTGTGTGTGTGTGTGTGTGTGTGTGTGTGTGCAGCACAGATGCAGGCGCTCCACTAATACTGTACTCGGCCGCCGCCTGTGAAGCGTGTGGACAGCGACATGCAGAGCGACTGCTGAATCACACATTTACAGGATAACAACTCAAACCCAACGACTGTAAATCCCAGAGGTCAGCTAGCACAGAGAGAGGGAGGGGGAGTCATCGACATGAGGGGGAGTGATGGCGGCTGAACGTATGATCATGTGAGGTGTATGTAAAAGGCCTCGCTGTGGAAGCCAGCAGACAGCAGGAGGACGGGAGGCAGGATGAGAAACGGGTTGGAGGCAGGGTTTAGCGTCTAAGCTCCTCAGCTCTGCAGCATTTTGTCCCCGGTATAAGACCTCGCTCAGGCATATTAAACATCATGCAGCAAAAACAAAGAAGTCTGAATTCTACTTCCTTTTGTTTCCCTCACACCGCTACCACCGAGGTCTGACCTCTCCGAGGCCAGCGAACGCTACACGACCTGGATGCTGATGTCTTTATGGGGCTAAAGCTCCACCAGGAAGCAGAGATATCCTCCGGGGATGAAACACTCGCATCCACCAGGAAAATGTGAGACTCGTTGCAAAAGGAGGCTAATTTGAGCGAGCAGGCTCAGAGAGAGAGAGAGAGAGAGACTGTAAATCTGATAATCCCACCACATGAACACAAAGATGTCCGATGAGACTTTTACCTTAATGGAAACTAAAACAATGACTCGTATAGTTCTGCCGTCTCCACTCACGTCTCTCTGTGTGCTGGATTCAGTAATAATAATAATAATAATAATGCAGGTTAGACGGGAGAATCTGCAGGCTTTTGGCAGCTGAAAGCTCTTCTGCTGACTGGAAGTCCGCGGAGGGAGCATCTGATGATTATACTGCCCACTCAGACGAGACACACGGAGGCTTACTCATCATCATCATCATCACCCAGCTGGAGCTGCTGGCCCGAGCTTCTGCACACTGTCACTCGGTTGACATGGCAACCGGCGTCTCAGCAAACAACGCTGTGTTCAAAAAGACGGTGGTCATAAACACGCGTCACCTCGGCCGCTTCGTATTATGACAAGAGAAGATGCAGTGTGTGTGTGTGTGTGTGTGTGTGTGGAGGAAGTATGTCTACATGCATGTAAACCACCACAACCATGAGGTGATGCACTGATGTGTTGTTGAGATTGGAGAAAACAGTGCTCGATAAATATATAACTGTATATAACTATATGTAATATATAAGAGCTTCAGAGGTGCACGACGAGCCTCACAAGAACCTCAAATAAAACCTTAAAAAAAAAAGAACAAACTGGACCAACTGGTTGCAAAGGAAGAACACAGATCAATGAAGGTGGGACTCCCAAACAAGTGCTGCTACAAACACACGGGTTCTTTCATCCCTTGGAAGAAAAAAAATGTGAACTGCATCCCGATACTTCTGTCACAGTCCATAGAAAACAAGTGGCTTTTGGAGGAATTGACACATTCTCACACCTCGCAGTCAGAGAAGCCGACAGAGGAAGAGAATCTCACCAACGCACCGCGATCACATGTTTGTCTGCACACTTGGGCCGCGACCACATAAGCTGATTAGAACGCCAAATATTACACGCTGTCCTATTTGTTCTGATCCAGCGTTATCCCGACGCCACACACCACCGACCTCTGGAACCTCGTCCAGGTAGGCTAAGATGGATAATTGTGAGGGCCGTGTGTGTGTGTGTGTGTGTGTGTGTGTGTGTGTGTAGTCAGAAGAGTGAGAATCACGTCCTGTGATTTATAAGCTGATGGAGCCTCCTTCCTCCAGCCGGTGGATCTCCAGACAGTGGATCACCACCAGGTTGATCTCCAGACAGTGGATCTCCACCTGCCTTCCACTCCATCAGACAGCAGTTACACCTCCATCCGTCCTCCCGCCACACACTATCGGCTGAGGTGGCGCTGTCTCTCTCTTTCTGTCTGTCTGTCTCTTTCTGTCTGTCTCTCGGTCTGTCTCTCCCCTCCTTTGATCCTCAGCCAGACTGCCAGACATGTGCCGCTCCATCCTGCAGGGCGGAGCTGGCTGCAGGGAAACAGCTCTCCGTCTTCCATCCGTGAACCGCATATCAACAGCTGGCGGGCCAATTAGTCTCCAGACTGCAGGAACCAACGTAATGATGCACCTGAACTTTCATGGCGTTTCTCAAACTTATCTGGAGTTTGTAGAAGTAGAAAACAGAGCTGCTTTGACATCGTTTCCATTTAGTTCCCACTGAGCGGATCCTTGTTGTTCCCCATCGTGAACCTCGACCCCAGGTCTGAAACACGGCCCGATCTTCACTGCTCGCCAAGATGCTGTCAGCCCGGCAGCGGCGCCGCAGCATCACTTCCTGAGTGTTTAACAGCAGAGAGAAGGGAGGCGAGAGGAAGGTCGGCCGTGGAGGAGCGTCTGCTTGTGAATGTGCGAGGTAGAGAATTGTGAATTGATTACTACGAGGCGTCAGACTTGGCTGCAGGCCTCGGGCCCGAAGCAGACACTCTGATCGTCAACGTGAGGGTGCGGGTGAGGAGAGGAGATGCCGTGATCCAGGTGGCGCCCTGGAAGGGAGATAAAGAGCGAGGCCTTCAACGCCGCGGGAGTCTGGCACAATCACAGCCCAAACAGACGCCTTGGCCTCTCGGCTGAGGGGGAGGGGGACTCTCTGACCATCACTGCCAATTTACAGGACACTCAATTACCGGTCATTACCTGAGAGAGGGACGTGCTGCCTTCGGCCAAGTGTAACATCGTACAAGTGGTCGGAAACAGAGAGGAAATAAAGCCGACACAGACACATTAAAAATGAGGACTGCAAATCTGAAACACGTTCTGATTCCCAGAAGTCTACATTTGTGTTTTAGACTGATTCTGTTTGCTTATTTCCTGTTTTATTTTGGTCCCCAGACTCGTGTGTCCTGTGTTATGCTTGACTTCCTGTCTTTTGTCTCCACACCCTCCTTTTCTTTCTGCCCGTCACCTCTGTTGTTTTAGCCTCCTCAGCCTCTCGTCTCCACCAATCAGCTTCCAGCCCGCCCACCTGCATCTCGTTGTCTCGTTAGTGCATTTAACACGCGGCTGAACACCAGAGTGGAACAGACAATGACAGAGTCCAGCGTTATCAGATATATATATATATATATGTATATATATATATATATATCACATAAACGACGGCTACCAGAGTAGATGGCTGCTGCTGCTGCTGCAGGAGGCCTGATTGAATAAAGCCTGCTGGCTGACTGAATGACCGTATTTTAACACAAAGCTGGAGACCGGCAGCCTGAACAAGTGTAAACTAGGTGCATGTGTTTCTCAGAAAGCAGAGATCTGCTGCCTCAGCAGGGGCCGGGTCCTGCTGGTCCTGGACTTGGAGGGGACATTCGTTCTCATCTGAGCACTTTGTGCTCACTGGAAGTACGAAGAACTTCCTCACACAGAAACCAGCAGCTGGACGTTGCATCATCCTTTTAAATAGCTGCATAGTGTTTGATATATTCCAGTACAAGCTGCTAATATGTGTTGCAGAAATAAGCCGCATCCTTCCCTCCGTGTAACACTGATTGTGTTTCTGTTCTCAGCAGTTTGTGTCGGAAAAGCAAAAAAATAAAGCTGCATTTGAAACTGACGAGATGCCGTTTTGCAAAAAAAGAGACTCACGGAGTTGAGTGTGTGTGTGTGTGTGTGTGTGTGTGTGAAAGAGAGCGTGACATTACTTCTCTGATATCCCGGCTCATTCAATTAAAACGCTGAACTCTTTCAGATATGTGTCTGAGGCTCATTTAGCAGCGTAATAGAGTCTCAGCTCCACGTTGATGTTTCAGACGCTTTCCGAGACGACGACGACGACGTGAAGCCTCTTTCATTCAGGGGACGAGATTCACCACTAATCTCTCTCTTTGAAATGTGAGCTGTTATGTGCTTTTTATTCTCACTTTGATCTCGATATTATATTTATGATCATAAAGAACAACAGTCAGTAAAACAACTCGTCTGTACGACGGCGTCTCAAAACCAACTGTAGGAAAAAAACTTTATAAATATAGATAGCCGATATAACAAACAACTTGCTTGGTTCCGCTAACACCGGATGTTTGCCGTTGCTATGACAACAAGTTATAGCTACCGCTAGCATGTTAGCCCAACCGCCCCGATCAATAAACACCCATGAGATGACAGTTTGTCCTCATATGAATAAAAGCAACAATAAGCATCAACATCATCACCCTAAGGACCTTAACGAGGTGATGTCACACGTTGGGATGATTCATTACAAACATAACATTCATGGGGAGTTAGCTAGCATAGATGACGGTTGTTAGCATCGCAAATTTGCCTCTTTTCTTCTCTGAATATAACCGGCTCTGTTTGTTTTTGTGGTGCTAATACGCCGCCGTACGTCTGTTCACACGGCAACACGAACAAAATCACACGCAGTCTAACGAAAATGTTCACGTTTTTCAGTTTTTTTCTACGAGAATATGACCGAAGAACTCCATGCTAAACTTTTCATAGTCATCAGACGTTCACGTCGGGAACCCGGAGAGCAGAGAACCTCCACCCACAGTCCCATACGAGGTTCTTCACAGAACGCCAAACCCGCCGACCTCACGGCCGAGCACACAGGAAGCTGACAACAAAGGACGGATCATCCTCTCTCCTCTCCCCGGCTGCCCCCCCATGACCCGCCTTCACACTCCAGTACACCGAGGGAGAGGGAGAGAGGGAGGGAGGGAGAGAGAGAGGGAGGGAGGGAGAGAGAGGGAGGGAGAGGGAGAGAGGGAGGGAGGGAGAGAGAGAGAGAGAGGGAGGGAGGGAGAGAGAGAGAGAGAGGGAGGGAGAGAGAGAGAGAGAGGGAGGGAGAGAGAGAGAGAGAGGGAGGGAGGGAGAGAGAGAGAGAGAGGGAGGGAGAGAGAGAGAGAGAGGGAGGGAGAGAGAGAGAGGTAGAGGAAGAACCAGCGGCGATCCACAGCTTTTACCAACTCCCAGAAAAAGCCAGACGGCTGTAATTTGGTATACAAACAAATCAGTGCAGCGTGCTCGTCCTCAAAACGATGAGCTGAGAAAGGGAGGAACAAAGAAGGAGGTCGGGGGGAGCAGATGGACGAGGGAGTGTTTGGTAGACCCCCCCCCCCCATGGTGGATGCACGGCGGTTGCGTAACGGGGTCTGCATGCAGCGTGAAGCAGAGCAAACAGCAGCAGCTGAAGAGACCACTCAAGCCTTCTGGGGGGGGGGGGGGGTGTCATACGTACGATGAGACGCCGCGTTGTCAAACAGAACGCTAAATATCACTCTGAACGGGAACGAAAGAACAAGATCCAGAACCGGCACCAGAAACCAGAGAGAAGCAATCCTTCCAAAGACCCATCCACCTATACATCCATCCTCCATCCATCCATTCATCCATTCCTTCCACCCATCCATCTATACATCCATCTATACATCCATCTATACATCCATCTATACATCCATCCATCTATACATCCATCCATCCTTTATTCATCCATCCTCCATCCATCCATTCATCCATCTATACATCCATCCATCCTTTATTCATCCATCCATCCTCCATCCATCCATTCAAAATGGCAAAAATGGTAAATGGCCTCATTTATATAGCGCTTTTGTCCAAAGCGCTTTACAGTAATGACTGACATTCACCCATTCATACACACATTCACACACCGACGGCGGAGTCAACCACGCAGGGCGACAGCCAGCTCGTCAGGAGCAATTGGGGTGAGGTGTCTTGCTCAGGGACACCAGGCACTCAGCTAGGAGGAGCCGGGGATTGAACCAGCAATCTTGCGGTTACCAGCCAACCCGCTCTACCTCCTGAGCTAAACCTGAGCTAAACCTCACCTCCCCTCCCCATTCATCCATTCCTTCCATCCATCCATCGTATTTTGCTCTTTGCTCTGTTTCTATTTGCGGAGGAGCCGGAGGGCGGGTCCCCGGGCGGCGGCGGCGGCGGTGGCGGTGAGCACGTGCAGCCCCAGACTTCAGCATGGCTGCAAATGTCACACGACGTTGCTGCGTTCACTAGAGGGCAGACTGCGGTCAGACGATCAACATGGAAACCTTCTCTCTTTGTGTTTTTGATGGAGGCGAACGTTTGCTCGGACTCCCCATCACTCAAACACTCAAATACAATAAATAATAAACTCCAGCACCAAAACAACCAGCAGCTGCATTTGCACCCTGCAGGGAAACCCCAGGGAATACTGAGGGGTACAGACAGACAGACAGACAGACAGACAGACAGACAGACAGACGGAGCAGGTAGACCAGGACACATAGAGAACACTTCCACTCTCTCTGTGTGTGTGTGTGTCTCTCTATCTCTGTTGGTGCATGAGAGGAGATTTCTGCAGGGTGTGTTGGAGTGTGACTCATCGTCGGTGCAGAGAGAGAGAGAGAGAGAGAGAGAGGGCGAGAGAGGCATCCTTTAAGTGGAAGCTGCTCATGGCAGCAGCGTTGAGGAAACTCGACGCTCCAGAGCTGCGATCAGACGACAGCAGGTGAATGTGTGTGTGTGTGTGTGTGTGTGTATGTGTGTGTGAGTGTGTGTTATGCAACAACACTGCGAGGCCGCGGCCCGATAGCTTGATGACTGAATAATGACGGGTGACTTTCCGTCGTGGTCGAGTTTCACACTGCCGGGTGTTCACAGAGTTCATGTCGGAATATCTTCTAATTATTGAAATGACTTCATATATATGTCGTTTCCGTGTTTGGTGTGAACGCCCCGTTAGATCTGAGACAATCAGCTTCATTGATCAGCTGATTGACAGAAAACAATCTAAATTCCTCCACATTAAACTCCAAATATTCCATCTCCAATACTTCCTTTTCTTCTCTGTTTTATCTCATTGGTCATGAAAATTAAAAATATGTTTTTTGAGGACGGGAACTTTTGATGGACTTTTTTCACAACCGTTTGATGTTTTATAGATTAAAACAATAAATGATTCATTAACAAAGATCTGATTATTAATCATGAAAGAAATCACTCGTTTACATAACATATGAATAAGGCTTGTTTTGAATAGGAGACTTCATGACTTGTTGAGGTCAAACCTTTCCCAAAGGTCAAACTAAATGAAAGGACTTCTTTCCCCAAACTGAATGTGAATCTCTCATCAATGCAACATGATTCTGTGAGGATTCTTCTCTGCTCCACCAAAGCGGGTCTCTCAGCAGCAGGATTCAGGTCAGACGTCTGACACTGACAGAGACTGGCTACTTGTCCCGTCGCCAAAACATCAAACCGATCCACATCCAAGACCAGACTCGCTGGCCGGCCTTACCTTCTCCCACACAGACACGCTGCAAGCCTGGAAGACCAGTTCCCTCATGTCCAGACCAGCAGGAGGGAATACAGGGCAGCTTTCAGGTCTCCTTAAGTGTCCCGGCCTCCTCAGGTCTCCTGGTCTCCTTAAGTCCTGGTCTCCTCAGGTCTCCTGGTCTCCGTATGGGAGGAGGAGGTGGTGAAATGGAGGGAGCTCTCTCTGGTCTGAAACCGGATGCTAAGTTCAGCTGAAGTGCGTGAGTGGAATCCGAGCCGGCTGATTGGGTTCCTGCTGCTGTCACCTGACGATGATGCACGTCACACACCCCCGTCTGTGAGGCTGTTTGTTATGACTTTTTATTTTGTTCTTACTGTTTTATGGTCAGATCTTCATTTGGTTTTAATTCTCCAATCTTCTAAACTCAAACTGGTGGGTTGCTGATCTTGATGATTGTTATTATTCCCACTTCTTTATGGTTTGAATAATTTGCAATCATAATTGTTTAATTTGTGAAATGTGGCGTTTAAATAAAGTTTTAACAAAGTCACTTGGTTACATTTAGATAAGTGGGATGCTGATAGAATATAAAAAAGATATACTTCTGATTATTTCGAGGACTTTTCCTTTCACTTGAGAGCTGTGTGATACTGAAGACATCCTCAAAGGAAATAAAAACCAGAGGAGGAGAGCGATGTCATGGAAGCAAATGATCCAGAAAACAAGCTTTTTTTCTGGTGAACTCTTAGATACAAAGTCCTGTCAGCGTGGGGAGTCATCCCAAGTGGGCTTGTCAGGTCCACTTGGCCCTCACACTCCATCGCCAAGCACCTACTGAGAACCAGAACAACAAGAAACACCGAAACGCTGCAGGAAACGCTCCGATGCACAGCGTCTCCCGGCTGAGAGGAGGAGGAGGAGGATGCAGCAACAACACTCCAGACGCCGACGACGGCAGCTCATCGCAGCTCTTCTCATCATGTCTGTCTCCGTGACGACCGCCGGCAGCCGTCGCTGGCCTTTAAATCCACCGAGGCCTCCGATCTAATTAAAGGGCCACGGGACGGAGCATCAGCCAATAATAACCCCGGCGTATCCTACAAACGTGCATATTTATGAAATTAGAGAAGAAATCATACTGAGCCCAAAACAAAGTTACCATAAACTAAACCTCCGTGCAGAATGAGTCTTAAAGAAATGAGTTCTTCCAGTTCCCTCGCCTAGAAGCCGTGTGTGGTTTTTAATGTTTTTGGGATTTTAACACTCTGTTCAAACATACTTCAGTAAATATGTCTTAAAAAAGGCCACATGATTGGTTTGTGGAGTTATAGACGTTAGCTTGTTACGAAAGACTAAAGATTATCTCGTTGTACAAAACATGTAAATATAAAAACTTGTTTTCTGCAATAATCCAAATTTTAATGGGAAAAACATCCCCTTGGCTTTTTGTTCGAGGGAACCATGGCAACGCTTACTTCCTGTTGGACTACAAAATCATCCGGCACAGCGCTGTTTATTACACCAGACACACCATGTAACCACAACATGGAGACCGCTGTCGGATATATTTATTTTATAGGTTTTTATTTCATCATCTGTCTGATAAAAGCAAGAAATGCCATTTGAATTGATGACATCAGAATAAATAAAACTAACATGAGAGGCCTACGTCAGAGTCTACGTGAAGCTGCACTTCCTGTCACCATGGCAACGCTAGCACCGACACGCTAACGCCTCCCATGAAACCGACGACGATCTGAATGAACGGATAAACGGCACTCGGGGGGGTTAAAGGTCCGGCCCCTTTTAAATGCTCTTACTTTAGGCGGGGCAGCTCGGGGGACTCCGACGGCGGGTAATTAGCCGCCGCATAATGGGAACGACCTTATTAAGCTGCTGCTGCTGGGTCACACGCAGATTCAGGTTAGCTAAACACATGAGCTAGCAGTGATGCTCTTTTATCAGGTATCTGGTTTTATTTTACCTTTATCACCACGGCGACGGCACGAAGTCATCTTTTCTTTCAGAGAGCAAAGTATCGATATTTATTCACCGGCTGAGTCCATAAATACTGGTGGCCGCTCCAAAGGAAATCAATGCACGCCTGCTACATATTTTAATCCGCCTATGAAGGTCACATTACTCCGACAACGCCTGAGAGGGGGCGACACACACACACACACACACACACACACTTAACTAGATCAGCCAGCAGCTTTTTTTGCATAGACGCCACCCTGACCCTGCACAAGTTCATCTAGTGTCACTAAAACACACACACACACACACACACACACACACTGTATTTAGGGTGTAAAGAACACAGAGAACGGATTCTAAACGGCACGGCGACGGCGTTCGCCGTGTGTGAGGCGGCGGCGGACCTCGTGTACATTATGGATGAGGCGGAGGAGAAGGGGGAGTGTTCAAGGGAGGGCTATCAGTTACCAGAAGGCCAATCTAACCCCCCCTCCCCCCTCCCTCCCCCATCATGACTAAACTCTCTTCCAGAGGGGTGACACAGCAACTCCCCCCCCCCACCAAAGTGATTCCTGCACCATCACATGAATTTGTCACTCCGCTAACGGGTGTCTTATGAAATTTAGATGACCGTTTTACGATCTTGTTAAAACCGGTTCCATTATTAAGAGGGCACATTCATCCCACCCACCACCCCCCCCCCCCCACACACACACACACACACACACACACACACACACACACCCAGACACAGATTGAAATTTGAATAAACTCAAATGCAGTGGCTCTGAGATTGAGGAAAAACTTGGCAGAGATGAAGCTCTTTGAAATCCTCAACATGGTTCACAAGATGATTCATTGTATCACACATGCACTCACGTGGGTGGGGGGGGGGATGGGGGGGGGGCTGCAAAACACCTGTGATAAACCCATTAACCTTCATTTTAATCAGTGTTGGTCTGCTGCTATTTTTAATGTAGTTCATTTTAGAGCCACGTATTAAAGATGCTATCAGGCCTACGTACCGGTTCTGTACCGGCTGGTTGTTATCTAGAACCTGCATGTTTGCACCAATAATAAGATCAGGAACATCCGACCCGGAGGAGACCGGAGAGGAGTCTCTGCTGCAGCTGATAAGGCCGGGATGACCGTATCATAGCATCAGGAGTGGACCGTTATCTAGCGAGGCAAAGGCACCGACTCCACCAACACCAACCTCTGAAGAGTGAAGCCAACGCCGAAGTGTTCTCCCTGCTGGCCACCAGGGGGCGACTCCTCTCTGGGGGCGGGGCTTACCTGCTGATTGACAGGTCGCTACCAATGCTAGTTAGCTGCTAAGATGACTTTAAGACTTAGCTGTAAAGTTGACCTTCAATTATGAAGCTAACTTTGATAGCAGCTTCACATCAGAATCCAGTAAGGGTGCCGCTCTACTGCTCGTGTTCCACAGATCCACCCGTCGCTCCTCCACAGTCCAAATATGGTCAATTCCTTCACTTGCAAAAGATCCAGGATGGTTGGACTTGACATCAATGACTACGCCCACTTCTTACATACAGTCGAGGCTCCATACAGTGTTGTGAATGTGTGTGTGTGTGTGTGTGTGTGTGTGTGTGTGTGTGTGTTTCTGTCGTTGCAGACCTGGTACCGAGGAGAGGCAGCGGGCTTCGTTCCAACACAGTCTGACATATTACATCGGAGGCTCGTATCTCAGGAACGAGACCTGAGTGAGATCCGTGTTTACTGATGTTATGAACGATAACACATGTTCCCGTGAACTGACAATAACAGGTTCATACATGCGCTGTGATGTTAGTTAGTTTGAAGTGTTTTTAGGAACAGTGCAGATCTGACTGCCGGTTAACGCCTCCATCGTCCATCCAGCTGCTCTTATGAACACACATCGGCATTGAGGAGACCCCCCTGTGTATCGGTAAGACCACTGATCCCCAGTCAGTCCGGTGGAGCAGCAGGGAGGGCTGCTGAGTGAATGCTGTGATCCTGGGTCAGCCGGCAGCATGCGAGCGTTAATAAGGGGGTAATTGAATTAGAGGATCAGTGGAGGCCTGTAGTGTGGTGGGCGCCACACGCCTCTAATTTCATTACCACTGATGTAAACACGGGGTCGGCCCCCAGCGTGGGGCCCCACATCAATACGTGCACGAGCACACACACACACACACACACACACACGATGCTCATATAAGAATCGTTTACAAATGGACACCTGCTTTTAATGTGACGTCGTGTTTCACCGTGAAGACACAAAACAATCTGCTTTATGTGTCAGCTGATCCCAAACAGTCCGTAAAACAGTCTGACAAACAGTCTCACAAACAGTCTGACAAACAGTCTCACAGCAGTCCGACAAACAGTCTCACAGCCGTCCGACAAACAGTCTCACAGCAGTCCGACAAACAGTCTCACAGCAGTCCGACAAACAGTCCGTAAAACAGTCCGACAAACAGTCCAACAAACAGCCTCACAGCAGTCCGACAAACAGTCCGACAAACAGTCCGACAAACAGCCTCACAGCAGTCCGACAAACAGTCCGACAAACAGTCTCACAGCAGTCCGACAAACAGTGCGACAAACAGTCTCACAGCAGTCCGACAAACAGTCTGACAAACAGTCTCACAGCAGTCCGACAAACAGTCTGACAAACAGTCCGTAAAACAGTCCGACAAACAGTCTGACAAACAGTCTCACAAGAGTCCGACAAACAGTCTGACAAACAGTCCGTAAAACAGTCCGACAAACAGTCCAACAAACAGTCCGACAAACAGTCCAACAAACAGTCTCACAGCAGTCCGACAAACAATCTCACAGCAGTCTGACAGTCTGACAAACAGTCCGACAAACACTCTCACAGCAGTCCGACAAACAGTCCGACAAACACTCTCACAGCAGTCCGACAAACAGTCTGACAAACAGTCTCACAGCAGTCCGACAAACAGTCTGACAAACAGTCTCACAGCAGTCCAAAAAACAGTCTCACAGCAGTCCAAAAAACAGTCTCACAGCAGTCCAACCAACAGGCAGCACATTTAACTGAATAGGTTTCGTACATCACACTCCAAACCAAAAGTTAAGGAAACATTTTAACGCTACGACGACTTTACGCTTCCAACAACCAATGACTGTTTATGTCATGACTATTCCACGACCTGCAGCCAGACAGGATTCAAAGCCTCTTTTAATCTTGAGTGGTGGTTAGCAGCAGATAGCAGTGGTTAGCAGCAGTTAGCAGCGGTTAGCAGCAGTTAGCAGTGGTTAGCAGCGGTTAGCAGTGGTTAGCAGCTGTAAGTAGTGGTTAGCAGCAGTTAGCAGTGTTTAGCAGCGGTTAGCAGTGGTTAGCAGCTGTAAGTAGTGGTTAGCAGCAGTTAGCAGTGTTTAGCAGCGGTTAGCAGTGGTTAGCAGCAGTTAGCAGCGGTTAGCAGCAGTTAGCAGTGGTTAGCAGCAGTTAGCAGCGGTTAGCAGCAGTTAGCAGTGGTTAGCAGTGGTTAGCAGCTGTAAGTAGTGGTTAGCAGCAGTTAGCAGTGTTTAGCAGCTGTTAGCAGCGGTTAGCAATGGTTAGCAGCTGTTAGCAGCTGTTAGCAGCGGTTAGCAATGGTAAGCAGCTGTTAGCAATGGTAAGCAGCTGTTAGCAGCTGTTAGCAGCGGTTAGCAATGGTAAGCAGCTGTTAGCAGCTGTTAGCAGCGGTTAGCAGCTGTTAGCACCATCGTCTCATAGCAGGAAGGAAACATTATCTCGGCTCCTCTGAGTCCCGTTTGTGTTTTCTGAATATGAACACATGATCAATCTGATGGGCGTGTAGGCGAGAGAACACGAGACGTTACGCCGACACCGGGGAGTATTTTTAGCTCTTGTTTGTTTAGAAGAACATGACGACAGTTTCCCCACAATATATGATATCCATACTGCCAAGCGACCGTGGGCTGTTCCTCTCCGTCTGCAGAAGTGATGCATATTTATGATCAGCACTCCAATGAGCCTCCTCGGCCCGATGATTCACTTGACCATCAAAGTGAGGAAGTAAGAACGTGGACTTGGACTGTGATGAATAGTCATGAGGGCCGGAGAGTTAACCAAGAAGAACCCCCCCTCCCAGCTGTGACAGATGGGTAACGGGTCACATCCCCGGCTCTGAGGCAGGCAGGTGGGCAAATCTCAGGCTGACTTATAGAGAGGCAGAAATAAGGCTTTTTTATTATTTGCAGACTGAAATCTGTCACTTCATCGGGCAGTAAATCAGTAAGAATCTTCTCCACTTTAAACAGCGTTATGTTCTCACATCCATCAAACACTCCACGCTGAAAAATGCTGAAACCTCGTCTTCCGCTGGTCTTTGACAGATGGGCCTGTTTTGTGTTTTTCACCACCGGGAGCAGGCAGCACAAGAACAGCATATCTCATATTTTAATAACATAACTAGCAGGTCTAATGCTTTTAAAATGTTCGTTCTGTTGTCGTTGGTTTGGAGGAGCAGGATGACACAAAAAAAAAGGAATATTGAGCGCTGTGTGTTGTATCTGAACGTGACTGTTACATAAGACTTTAATTATTCTAATTTAATTATATTCCTGGGAATGTTGCCCCACAACTGTAGTTGCATAATTAATACGCAGGAACGTGACTGAAGACACAGAAAGACACACTTATAATAGAGGAGAATGACATCTGTGAAATAGATGATACGGATGATATAATTATTGATAATGTCATGTAGTGGCTGCAGACAGCTTCGTACACCTTGTTGATCCAAAGTCGTTAGATAACAGGATGAAGACGGGTCACATGCTCCGTCGGTTCCTCGCCTTCGTGGGAATATTCAGTATTGATAATCACTGAATCCATAATCAGCTTTTTTCCACTCCAGGGAACGACTCCGCCCACCTCCTCCTCCTCCTCCTCCTCCCAGTCATTTCTCTGTTGACTGAGCGGAGTGCAAAACACCGGCTTTATGACACGATGGGATGCACCATGACTTCCAAATAGCACCCGTTTCCCCGGCAACCGGGTGACCGATCCCCACAGATGTTCTAATTATCAGAGGATTCGGGTCTGAATGAGTAACACCGTATATTTCATCTGTTCGTAGGCAGATGCACGATTAAAATAATAATAATTTTATTTATATATCACCTTTAAAAACAACAGCTTAAGTGCTTTTGACAGCAGAATAAACACACCAACGGTCTACACACAAACACAACACACACAGCAGCACAGCAAATCATATGTAGAGTTTAAGACAATAAAATAGAAATCAATCAAATTAAAAGTCTTCTCACAGAATCGCTGCCGTACGTTTTAGAGAGCATTTGAAGGATAAACAACATATATTTACATCACGTTTTTTTTATTATTTAATTAGGTCATTCACATTTTTGTCGTTGGGGTAAAATGCTGCTGCTCATGAGTGAAACAGCAGGCCAGCCGCTCGAGGAATGCTGACGAGCTAATTAGCAGGAAGGCCTGTCACAGGCAGGCGGAGAATTTAAAAATAAAGTTCACACCACCGTCAGAATGTACACAATCACAGTGAGTCGGTCTGTGAGACGGGAAGGAAGGAGAACATATCAGACCTTCCTGTGAGTCTGTCCATATATTCAACATTTAAAGCTTTAAACACCTTTTCTGTTTCCTACGTGTCCATTAAAGCCAATAAAATAAATATCACCCGGCTGAACGGCTCATTAACACGCCAGAGAAAGCTGCTAATAACAAAAGCTTCACCCCGAGGATGTCACCCATAACGTCACCCTCTGTGAAGACAACAGTCTGGTGAGTGCTGAGGACGGACACACACACACACACACACACACACTGAGGTCTAATCGATGCAGCTCATTCATATTGAACCACGGACGTCAGGGGAAGCCGGGGGAATCACAAGCAGCCTCCGCTGTGATATCGCAGCCTGGAGGAAGAGCCTAGGAGACCTGGAAACCTGCCGTTCCCCGTAAACATGGCTACCGGGTCTCCTCACTCCCCACAGGAAGAACCCAGAAACCCCTTACTGGACTCTAAATGGACCATAATGTACTAAATGAACATCATGCTGGATTGAAGAAGACTTGAAACTAGAGATTGAGACCATAAACTCATGTTTACAATGTTTACTGAGATAATACATCAAGAGAGAAGTAGGACCATTTTCTCATAGACTTCTATACAACCAGAGAGGAGTCGCCCCCTGGTGGCCAGCAGAGAGAAGTAGGACCATTTTCTCATAGACTTCTATACAACCAGAGAGGAGTCGCCCCCTGGTGGCCAGCAGAGAGAAGTAGGACCATTTTCTCATAGACTTCTATACAACCAGAGAGGAGTCTCCCCCTGGTGGCCAGCAGAGAGAAGTAGGACCATTTTCTCATAGACTTCTATACAACCAGAGAGGAGTCGCCCCCTGGTGGCCAGCAGAGAGAAGTAGGACCATTTTCTCATAGACTTCTATACAACCAGAGAGGAGTCGCCCCCTGGTGGCCAGCAGAGAGAAGTAGGACCATTTTCTCATAGACTTCTATACAACCAGAGAGGAGTCGCCCCCTGGTGGCCAGCAGAGAGAAGTAGGACCATTTTCTCATAGACTTCTATACAACCAGAGAGGAGTCGCCCCCTGGTGGCCAGCAGAGAGAAGTAGGAGCATTTTCTCATAGACTTCTATACAACCAGACAGGAGTCGCCCCCTGGTGGCTAGCCGAGAGAATGACAGTTTAAGGCACTTCCGATTCGGCTTTACTTTCCAGAACAGCCTCTAAAAAAAGCATCTTCTATAGAAAATCCTACAAAAATGACTGATGCCGCAAACGTTGGTTGCCTAGCCTCAGTGACAAAACATCGAAATAAAAACTGACCTCTTGAGCTAATTATTCATGAGGAAAATATGGATGATTTCATTTCTGATTTCTACATTCAGAACTATTATGCAATCCAATCGGCCAGTCTGGCAACAACTTCCTCTCGGCTCGGCCTCCTCCTCAGGCAGCGATGAGGGTTTCTACAACCTTTACGTTGAGAGACACCGTCCCCTGTCATGAAACACAGAGAACACTGACACTTTGACCCCAATTAATCCCAAAGATGACTCTAAATGCAACGAGCACGCCTCATTTAAAAAAAAATTAAACCAACAACTGGAGGAAAGAATAAGTCATGGTTCACGAGATCATGATCCAAAGCAAAGAGAGAGAGAGAGAGAGAGAGAGAGAGAGAGAGAGAGGAACATAATAAAAAGCCAGACAATCGCTGAAAGCGAAACGCCTCCGCAGTCTTTGGGCTAATGGACCGTGCTCCGCGGTCCAGCATCAACAAAGCCTTTATCTCCCTTTCACACAGAGCAGCACTCACCAGTAACTTCTGCTTCAGCCTTTGGTGGCCGAGGGTCTCCGGGTCGAGTCTCGGAGCGCCGCGGTGATGGTTCTCCCCTAGCAGACGAACGCCGTCCAGACGCTGCACACCTAGGAGCTGGACGGACAAGCCTTCATCTCTCAGCTGTGGAAGAAGAAGCATCCCGGTCAAATCCATAATCATCCACACTGTGAGTCTGATCATCAACAGAAGGAATCAGTATCTGTTAGACTTCCTGCTCACCTGCAGCTCTGATTGGCAGGACTCACTAAACACGCAATCAAATCGTGTGTTTTTTAATTGGATCAGCTATCAAACCAGATCCTGAGTGTGTTAATCTGTGCACTCGTTGGTGTGATGGTGACTTAACAGCATCGTCCGAGTCGTCCGGATGCTCTGTTCTGTTTACTCGCCGAGATCCACAAACAACCCCAGCGACGTGTCGACTGAAAAACAGCCGAGATACTTACGAAGCCACACAGGTAGGAGACGCCGGCGAGGTAAAATAACATCCTCCCTCCATGTTCAGCCACTTAGCCTGATAGCAACCGCCTAAACTGCTTGTTATTGCCAAGCTAGTGGAGCTGGCTGGAAAATAATAATGCCCCGTGTTAAATTATTCATGGCTCCGGTCAGGTGGAACCAGATGCTGCTTTTGTCACAGAGGGGAGAGCTGTAACTCGACCCGGGCGGCGTGGAGGCCGAGCGGCGGCGGCGTGGAGGCCGAGTGGCGGCGGCGTGGAGGAGGCGAAGGCTTCCTAGCATGGGATGTCACGACACTCGCTCGGCCGTTTCCATGTGACATTTCCACGCTCAGACAGAGGACGTCGGTTCAGTGGGTCGATCCAAATACGGGGGAGGCGGGGGGAGGCGGGGGGAGGGGGGCCTGGAGGTGGTGCTGGTGGTTCAGCCGCCCCCGTGATGCTGTCGCTGCACCCCACCCTGACATTTGTGGCCAGGAGATGACCTTTTTTTATATATATATATTTCTGTCCATGCTGTAGTGCTGCATACTGATGCCGCCGCGGCGCTGTGTGTCCCCGCCACTCATGGGAACAAGCGCTGCTAATTTTAGCCGCGCGTCCCCAGCTGCACATCTCCGACCCGGGGGCCAATGAGCAATTAGTGTTTGTTTCTAATGGCAGGAGGCAGCGCCAGCAAACAGACATCTGGACAAAGACTGTGTCCGTCCTGCCGCGTACCCCTGGAGCAAGGCAGGCTCCACGACTAAAGCCACGTGTGGCTGCGTGGAAGCCCACGAGGGGGCGTGTCCTTCCTCCCCCCTCCCCCACACTGATCCCTTTATAGGGGCATCGGGAGCTGGAGACCGGAGCCGCAGCAGGCTGGGACCACCGACCCCCTAATTTACAATATTATATATAATATTTATTTCCACGTTATCGGCAGCCTTCTTGAGTCTCTCTTATTTTATATTTACTTTATTTAGACTGTAACACCATGAAGCCGACGGCGTATCAGGGCCACTGTAGGGAAAAAAATTAAAAACGGAGCAATATTCAGATGAAAAAAGTCGCAAATTTGTACTTTTATATAAAGTAAACTTTATAAATATATGAAGCCGATATAAACAAGTTGCTTGGTTCCGCTAACACCGGATGTTTGCTGTTGCTATGACAACAAGTGAAAGCAAGACTAGCATCTTATGACAATTTGGCTCCATATAAATAAAAGCAGTAGGTGTGAATGTGAGCGTGAATGGTTGTTTGTCTCTACATGTCTCCCTGTGATAGACTGGCATCCTGTCCAGGGTGTACCATGCCTTCGCCCAATGACAGCTGGGATCGGCTCCAGCCCCCCCGTGACCCTGAATACAGGATAAGCGGTAGATAATGGATGGAGGGATAAATAAAAGCAACAATAAGCATCAACATCATCACCCTAAGGACCTTAATGAGGTGTTGTCACATGTTGGGATGATTCATTACAAACATAAATGTACATTCATGGGACGTTAGCTAGCATAGATGATGGTTGTTAGCATCGTAATAAATTTGCACCTTTTTTCCCCTAAATATTGCCCCCTTTCTTGGCTCCGTATGTTGTTTTTCTTCCTCCAGCGGCCCTGATACGAAGTCGTCAAGTCGCTCCTTCCCTCTGGAAACAGGCGACTTATTCACCGCTTACAGTGATGTCATCATTGTGCCCGGTTTTCAATTTAAGCAAAAGTGACCCTTTAATAAAATGCAAACTAATTTGTCAAACCCTTCATTTGAATCGTCCATATATTGTATTAAACACAGCTATATGGAGCTACTTTGGTAATTTTGGAAATAATTTTCTGCTAATTATTTGAGAAATGCCCACTGAAGCCTGAGGAGACTGGACACGCTGCTGGGAAAAACAATTACCAATGAATTCATTACTGGACTGATTACTTGACTTATTTATGATGAGAGCATCGTTCACAGCACAAACATGTCATCACTGCTGTGTGGAATGTGATTGAGTGACATCGCAGCGCAGTGTGGGCTCACAACAGCGTTTCTAGGTGGATGTTCCACATGCAGGCGTTTCTAAATGAAACAGGAAGTAGACAGTCGGCAGCTCTGAGATAATAGAGCACATGATGGGGTCTCTGGGCTCGGCGGGTATTATGAGTCAGTTTGGGGAGTCATGACGGCCTCTTTAATTCATTTTAGTCGGGGCATGACTAATTCAATCCACCTTATTACAGCTTCTTCATGCAATTACCCCCCCGTTCATCGATGGACCTGCATGGAGGCAGCTGATTGGAGGCAGAGCCTTTGTTTATTTCTAGTAATCCGCTGTGGATTCCACTTGACGGCGGCGTTAACACAAAGCATTACCTCCAGAGCTCGTTATCGTTACATCCATCATCCAAAATATAAAAAAAAAAAAGTTTGCCTTGAACCGGCACGGTGTGTCTGCAGCAGCGCAGCCGTCTGCCAGTAACATGTTATCAAAGAGAGTGCAATTAATCACGCTAAGTAGAGCACATCTGTATAAAAGGACATTGGACATGTCCAACAGCCACCTCAGACATCAGAGGATCGGCAACAGCAAGCAGGACAAATAAATAAGAGCGGCAAGAGCAGACAGAGATTGAACCTGCGGAGATAAGCTTTTTTATTACAAAGCAAATCCTGAAATAATCATCGGTGCCTGGATTTTGGCAAGATCCACATAATCACCCCCCCCCCCTCAGGAGTCAACCTTTCAGAACGGATCCAAACATCCATCCACCACCTCGCTGACGGAGCCGAACACAAACACAGATGAGCAGGAGGGAAGGTGCTCTGCCTGGGAGTCCTGCTTAAACTGTCATCCCCTCTGCTGGCCACCAGGGGGTGACTGAGTTTATGGTCTCAGTCTCTAGTTTCAAGTCTTCTTCAATCCAGACCAGAAAGCAGGGGATGCTTTAGGGGGCGGGGCTACCTGCTGATTGACAGGTCTCTACCAATGCTAGTTAGCTATTAAGATGACTTTAACACGTAGCTGTAAAGTTGACCTTGAATTATCGAAGCTAACTTTGTCAGATCCACCCGTTGCTCCTCCACAGTCCAAATATGGTCACTTCCTTCATGGTTGCAAAAAATACCAAGATGGACGAACTTGAGGCTTCAAACCGTAGTCCACAAACCAACGTGTGACAATATCCAGACCAATGATGCTCATCAGTGTGACACTGATGCTAACTGTTGCTAATGCTAAAGCATCAGTGGTAGTACAGAGCTAGCATGGGAGGGCCAGCAGCTTTTGTGCGAGGAGGAAAAGAAACAAGTCCTCCTTCCTCATCTTAATCTGCTGCTGTTTGCACCTGATCAGCGGTGTCCATCCGACCCAGTGGACAGCACTGATCAACCCCAGGATCAATCGATTATGAATGCAGTCGGATCCCCGAGGTGATTACCGGCTGCTCCCTCCTCTGACCTCCAGAGAAGCCCGGTTCCCTCACACGCTGGTCTGAGACCAGACTATACAGGACTACGGAAGTCCGGCGATCCAGCCGACAATAACATCTACTTCCATTCCTGCTTTTGCTGCGGGAGCACGAGCATGTGCCGTCGAACATGCACATATACACTGAACATGTGTGTAAGGCGGATCTAATCTGGGAGGCTTATATAGCACAACACATCTACATAAATCTGGCCCGTGCGTTCGGAAACGCTTCCCTCGGGGGGGAGCGGCAGAAACACATGCTCGCTCACGGGACCGTCCGGCAAAACCGGGGAGCAAAACGGCGAGGACGCGGCGGCCCGCTGACCATGATAATGCACTTTCACTCTGAGTCCACCCGGAGCCATCTTTTACAGAGATCTGCCAGCGAAGTGGGAGTTATGTAACAGCTGCCGTGGACCCTGCTGTTCATATCACTAATGCCTCACACTGTGGTGGTGGGGGGGGGGGGGGGTCACGTGCCTTATCCAGGCCACATCCAGCAGCAGCAGGGTTTTCAGCTGTTACTACAGCCTCGGACACTCAGGACCACGCTGAGCTCTCCTCTCGCACCGCCACATCCTCCACATTCACACAATCTACAACTAATCTGCAGCCATGATGACAGGAGGATTAAAAACACCAGAACGTGATAATAGCATTATGACATATGATGTTTAACCTGAAAATGTGTCCGTCGGAGTCCATTCCTGAGGAGCAGATATGGAGGTAATTGCACTGTTCCCGTTAGGAGAAGCGTATTTGGCCCTTTAGAGCAACCAATACCTGGAACTCTCACCTCATTTTACCCAACAGCTTAAAAAGTGGCTGCTCGGACATATTGGCGTTTAACATGTAGCAGCAGAGGAATGTTAAAGATTAGTTTTACGTTTTATCGTTAAAGCTGCTCCGAGTAACGATTTTATATTAATTATGGATCAAAATACCAACCTGTGTGTTGGGGTAACAAATCCACAGAGATCCTTCTTTACGGAGCATTTTAGTGTCTTTCAGCTCATTGTTTTACTGTTTTGGTCAGCTCTGATCAAAATAAGACATAAAAAGAAAGAAACTCCGCCCAGTGCAAACACACTCAGTATTAATGACTTGCTGGTGAACTCAGTGAAGCGTTCAGCAGCTAAACACCCTGATGTTCCCTTTAGGGGTTGGTGGAGACCAAAACAGAGCTAAAAAAAGTTGAGTGAGTGAATATTGAAATTAGACGGACATAAACACGACTCCACATTCATGCTGATGTTGCTTCGTAAACATCTTAAAAGGTGATAAATAAATATAAATTATCTTTTTTCTTGGGTCGTCTCCATAAGCCCACATGGGGAGCTACATGATGGTGTAAAATCAGGGAGAAGATGCTCCAGTATAGTCCCATGCTGAAGCCCACCCATTCAGTGCTATAAGAGGGAGGAAATAACATTACTCCTCCTCCCTCCACCAACACCCCTCCCTCCTCTCCCCAACAAATTTAGGTTAGAAATATGAATCCCGTCTCTCTTGCATAGTGAAGATAAAAAGTGGCTTTGCTGACAGCTCAGGGATAACCGGCGAGATGATGAATGGCCGCGGCGGCGGCGGCTGGCCGAGGTGGACGGGAGGCGCCGCGGCATGAATGAGAGTAGCTCGTATCTGATTGGTTGGGTGGCAAGAGACCGACGGCCCTTAATTACACAAGCTCTTCAAATGAGTGACCTTGGGAGGCGGCGGCAGACAAAATCCTTACCTGTCCACACACACACACACACACACACACACACACACAGACACACACACACAGACAGTGGAGATCACAGTTCACCCTCCTGCTCTCACCACTGCCACCTATAGGGTCTCAGTGCAATGTGAGCTCTGATGACACAACACACAGAAACACTTACATGCTCTACATGTCTAATAATATCCCACAGTGTTCATTTATAATGCACACACACACACACACTCAAGGACGCCTCGTTTGTGTGTGTGTGTGTGTGTGTGTGTGTGTGTGTGTGTGTGTGTGTGTGTGTGTGTGGAAAACACTGAGCATACAGCTGTTTTTTAACCGCCTCGCATTAATAACACACCGAACACTCCCAGCTGATTGCTGTCCACCAATTAACACCCATATCTTTGAAATTCCTGACAAACAACATTCCAAAACATCTCACGTGTCACCTGACCAACGTCAAGCACCCCCACCCCCACCCCCCCCCAAAAAAAAACATGTTATATCACCAACAAAAACAATAATCTCCCGCTCAGCGTTTTTCTTTTCAAACACACAACACACACACACACACACACACACACCGTGTGCAGCGTGTTTCCAGCCCCCCGGACGGACGACAAACTCAATATAACAATATGACAGCCAAATCCTTCACTGCATGCAAACCATGATGTGCAAATGTCCTCTGGCTCCGCTCGGTTCGCTGTGAAGCCTGAATATTCTCCTCTCCGTATAAAACAGATGGATGCATTTGTTAAGGAATGCACCGTAACAGGGCCGGGAGGGTTTACGTGTGTGTCATACCCAGGAGAAGATTTCAATTATTGTGAGTGTGAGACGCTAAGACGTGCTGATCCTGATCCCTCCAGCAGCAGCAGCAGCAGCAGCAGCAGCAGGGATCCTGCAGCACAAACAATCCTTTCGCTCAGGAAAAAAAACACACTCTCACACACACACACACACACAGGCTTGACAGTAGTCGGTACAGTACCTCAGCAGCGGCGGATGAAAGGCTGATGCTGATGCTGGTGCTGATGCTGATGCTGAGGTGTTTCCCACGGCGTCAGTCGCGGACGGACGGACAGATGAGGAGCGGGAGGCGTAACCGGGACGGCGGCGGCGGCTCTGTAGCACAAAATGGTTCATGGATGCTCGGCAGGAAAGAGGCACAGCCAGGCAGCGCAGGAGGAGAGAGAGCATCACTCGGCTCGGCTCACACTACCGTGGCTGTGCAGCAGAGCACACACACACACACACACACACACACACACACCAACACGCCCCCTTTCCCTCTCTCTCGCTCTCCCTTTCTCACTTTCACACACACACACACGCTTAGTCACACAGACTCAGGCACGCAGGGGTGCAGAGGCAGTGCAGTGTGCAGCAGCAACTGAGCAGCACTCTCTCTCTCTCTGTCTCTCTCTCTCTCTCTCTCTCTCTCTCTCTCCAGGATGCCTTTTCCTCTTCCCCTTAATCAGAACGGGTCATTCTCCATCCCCCGTTCCCAGCAGTCACAGACAATCCTGTCAATAAAAAAGCCCCGCGGCCACGTGGAAGCCGCCTGCCCACCTGACCGCCGCTGATGAGCAGCCATGATTGAAGCTGGCAAGGTCATGTGAGGTTTCTCTGCCATCCCTCTTTTGCTCCCAGTTTTTTTTTTTTTTGGAAGCCGATACAGGGGCCTTGTCGCCTTGTCATGGGTCATTATGCCACAGAGGCTCAGCTTGACAAAACCTCTCCATCACTGAACTGGAGGGGGGGGGGGGACCAATCAGCTATCACAAACAGCGGCTACACCAACACCGTCCAATCACAGATCGGGAAATCAAGTCCAGAAGGGTATTAAAGGGGATTATTTGGGCCATCCTGAGGATTTTTTTCACCACAGTGTGTGTGTGTGTGTGTGTGTGTGTGTGTGTGTGTGTGGTGTGTGTGGTGTGTGGTGTGTGGCTGCCCTCTGTGGCGGACAGTGGCGCTGCATTCTGTTGTGGAAAAAAAAGGGAGAGAGAGGAGGAGCGGGGCCCAAAACAGATATGCTTTCCTCATCGTGGATGCCTAGCAACCACAGCAGCCCCCCCCCCTCCAGACCGGCGGGACCATCTCCAGCAATCCCAACTGAGAGCTCGTGTTGCACAGCGGCCGTTTAACACTCAAGGCACCGCAGAATCACACCGATGGATGTCCAATGTTCCCGCTCGTATACCTTACCTGCGTGAGACCGGGGGAGGGGGAGGGGCTGAGCTCTGAGCAGGAAGCACACCTGATGTTTGATGCAAACTGTACATTAAACACCTCGAGGGCCAGTTCGTAAATTAAACAAGAGCCATTATAAATAAATATGAATCACTATTTGTGATCAGTACAACTGCTGTTATCTGGTTATGGTAAAGGGGCGGGACATTTCTGACAAACGTACTAATCAGTTGACCAATCACAACAGAGCAGGCCTGCTGACAAATCAGAGCAGAAAGAGTCAGAGTCAGAGAAGAGCTGCTGCAGCACAGCCTGATGGGGAAAAATAAAGCGTTCTTTGCATAGACGTTTGAGTTGAGTTTCTGCATTTTGGCCGTTGCCATCGTGGATTTTTGCAACCAGTGAAGGAAGTGACCATATTTGGACTGTGGAGGAGCGACGGGTGGATCTTAGGTTCATAATTCAAGGTCAAACGTTACAGATAAGTGTTAAAGTCATCTCCGTAGCTAACTTAGACTTCCATGCAATTAGACTTGTTTCTACAACCAGAGGAGTCTCCCCCTGGTGGCCAGTAGAGAGAGTGCAAGTTTAAGACACTTCAACATTGGCGGAGATTGCCTACTGTTTTTTTTTTTTTTTTTTTGAAAGCATGTAAAATAGCAGTATGGAGTATGGAGCATAATAGATCCTCTTTAACTGAAACCAAAACCTGATTAAAGTAAACCTGCAAGCGTTAACATTTTAACAAAGGAACTGTGTTTATGAATCTCTTTTCATTCATGGTATTGGTGACAGTAGACGTAGTGAATGGCCTTCAAATGCTCAAGAGAATAATGCAGTCCTTCATTTCTAGGTCATTTTTATCAAAGCTTCACAGATCAAATAGCTCTGTGCACTCAGAGCTTGGTGTCAAGGGTGGGAAAGAAATGAGCAATAAGATCATTGACTGTTAACAGCAAATAACATCTGAGCCAAGTGGGATCACGGCCTTTCTGACTGCACTACGGAGGGCGGAGCTATGTGAGGTGCGTCAACGAGCCAGTGCTGCTGTTTCTGTTGGTTTTACTATTTTTTTAAATAATGATTCAGAGGATGCCTGCCTGCCTTCGAACGTTAAAGCGAACCAAACCTGTTCAGACAGCTGTCAGGGGACGTCAGGAGGCAGACCGGGAGCTCCAGGCCTGCCTCGGCTCTGGCTGCCTGAGACACGTTTGGAGGTGTGAACAACTGTTTTGACATCCCCTTTTGTGAAGGCTTCTGCAGATTTACCAAACGCTGTGTGGAGCGCCGCCGCGGCAACAGCAACAGGAGCCGGGACTGCTCATATACCGAGAGGCAGCCGATCAGAAATGAGAACAGCAATGTTTCCCAGAAAAACATTCATGCTGTCAGACGAGATTTATATGAGATACCTTGACACAAAAATCAAATTGAATCATTTTGTCTTTGCTGTTAAACTCACTACCAAAATATGATATATATCTTCACAATGAGAAGATATCAGGAGGCAACCTCCCACCAGGGGGCGACTCCTCTCTGGTTGGATAGAAGTCCATGAGAAAATGGTCCTACTTCTCTCTGCTGGCCACCAGGGGGCGACTCCTCTCTGGTTGGATAGAAGTCTATGAGAAAATGGTCCTACTTCTCTCTGCTGGCCACCAGGGGGCGACTCCTCTCTGGTTGTATAGAAGTCTATGAGAAAATGGTCTTACTTCTCTCTGCTGGCCACCAGGGGGCGACTCCTCTCTGGTTGTATAGACGTCTATGAGAAAATGGTCCTACTTCTCTCTGCTGGCCACCAGGGGGCGACTCCTCTCTGGTTGTATAGAAGTCTATGAGAAAATGGTCCTACTTCTCTCTGCTGGCCACCAGGGGGCGACTCCTCTCTGGTTGTATAGAAGTCTATGAGAAAATGGTCCTACTTCTCTCTGCTGGCCACCAGGGGGCGACTCCTCTCTGGTTGTATAGAAGTCTATGAGAAAATGGTCCTACTTCTCTCTGCTGGCCACCAGGGCGACTCCTCTCTGGTTGTATAGAAGTCTATGAGAAAATGGTCCTACTTCTCTCTGCTGGCCACCAGGGGGCGACTCCTCTCTGGTTGTATAGAAGTCTATGAGAAAATGGTCCTACTTCTCTCTTGATGTATTATCTCAGTAAACATTGTAAACATGAGTTTATGGTCTCAATCTCTAGTTTCAAGTCTTCTTCAATCCAGCATGATGTTCTTTTAGTACATTATGGTCCATTTAGAGTCCACCAGACCAGAAAGCAGGGGATGCTTTAGGGGGCGGGGCTTACCTCCTGATTGACAGGTCACTACCACGCTACCAATGCTAGTTAGCTACTAAGATGACTTTAACACTTCGCTGAAATGTTGACTTTGAATTATGAAGCTAACTTTGTTAGCAGCTTCACAACAGAATCCACATGGATCCAGATCCAGATGGATCCAGACCCAGTAAGGTTTCTGCTCTTCTGCTTGTGTTCATCAGATCCACCCGTTGCTCCTACGCATTCCAAATATGGTCACTTCCTTCCACTGGTTTCAAACAATTCCCAGATGGCGACGGCCGAAAGGCTGAACTCAACGTTTCCAAATCGTAGTCCACAAACCAACGGGAGACGTCACCATGACGATGTCCACTTCTTTCATCAGTCTTTGGATGATACGCATTTTATGTATTGCTGAGTTTTCACTTCCATCTTCTTACCCCGTTTCAAAGTAGGGCATAGAAGTGTTTTTTTTTTTCGTGGCTTCAGATCAGAGGCTCTGACTTCAGACATCATGAAGGTCTTTGTTCAGCAGCTCCTGCTGTTCGGCTGCAGAGTGAACTACTGAACCTCCATCACAACCTCCACACCTCAACTTGACTTCACATAAATAAGGTCAGAAGCAGCCGTGAACTGACGATCGATACATAACCACAATTTAATCAGTTGTGGGTTGAACATAATATCTGAAGTTCAGTGAATGAACTCACGAGACGAAGTTGAGCTGACTATTCAACTTTAGTTCCATTAACTCATCTTTTTTTAGGGCAGCGAGGGGGACTCAGGTTTTTTTAAGTTGAAGCAGCTCATTTACAGCGTCGCCTTCTGAATTCCAACCGCACAGAAAAAGCAAAAAACACGCCGTGATGACAGACTGACCATTAATCTGCACACGGACACCGATATATATAAGCCACCCGGGCTATTAGCACACCAGCTGCATTCCCCACATCTGGATGATCATTTATTTTTGTCTGCGTTTCTGCACCGCTGCTGCTTGAACAGCGACTTTAAACTGTGAGTCTATTGTGCCGGTAGTTCAATAACGCGTCCATTTATGTGTTTCTACTTGACCAGCTCTTCAGCTGGTGTCTCAGCTGATCTTCTCCCTGATGTTCATTCTCTTAATACGGTTATAAACGATTTAACTAAATAAGTATGTAGGTTTTACACACATATTTAAACAGGTGCTACTTATGAACTAATGCAAAGATGCCAAAATGGAATTCAGAGATTTCATTTAGTGACAATTTAGTGAAAATGCGTGTTACATAACGGCATGCTGGGTAATCTCTTTGCAAACAAGCAAAAGCACCACTAAAAGCAAATAGAGTTTGCTTTTAGTGGTGCAGAATTGCACCACGATTACATTGCACCTGCATAACTACACTGTTTACAGTTACATTTGCACTGTTTTATTGTTGTATTATTATTATTTTACTTATGTCTCATATGCTGCCTTTAAAATTGCTTTGTTTTTATACTTTTCATTTCATCTATGTTACATTGTTTGGCATTCTGTGGACAGAAAAAAAACAATTTCATGCAGGGAAACGTTCCTTTTTCGTGTGCCTACGACAATAAACCCTTTTGAATCTTGTGACCTCTCGTTTGATTGGTCACCGCGGTGCCACGTCAACGGTCGCGTTGTGGTTCACGACGGCAGGAAAGGAGCCTCGGCTCGCGGGTCTGAGGTCAGGTCATCGACAAGTGCTGATCCGGTGTCCAAAAGCGCGTTCACGGACATCTTTGACGCACGCTCACCTTTTCCGCGCGGCCGCTGCTCCTCCTCGCCGTGGAGAAGAGCCGCTGTCTCGGGCTCCACGCCGCCTCCCGCGGACACTGTTTCAGGAGTCCCTCCACCTTGCAAGTCTTCTGACAGCCCATCGTCGCCTGGCAACGTGCAAGCAGATGTCACGCATCGATCACATCACATCTCGGCGCTACTCCCCCCCCCCCCCCTCCCGCCACGACAACAACCAGCGATGACCTACCATGACGGGACGGCGTGCATGCTTCCCCAAACGCTCGTCATGGTCGGCTGATGTCATAACTCCAGCATGTTCAGATTATAAATATCTGTATTCAGCAGAGTTACATAATAATGGATGTTGGATTATTGTGGGTACACACACACACACACACACACACACACACACACACATGGGGAGACAGAAAAGGCTGCACAGCTGCTACAGGAAACACAAAACTACAAAAAAATATATTTTTGGTGATTGGAGCTAAATGTGGAAAAAAAAAATGACTGTATATTTCTCCTGAAAAAAAATTAAAAAATGTTGTTTCACATGCATGAAAATGACATCATATTGACACTGAAATGGAGTTTGCAATTTAATTTTCATTGTCTTTTTCGCAAAATCCCATTCCGCAGTAGCCGTGGGCTACACACTTTAATAACACTCCACAGAATCCAGTCTTTCATATTTTAGCACCACCCACCTCTGGTGCAGGATGAGCCAGACTCCAGCAGAAACCAGGCAGCGACTAAAACGTCCAGCGTTCCCAGTCATCAGTTAACCACTGGGGGGGCGGGGTCATCGAGGTCAACCTTCTTCTGCAGAAGAGACTCCTCTCCTTTCCCCCAGTGAGGTCCAGTTCAACACAAGCACTTTATTTTAACGTGCAATTTACTCTCATGGTTTTGAATCTCCCTGCAGCCTTCCAACAACGCGATGAGAGTCTAAGGAATGTGCATCACCTCGAGAGATGTGCAATCCGGCTTCACTGTTTTCTCCTCATTGGTTTGTTGCCTGTTTAGTCATTCCCAACACTCCTCTGTGTTTCATTATGTAAGCGGCTCCAGCAGCTTTTAATATACGAATGCCTGGAAGCTCAATGTCTGCACACACATGAGAAGTTCAAGCAATAAACAACAAAACAGGCTCCGTTTTTGGGGGGGATCCAGTCAGAGTACAAAGCGTTTTGATTTTAGTAGCTGTGGGATCGCTGTCAATGAGATTTTTCGAAAGTCGTAAAAGTATTGTCATCAGAATCACCACTTGGACTAGCTGGAAAAAGTTGTGAATTGATTGATAAGTAAAATTAAAATAAAACACCAGAAAACTTCTTCCTTTCCCCCCATGTTATTTCCTCTACGTGGACGTCTCATTTTATTGTTTTATTGTAATGTATTAGTTACCACAGATATTTCCTTTTTTTTGTTGGATACCTGAACGCCCCATTCAAGAGCCCATGCAGACGCCACTCGGAGGCCCCGTGTGTGTAACCGTTGCGTCTCTGGAACTTCTGGTAGGTTGATCTGCGCAAAGCTGCGCTAAAATACTTTTGCTTTTTACGGGTAAAAAGTGTGTTTTCGTCGCCGTACAGCAGGAGATAATCTCCCGGTAACACTCACTAAATGTCGGGTTGTTGAGATGAACGAGTATCGACTTGCCGTTTCACTGACGTACCGCGTAAAATAACGTTGCTAGCTTGTTAGCCGTTAGCTCGGGGCTAATCCTAGCAGCATCGCTTGTTTTGTTTATTCGTGTTTTTTCCGTGTTTGTTGAGTTGCACCGTTTAATGAGTGGGGAGACTTGACCTTTCTGACCTTCAACTTGAAAACACTTGAATGTTAGTGTGGTGTTTTCAAGGTCTGAAAAGTGCTTGGATTTAGACTAAAGGTCTTGAAATGTGTGTTGTATGTGATGACATCTATGATAGAACAGGGAAAAGAAGATCTCCATATCTGAGGGACTGAAAACAGCATTTTCTGACATTTCTTTCTGAAAAATGACTTTTGATGATGAACAGATGATGAAAATAGTTGGTGATTATATTTCTGTGGATCTGTTAGTGGAATTAGTTTTCCTTTCATTTGTGGTCCTTCTGTAAAAAGCTGTCTCCAAACATCATGTTGGTTGTTTAGAGGACAAGAACATCTCATTTAATGTGATGAACAAGTGACAGAATAAGTAGACTGAATACTGACCATTGGATTGGTACAAATATGGAGTTTACCACAGCTGGAAGGGGCTGGAAAAGCATGGAGATGCACCTGGAAATGCTCGAAAAGTGCTTGAATTCTGACTTACAAGTCACTCGTGGTGATATTACTTTTGTTTTAACCTGCAAACGTTATTTATTAGGCTATTCATTAATACAAAAATAAAAGTCCCTGATGAAGATGTAAAAATGTGATGAGCTTGTATTTTAATGTCTCCTCATCGTGTTCAGAGGTCGTCTTTACAGTTCTAGAGCTGTAAAACAAAGTTTAATGCTTAATAAATGTATCATTCATAAGAAAAAGTCATGGTATCCTATATCAAATTCTTACTATATTATACGAAAAAAGAGTATAGAATGTTGAAAATGTTATTGTATAGTATGTAAAACAAAGTCACAAGGTGATAAAATGTCATGATATACGTGTGATGACCCCAGCAATCCACAAGGGGTCTGTATTTTCCCACTCGCCTCATCTCTGTCTTACAGGATTGATGACCTCCACCTGGCTCAGGTGTGGATGCATGGCTCCATACAGGTTGGACATGTACTCATACAACAGCATACAAATACAACATTACAGCGTGCACCTTGTGAGTGACAGGTCGCTCCACCATGGTAGTATTTGTCATGTATTATATTATAAAATTATATATATGTGTGTGTGTGTGTGATTGTGTATGTATATATATATATATGCGCATATAAATTGATTATTGTTCTTATTAATGCAATACCAGATTCCTTTTTACTTTTTACTTTATACTTTGAGTACATTTCCGAGCCTGTACCATGTCACTTTTGCTTGAGTAAAGAATTGAATCGGTACTTCTACTTTTACCAGAGTCTTTTTGAAAACAAGTATACTTCTATTCCTGTAGAGAACATTTCTCTGTAGATAAATTCACAGTATAAATGAACACATTTTGAGCGGCGTCCATCCTACCGGTTGTCACGGTCGGCATTCTCTCACACGATGGGAAACGGCGAACCCTCGTGAATTATGTCATCATAATGTTTTTTTCAAAACAAAGAAATACACTAATTGGAAGAAACAAACCCCCTCCACATCTTTTAAAATAGTATTTCTACACATTTGTTCTCGTTTATCAAAGCTCCTCAACACCTTCGGCTCCTGCCACAGAAATGACTCATCCAAATCAACCGCTGTGTCCGAATTAAGTCACACAGCTGTAATATCGCTGCTGACCTGAGAACACCCTCGCGTACAAGTTTTCAACACGTCGACGTTCATACGTGCACCTCTGAAGTTCCCTTTGATCTGATTCAGAGAGAGAAAAAGGAGTCGCCCTCAGGGGAGCCACACTTCCGCTTCCTTCACTAATCTTGTTTGGTTGATTACACGGGAGTCAAGCGCTTTCTGCAAAGTGCTCATTAGTCCCGATGTAAACAGCAGCCTCGGCTTCTTCTTCTTCTCCTGCAAAACAAACTGAACCTCCAAAATGTTTCTGGAGGAACAGAGATGAATTTACTCTGTCTGACAAATTCAGACGTGGTCGCGGTTTTAAAGTGTTTCTGACTAATACGTTCACATCACATCATCGATATGAAAGGAAACAGACGAGACCTTTCCCCTCTTATCTTTTATTACATGAGTTAAATATAAAATACGACATATTAACTTACAAGAATCAAATGTATCAAAATGAAAACGTGTGCTCTTGAAATAACATCGTCCTACGTCGTAGCATGCCTTTTTTTTTAACAATTTCAGTCATCACACACCGTGATTGTGATAAATATATAATATATTCAATAAGTTAAGGTTTCATATTAAATGTCAACGAGGCACTTTTGGTATGGTGCTGATTTAGAGTGAATGAACGAGATGATGAACTCTCATTTAACTGGTCTGAAAATAGATTTTCTGATCGAGACGCTGCCAGTGAAAATTAAATATACTTATACTAAGTATATTGCATTTTTGTAAACTTGAGTGTACTTGTAGTCTTATTATTAAGTGTGTTTATGATTAGTTAACTTGAAGTTTTGGAACAACTCATTTTAAGTGAAATTTTGTTAAATTAATATGGTATAAAAGAAACATATTAAGTGTACTTTTATTTATTTATATTAGTACTACGTAGTACACTTAAGTACATGGCCGTGAATGTACTAATATACACGCCTGATTAATGAATATCAAGTTTGCTTTGTTTGAAAATGTATTGCCTTGTTAATGAATAAGCAATTATACTTCTGGCCTACTCCAATTACGCACATTTCTTTTTAAATATGCTTCCTGTGCATTGTTAAAATAATAATGTGGAGCATATTTTTGAAAAATATGCCAAAAAACAAACAATAAAGTTGACATAAATAGACTTTTGTAATTACATGTGACTTTCACTTAAAGTGTATTTTCCCATAATATATTTATAGAAAATATAGTACAATTATTCTAAACTGTGTTAAAAGTAAAATACTTCAAAGTAAGATGTTAGTATACTTTCACTATATTACCAGATCTTACAATTCTTTGTCAGTGTATTTGAAAATACGATGAAAAATATTAAATATATTTGAAATACACTAAAGTATATTTATTTTTCACCTGAGACAGTTAACTAGAAAGGACTCCTGAGCTGTAGTTGTTCTACATTCAATTCACATGAATTACAGTAAATATGCAAGAGAACATGAGAAGCATACATCTGAACATGTTAACACAACTTATAACAATCAATTAATCAAGAGAATTGTCACAATATCTTTTGAATATTACTATTCAAGCAGTAGTTTAACATTTTGGGGGGGAGGATGTTCCTGTGAAGAGGAATATTGATTTCAATATCAGGTTTGTACACTAAATATGATGCTGCTTAGCTTAGCTTAGCACAAAGACTGGGAGCAAAGGGAAACAGCTAGCCTGGCTCTGCCCATTGGTAACAAAGCCAGCCTGCCTCCGTCGCCAAGGCAACCACTTTATATCTTGTTTGTTTAATCTCTACGCAAACACAAATGTTAAAACAGACACATTTTGTTTTGTCTTTATGACAGGCGACGTGCCAGGAGAGGTGGCCTCCTGGAGCCGCCGCTGGTTGCCCCGGCAACCTCACAATGACAAAAAAGACTCCAGGAAGTCTCTGCGCCTGGCCGACAAAGAGGTTTCCAGTCTTTTGGTAGTACAGACGTGAGCCTCAAATCTTTACCAAAGAAGGTAATATACGTTTATTTTCATTCGACCAAGAAATTGGAGTGATATTCAGTAGTGGGGGGGGTTTAAACGCGATGTGCCGTTGGTGCTCGTAACATCGCGGCTAAGAGAAAAGGGATGACGGGATGCTACGAAGCATAGCTCCAGAAACGTGTTGAGGTCTGGTGTGAGCGGTGCAAAGTGGATCGTAAACGTGCTCCTCCACTCCTGCAACGGCGAGAGTCGATGGTGAATTATATTGTCCCGTCGGGGAAGTTAGCGGTCATGACTCGAAGACTCCAACGATGATGACAAGCAGAAGGAGTAAACCCGCCGCGATGCACACGGCGAGGCCCAGACGCTTCTGTGGGAAAAGGAGGAGCCCACTGTGTTACATATACGGGGGGAGTGAATAAATCCCTGGATATATGAATGATGGATGTTACCTCACAGTAATCGGGGTAGGTCTCAAACAGGGGGTTTGGTTAGTCCGACAGACAGGCCCACAATTAGTGCAATGACAGCAAGCAGGATCAACAGAGCAAAGGCAAGGATAATGTATTTCTGTCAAGTGAAGAAGAAGAAAAGTAATGGATTAACCATGCAGGTTTTTTAGGTTGTCACACAAGACTTTTTTGGTATCTTGTATAATGGAACCTGACAGATTTTTATTTGTGAGAATTAGAAAGGAGCACAAACCCTCTGGGACTTCTTCTGGTATCTCACTGCCTTTTTGGTCTCTTCCTTCGCACTGCAAATGTACTCGGCTGCGTTGGAGACGTTCTTCTCGATGTTGTTCACCATGTCCCCCTGTCAACCACACAACGCCGCCTCGGTACAATTAGAAGCATTGTGGCTACGAGCCGGGATCACAAGGGGCTTAATGAGACTAAATGTCTACTTAATAGAGAGCAGATTTGAGCCGTTACCTGAGTTTCCACCAGCATCGCCATGTCCATGAACATGGCGTGGAGTTCTCTGATGCTGGACTCCAGACGCATGATGTCCTGGTGCCGGGACTCGATCTCATTCAGGGCCTGACGAGTGATCTGGGAATCGGAGATGATCTGAGGGAGAGGAGGAGAACTAAGTCATTAAAAAAAGAGACCTGTAGCATACTAAACCCACACACATGCTTTATTCCTCCTCCACCACTAGATGGCAGTAATAACTTTTAATTCTGCAATAACTACACTATTAATTATTATAATTTATCTATTTAAAATATTTCATAACATAAAAGTCAGCCTAACAGCCTGAAAACTATAACATAAATTAAAATAAAAAACATACAAAATAGGTAATAAAAACAAGTAAATAATCGTCAAAAACTATTTAATGATATAAACCATAAATACAAGTCTTGGCATTTAGCTTTTCCTTTTTCAAACCAGCAGACAGAAATTTGTCCAAACATCAACTCCACCAGACTTTTAGTTGTTTTTGGTACATGGAGCAAACCAGCGGCGGTCACCGAAGAGAAGGCGGGTTTAACTCTGCGTGAGAGAAAACTTACATCCGATGTGAAGATGGAGGGATTCCCGCTCTCTAACATGCCCTCCAGTTCTTCATTGGTGGTCACTCTCCCGGCTAGAACCAGAAACATAAGGTCGCCGTTATCCTGCTTCAAACACAATGATAACTTCCCCCAATGTTGTTTAACGAACAAACAGTATTTCACTCTGATGGAAAACAGCTGCTCATGTGTTTAACGGTGTGAAAGAAAGCTGGGAAATTAAAGAAAACTAACATTTAAGACCCAAAAATGTTGGAGAACCATCTAAACGTGGCTGCTACCAGGGACCAATACCGTTCATATTACTACTACTACTGCTAATACTACTACTACCTATAATACTACTCTTTCTTCTGTTAAACTACAGTCTGCTCCAGATTCCTGTCTAAAGTCTGTTCTGGCAGTGTTTGTGATGTGTGTGATGTTGGGGAAACCCTGTGTGTGTTCTAGTCCGGCTCCGTGTGAAAAGTAAATCAAATCCACTTGAATTGAACAAATATCTTGCGGTTTCATAACACTGTCAGAGTCCGAAACATAAACATCCCTGCTCAACAGTTGTTAACATTAATCAGTGGCCCTCCACTGGAGATGACTCACAGATAAGACCGTCCTCCGAGTCCTCTGCTGTGGTGTTTTAGTTTATTCTAGGATTAGCGCTGCATTGAGACTAAGATTAGATGAGATGAGGAACAGAGGAAGCCAGCAGGCCTCGCAGAGAAACAGATGCTGAATCCCTATAAACAGAAAGCTCCCCCTCCCTCGTCGTACAGCAGCCTCCCTGGGGAGACCCGTCTCTGAGCAGGTGCTTTCTCTGTGTGTCGGACACCTTTTAAAAGATGGCTGCTCCTCAGAGAGCAGCAACAAAACACACACAACGCCGCCGTCACATCTACACACACACACACCAGGCGTTACAGCAGCACTTATGAATGGCTGAAGTCCACACGGCGAGGTCGGCGTGTCAGAGACAGGTGAGCTGCTGTAACGTGGGCCGCTGAGGCCCCCTCCACCCCGTTACCACGGCAACACAAACACAATGAGGCGTCTCCAGTATCAGGCTGGTCCTGTCTGCTGTGAACTAGAGCCTCTCATTACCGCCGGCCTGCAGGGACCCGAGGCGCTGTGCTCTTTCTTTTTCACCGCTGTCTCGTGTTTCTCACGTTAACGCCATGCAGAAGATGCTCTTCACTTTTGCTTGTGTAATTCTGGACACGTTAGAAATATCACGTTAAGCTAATGACTTCATCGTGCTGAATATCCATCATCAAGATAATCGTGAATATCGACTAGAAATAAAAGAAAAAGCTGTGTAGCTCATTATCGTGGTAGAGAAGTAAAAAATAGAGCCTGTTTTAAAAAAACAAAAGATAAAAGCATACAGAATTATGATTTATATTCATATTATTTAGTATTATTTGTTTGTTATTTTACTTGTTTGATAAAATTAACATATTTTTTTTACGTGACCAAAATAATTGCGATTCACGATATTATCAGATAATCATCAAAACATTTGATATTATTGGGGAGAATATGAATGGTAATTATTGTGGCCAAGAAAGTCGTGACGTACTGTTCATATGGTCCCCTGCTGAATGCTAATTATTTAAAATGTGTATTTTTTTTGTGCAGACGTGAACCTCGACGCCTAGAAAAAGCCTGGAGTCGGTCACCTCTATATTTTGTGTGCAGAGCAGCAGGCAGGAAGCCGGTGTCGTCCGTTTCCTGTTTCCTGTCTGAGCAGCTTCAAGGTTTTTTATTTCTTACTCTTTCATCTCCGGACGTCACAAATAGTGAAATTCAAGCCATCCAACATGTTGGAAAAACAAGAGTGTTTCCTGTTTGTCGAAGCAGTTTTATATTACTTCTGGTTGCTTTAAGGCTTCAAAGACTGCTCTATAAATACGGACCATCAGGCCTTACAAGGGTTTGGGGGGTCCGTTCATTTTCACTTACTTATCTCCAGCTGCCTCTGGATCCTTCCTTTGCTCCTTTCCCGAAAGGACACTTGAGTCTCGTTGTACTGGGTCATGACCTCCACAAACTTCCTGGACAGCACCGTGTGCTAAGGACAAGAGAAAACCTGTTCAGAAACGCCACGCCAAACCTCAGAGCACGATGTGTCCGATAGGGAATTTCATCGTAAGTAATTTTCTTTTATTTATGTTCAAAACATTTTCCCTCCGGTGTTTATGTACGATGGCGTGTTAGGGAGAGAAAAAGAACGGAGGTGAGAGAGGGATATATTCCGGGGAGAAAGTCGCAAGTTTGCGAGTTTATTACAGTGCTAACAACCTGCATCTATGCTAGCTAACTTCCCATGAATGTACGCATTTATTTTTCTAATGAATACATCACATGTGACAACGCCTCATTAAGGTCCTTAGGGTGATGATGTTGATGGTTATTGTTGGTTTTATTTATATGAGGACAAATTGTCATCTTATGGGTGTTTATTGATCGGGCGATTGGGCTAACATGCTAGTAAACTTTATAAACCCTCTCGGCTTTTGTTGTTGTTTTTTCCTACAGTGGCCCTCATACGGCGTGGTATTTGCATACAGCTGGGGTGATGAGCGTGTATATAACGTGTAGGCGTCGTGTTAACCGACCTGCGTTTTCTGGATCCTGAAGTCGACGGAGGATCTGTTGGCGACGTCGTCCTTGGGCATACTTTGCTCCATGGCTTCAGGAGGAGGGGGAGAGATAGAGTTAGTGATACGTCACGACTGTCAGCATCCTGTAAGCGCGTTGCCACGACGACCCCATGGCGGTTTTGACTCACATTTCAGTTTTGTTCGCACCACGTTGGCGTTGCCTTTGATGTCGTTGGTCAGCGCGTCCAGCCGGTCCTTCGTTCCTTCAAAACGAGAAAAACGATGTCAGACTTGCTGCTGAGGAAAAATAACTTCATCCGGCTAATCTCTCTCTCTCTCTCTCTCTCTCTCTCTCCTTGTAAATATTGGATTTGCTGCGATTTCATCACGTAACTCGGCAACGACCCCGTGGCAACACTGGCAGAGGTCACACGGCAGCACGGAGCTCTTTGTTTCGCTCCCTGGTTACCGTACGTCACGGATCCTGAAACTGTGTCCTGTGTTGCATTAAAGGTAATTACCGGTGATGCCGCCGCCGCGGCGAGCCTGTGAAGTGGCTCTTTGCCTCGCCGGCTCCTGAGGGCCACACACACACACACAGAAGGCAAACAAAAGCCAGGAACCGAGAGCATCCAGTGACCACGAGCTTTGAATCATTAGGATTTACAGTCACAAAGACACAAATACTTCTATTAAGTTGCATCTCTTCTTAATGAAAAACTATCAAATCTTCAATAAGATGATCATGAATCATAAAGTAGATGAATGTATGTTTTTGTATCCTTTATTTTTCACTCGTCACTTTATGATTCTTCTGACTTATTGTTGAGTGTTTTTATCGTGATCCAGATCCACCAGTCAGATCCTGACGGTCTGAGCTTTGGGGCCGAGGCGTTTCCTCCGCAGGTTTCCGGCTCGGAAACGCAACAAAGGAAGTGAGACATTTTTCTCCAGTCAAGCAGCAAGTCAACGCAACTGAATGTTGACCACACGTCGGGGTTCCCACAGTCAGGGGGTCTCTGGAATCCATGGATATCTAAAACGTCTCCAGACAGGGAACATCAGGGGATTCGATGATCTTTCGGTCCTGGAATAACATATTTTTGTTCATAGCATGTTGGTTTGTTTGTAGATGTTAGTTCCCATTTATCAAACTGTAATATTTCCCCAAACTGTATTTTTCTTGTTATTTCAGCGCCACCTTAAGAATAACGATAAATGTGCACCGTTCAAGCAGTTTTCTACTTAAAGCTCACAAATGAATGGGTTTAAAATCCTGTTGCAGGAGTTTGTTGCTCAACACAAAGACAACGCTCATTCTAGGAGATGCAAGTGAAAGTCAGAAAATCAAATGTTCTGTTTCAAAAATAATAAAAACATTTGAAAGAAAATGAAAATGTTCTCTCTTGTCTCCTTATCCTCACTCTCCACACACACACACACACTTACTGTCTTCCGGGTTGGGTGCAGACAGGATCATGCTGTGCATCTTCCTCACCTCTTCCACTTGGTGGGAGATCTTATCAATGAGCCCTCGAACTGCTTCCACCTATCAATCAATCAATCAACACGTCAGGATCAGAACCACAGCCCTGATCCACACCCTGATGGACACCCACCCTTCTGAAGAAGCTCTCCATGAAACCATCTTGGTCCACCGCGACCGCCACATCCTCCTCCGCGCGCACGCTGCTCTGTGGAATGAAACGTGCGCGTGAGCATGGGCGTTTTTCACCTGTCCAGGTGTTTTTAAAGCGAGAAAAACCCAACACTCACGGCGGTCAGCTCAGCCAGGCGGTCCTTCATCACCGGTCCGATCAGCTGGTCTCCTGCCCGGGGAACTAGTGACACGCCCGCTGCTGGCTCCTCATCCCGCTGCTCTCCGGACAGAGTCGCATCGAGTCACCGAGATGGGGAACGGGAGGATCCGACACCAGCAGCCTGGCTCCGGATCAAAGTTTAAATTCTCACTAGAACACAACTCCGCAGAAAAGTCTAAGCCCAACAAAATAAAAGTCCGGAGTGACGTTTTCTGCTCTAATCTGATCGATATTTCTCACCGCACAAGGACTCGTAACAGACCCCCAATAATATCTCTTTTCCCGGGACCCGCCTATCTCTCTCCCCCCCCCCCCTCTCTCTCTTTCCCTCTCTCTCTCTCTCCCTCCGCCACAGGGAGAGAAGCTATTTCCTCACTCGAGCACCGCCGTGACGCGTCACGTGTGTCTTTAGTGGGTTATTATCTGAAAACTTGGGATATTATCAGCTGATGAATAATATTAGTTTGACAGTAAACGCACCACCAGAGAGTCATACGAGAAGGGTTAATACATAATAGTTCAGTGCGACTGGCTGTTAAACTGTTGGTTATATGGCCACATGGTGGCGCTGTTTACCATGATATATATACTGTATGCGTGCAGGTTGACCTTGGCAGCCGGTAACGGGACCGGTAGTCCTTCTGATGAGTCTCCCCACCTGTAGATCCTCCAAACGAGCAGAATTTCACTGATAAGAAGTCACAGGTAAACTCTGTGGACCCACGTGACTTTCTTCTGATAGTATGAATTTACAGTGTGAGATAAGTGACCCCACCACACACACACACACACACACACGCGCGCATCTTTGTTTATTATTTAAACAGCAGAAAATTTGGATCACTAAGTTCGAGATCCTGATCTCATTCATTCCCCGCGCGCAATCTCCGATTACGCACGGAGAGGAAAAAGTGCCATTTACGCACAGCTCCAACGCCCCTTTTCAGAAGATCCAAAAATGACATCACGTTTTGCAATTCCCACGTTCGGTCCAACAACAGCCAGTAACGGAGCTGCTGCTCTCACTGCCGCGTCCAGGAGCAGAAAGTCAAAGAAACGAGGACGAGTCCTGTACGAGCCACGTTTACGCATTTTACGTGTTTTAAGGTGTTTTTTGCGTGGAAGTTGAAGTTTTTTTTTTGTTTGTTTTTTTCAAGAGAGGGGAAACGTGAAGTTTTTTTTGCCACATGTCAGAACACTAAATCAATTCCCTTCGTGCTCTTCAGCTATTATCATGTATCTGTGTTTCTAAGTCTGGACGTGTGGATGAGAGGTTTTCACATCTGGGAATAATGACCTCCTGGATTCATCTTTATTTGGGGATTTAACATCTGTTTTATTTTTTATTTTTTTAAGTCTGCATGTGATACTAAAGCTATGGAATTTTCTTTGCGAATTCACCTTTTCGCAGCTTTCGTCTCCTGTGTTAAGGTAAGCCACACTGCATCCTCTCATGTTATCCACACGTCTGCACAGCTCGCCTTTAAATCCACTACGTTCGATTTCTCTGCAGGTTTATGCTCAAGTGGTTCAACCTGTGAAGCATCCAGGTAGTATTGCACTTTGTATGGGTGTTGGTGTGATTGCTTTCCATTTCTTTTTTCCTCCCATGCTGTTTCAAATTTATAGAAGATTACATTATACAGCCGTGTACGTCTGCTAAGTGCCAAACTAGATTGATTTGTTCACTGCCCTGCTCATTACTAGGATTTATAACTTTTACAGCTGTTGGGTTCATTATTAGAAATCTTTTAATCCGCCCCCAAAATCCCCAAATTGAGTGCCAGGAAAATACGTTTTTGAGTAATGGGACGGAGCTTGATTACTTTATGGATGCTTGTTTACCCGTGAACTCTCCGTCCAGGCCTGCAGGTGTTGGCCACGGCGTCACATTATTGGCCTCTGGATGCCGTGGATGGAATCCATGAACTGTGGGACCAGATTGGAAACAGACCAGGTTATGTTAACGGAAGTAACATAAGTATGTATATGGCATAAACAAGACAATCAATGCCTCGCTCTCTGCATGCGGTCTCCTCGAGCTCCGTTTTCCATCACCCACCTTCCAGTCATCATGCTTTTTTTGTTGTTTTTATAATGTGTTGTTTGTCTTTAATGTCAGATTCATTATAGAAGAGAATATGTTGTGTGTGGAGTTTTTTTTTTAAATGCATATGTCATAGTCTGGAGGTGGTAAAAGTGGAAACAGATGATTGTTTTAACTATGATGGACGGTAGCTTCCTCCACATGCATTCTGGTGTTGTTGTTGTCGTATAGCTCAGTGCAAGTTGTCATGAAAATGTTTGAGGGATCGGGTATAGATTGAGTCTGATGTGTGGAGTCACTTCAGGAAGAAATCCTCTGAAAAGCTCTTCGAGCGTTGCCGCCGTGCTCTCAGCATCACTCCGTCTCATACCTGCACACCACGTCCCTCCTGTTGTCCCTCCTCACTGTTCTCTTGTCCCCCACCCCGTCAGGTGTCAATCACTGTTTTTCTCTCTCTGCTGTCTTTGTCCAAGCTCTCAGAATCCACAACCACACTGTGCTCCCTTCCTCCCATAACTCTTCCTATGTGTATACCAATGACTCTGCCTACACTAACATTTCTGCAACAGTAGGTGAGGACCGTCACTGCATGTTCACTTGTTGCACCATCAACACCACCCATCACCCACCATCACCACCCACCCACCCACCACCACCCATCACCCACCATCACCACCCACCATAAACCACCATCCACCATCACCACCCACCACCATCAACACCCACCACCACCCATCACCCATCATCACCACCCACCATCAACCACCATCCACCATCACCACCCACCACCATCAACACCCACCACCACCCATCACCCATCATCACACCCACCCACCCACCATCCACCACACCACCCACCACACCACCCACCACCACCATCCACCATCACCACCCCACCATCAACCCACCATCCACCATCACCCATCATCACCACCCACCATCAACCACCATCCACCATCACCACCCACCAGCATCAACACCCACCACCACCCATCACCCATCATCACCACCCACCATCAACCACCATCAACCACCATCCACCATCACCACCCACCATCACCACCCACCACCATCAACACCCATCACCACCACCACCCACCATCACCACCCACCATCACCACCCACCACCATCAACACCCACCACCACCCATCACCCATCAACAACACCCACCATCAACCACCCACCCACCATCACCCATCACCACCACCACCACCCACCATCACCACCCATCACCACCTACCCACTACCACCCATCACCCACCATCAACACCACCCATCACCACCCACCTTCACCACCCGATCACCACCACCACCCACCATCACCCATCACCACCCACCACCACCACCACCCACCCACCACCACCACCCATCACCCACCATCAACACCACCCATCACCACCCACTCACCATCACCATCACCACCACCCACCATTACCCATCACAACCCACCATCAACACCCACTCACCACCACCCATCACCGCCATCACCACCACCCATCACCACCATCATCAACACCACCCACCATCACCACCCACCATCAACACCCACCACCACCGACCACCGCCCATCACCACCACCAACCATCACCACCACCATCCATCACCACCATCCATCACCACCATAACCACCCACCCACCACCACCATCAACACCATCATCACCACCATCACCCATCAACACCATAACCACCCACCACCACCACCACCCATCCCCCGTTTCTCCTCCCTGCATCCACACACATGGTCCAGCCGAACGCTTTCACACGTTTTTTTACCACTTTTGTCCGTGAAGCACGAGATGAGGAATTCTTTGCCTCTTTCATTATTTTGTCATTCATCGTTAGCTTTTCATCAAAAACCAGAGCTGTAACATATTAATACATCAAAACCCTCACATTCATCACTTTGCACTAAAACAAAAAGTATGATTTGTTGACTATTGAGTATGGTGGTGTATTAGGGCCACTGTAGAAAAAAGAAGAAATGGAGTCCAGAGAGGGGGGCAGTATTCCAAGAAAAAAACTTTTATAAAGTCGCAGATTTGCCCATGAATGTAGGCATTTGTTCTGTTTCTAATGAATACATCTAATGAATTGTCATCTTATGGGTGTTTAGTGATCGGGGCGGTTGGGCTAAGAAGCAAGCAACTTTAAACAAGTTGCTTGACAACGAGTGAAAGCTACCGCTAGCACCGTAGCCCAACCGCCCCGATCAATAAACACCCATAAGATGACAACATGTCCTCATATGAATAATACCAACAATAAGCATCAACATCATCACCCTAAGGACCTTAACGAGGCATTGTCACACGTTGGATTGATTCATTACAAACATAACATTCATGGGAAGTTAGCTAGCATAAATGATGGTTGTTGGCATCGTAATAAACTCGGAAATTAGTGAAATACTGCCCCCTCTCTCGGCTCCAGTTTTTGCTCCTACAGTGGTCCTGATACGCCGTCATAATTAAGGGAGTTAAGATGATTTGATTTGTTAGATGAACAGAGAAATGAACATTTGCAATATTTTGGCACTTAAGTAGACCCCCCTCCCCTCCCGGCTTGCAATTCTCAAGCAAAATCATGCCCTTGATTTGTGCTTTGCTGCAGATATTGTTGAAGGAATGGTCAACAAGGGCATCTTTCTGAATGGAGATAACGGTGGCACCTTTCTCCACTTTGGAAACTACCAGAACTCCTGTATCAGCGACCCTACTTGGTGTGGTCCGGAGGGTGAGTGCAGCAGAGCTGAAGCATATAAGATAATTGGGCTAAACCATTTGAGTCTCTGTGGTTTTATCGCTCTGTCATCTTCTAGGGATTACCTTCTCCTTTTTTTGGAAAAACTACGAGGTAGAGTCCCGTTTTGCCGTGACGTCTGGAGGAAAAGTTATCTCCAATGGCTTCTCCGTTTACACCAATCCTTTCGGAGGATACGTGGAGTTTTACACTCGAGGCAACAACCACAGGTGGAAGGCCAACATCAGAGTCCCAGGTACGGTAGCACAATGGTCTTTTGGCTGCATTCCCATTTGCACTGCATGAGGAATGCATCTTTTGGTTTTATATATCTATATATGTTTTTGTCTTCAACCATAAATTGTTAGTTATGGAGTTGCATTCATGGTTTGAGTTAACTGAAGCCAGATGTAGCCGCAGACAGTTGATTTGGCAAGTGGAGGATAAATTTCAGAAATCTTTCGCCGTATCATCAAAACATACAATTATTATGGAATGTGTAATGAGATGTGGTAATTTCCTCCTTAAATAGGCTGCAATAATGTTTGGTGATTAAGCCGGATGAAATTTGAAACAGGATAATGGTCAGAGACTCTATTGGTCTCACACTGACTCAGAGTGAGACCCACACTTTGAATTCTGGAAGAAAAAAAAGAGAAACGATCTGGCAAACGGGTGTTTTTTTGATGAAATGGAAATGTGAAACTTTTAAAGCCGGTGTTTTTGTTCTCAAATGACATTTGTCATCGTTGTTTTTCGCTGCAGTTGCTCAAGGTTGTGTTCACGGGGCGTTCATAACTTAATTTAGATTTCAGGGTTCAGTCACAGAGGATCAAACGTCATCTGGTTCTCATGTGTGACACGTTGGCGTCTCGGGATACCTGTCAGGTTTTCTCTCTTTCTCATGTGTGTGTGTGTGTGTGAGGAAAAACTTTGAGGGTTGATTAAATGAAACCTTGAAGGTGCCCGGTGTCACCAAATCTAATTATCACCGAAGGCCAAGAATGTAACATTACACATGTCTCTACACGAAGAAACCGAGAAGAGAGTTAACACGTTTCAGTGGGTCTTTTGGCACACATGGTTTATATTCCAACATCCACTGAGTTGAGCTTTTGCTCGCCTGGTGGAAGTGATTTCAGATGTGTTGTCTAATGGGACTCCACTCATGATCAATTCTCTTCAGAAATACAAAGGGGGGAAGTGAAAAAATGAGTTCTTTGTAGTGTAAAGTTGCCTGGGGGGGCGTGCAGAGATGCTGCCTTCACGTGGTGTTGGAATTATGGTAATTACGACTTGCCAATTCGGAAATTGCAAATGAACGCCCCCCTCAAATCATAATTACGAGTGGGTTAGTGGGAGATAATTGTAATGCCCGAGTTCCCGAGTCGGGGTGACAGAGAAGAGGACAGATTTAATAAGGGATGGTATGTAATTCTTCATTTTTAACCACGAAACGTGTATTAGCATTTAATCTGTAATCTAAGTAAACTTAACTTGATATATTGTCGATAACAAATTGACTTTTATTACGTATACGCCATTTTCGTAATTCCGATTTCACAAGTGGGAAGTGGGATCTTCCGACTAGCACGTGAAGGCAGCACAATGACGGATAATGGCCTTGACTTCTAGGGTCGTGTTCTGCCATTTTTAAAAAGTTAACGTTAGCGTAAACAAATGGGATTCCTATCAGACTCAGTTCACTTTGTGTTTAGTGTTATTTAGCATACGGTAGACCACAGACTACATACGAAGTGGGCGTAGTCGTCGTGACGTCACTAATTTTGTGGACCACGGTTTTGAAGCCTCGAGCTCAGCATTTTGAGCCGTTATCATCTTGGATGGTTTTGTCGTTGCAAAAGTTTAACAGAAAAGTGAATTTATGAATTTTTTCGTGGATCCGACAAACAAAAGTGGCAGAGCGGCAACTCTCTGGTGTGAAGCCGTTAATAGAGATCACGTCCATTATTCAAGTTTACAGCTAAGTGTGAAATGAATGTAGCTAATAGCATCGGGAGCAACAAAGGCAGCAGCTAGCCCCGCCCTAAAGCACCTGCTAAACGTTAGAATGCTCAGGGTTTTTTTTAACTTTATTTAATAATTCCACATATACAGCAGATCAGACATGTACGCCACATAAAAATTGACTTTGGACAATACATTTAGAAAAAAAGAAAATAAATAAATCTGGGGATAAAAATGTTCCAGTATAACATACCATATAAAATATATGTATATATATATGAATAGTAGCTTCCCTAAAAAAAGTTACAGTATCAATGTTCCTCCATGTCACCTTCGACAACAACAAAAACTTGTGTTATATTATTAAAAAAAATAATGATGAACCCTAAAATGCATTAATAAGCCTGTTTTGAAGATGAAATGTATTTGTTTGAAAATATAGGAGTAAAAATAAAAATACAGATACCTGCGCAGTAAGAGTAAGTATTTGTACTTGGTTACTTCCCGCCTCTGTTAATCAGCCACTCTTGCTTGAAGGTCTGCGGTGCCATAAAGATTAAATACCGTGTATGTTCCCACTCTCAGGGCCTCACTGGACCCACATTCTCTTCACATGGACCAAAAAGGACGGTCTGAAGGTCTACATCAATGGGACCTTCACCACCGGCGACACGGTCGGCAGCGTCTCGGAGAACTACGGTGACCCCTATCCCGACCTTGTCATCGGAACTGGCAACGACAGGGCTTATGGGCACTACGTAACGGGCGCCTTCGATGAGTTTGTCATCTGGGAACGGGCCCTTTCGCCGAACGAGATCTTCCTCTACTACAGTGCAGCCACAGGTGGGGACATCACGCTCTACTGGAGTATTTTTTACTGTAATTCTACAATGTGGCATTTCTTTATTATTACGCAGGAAACGGGGTTAAAAAGTAGTTTCCATCCTTTTCCTCACTACATTCCATCTGAAGCATACATGCATAATTAGACATTAAACTGTACATTTACGCCCCAGCTCCCCGTCTTTCTGCACCAAACGTTTTCATGACCTTCCACCATGTAAGTGACATGTCTCACATAGTTCTGCCTTATAAGCAGAGCAGAGGAGTGTTGGGTCGCAGGGGGCAGATCATTAGGACTGAATGTGACAGCTTAATACGCGCTAGGAGGACAGAAACCCCCGCACTCTCGACTGTGTTTGTTCTGTCGCTGTTTACCTCCTTTTGGTGAGAAGAGTGCCAAAAACATTTGACATTTATGAGAACTTATAAATACCATCATCATGCGGTGTGATAAGACATATCAACACAAACGGCTGTCCGGGACTTGGTCCGAACCAGATGACATGTCCCTCTTGCGCAAGTAGGCGGGTACAAAACACTGATTAGTGACGATGCACACACTATCTGCTCTGATGTACATTACTGTCCACTGTTGGAGCTTCCAACGCTTCCAATGAATGAAGCAGAATGTGCTCACTGCCTTGATTTCTTCCCCCGAAGTCGTTACCAAGACCATTACCAGACGCAAAGAGCCCAACTGTTATGGTTACAGAAAAATATTTTCACTTCTGCAGAGCACACATAAAACGTTGCGTTGAACCAAAGTAGAGCAGGAAAGGTTCAGACTGACACCTCTTATGTGCGCCCATATATGGTGGTTTTATGTAGCTAGTTAGTGCTGTTTTGTTTTTATGAAATGACATCAAAAGGTATCTTGGTCTTGTACGGGAGCTCGTGGCAGAGGTCTGTGTGGTTGATGATTCCAGTGTTGTGGATGTCTATCTATCTCCTTTCATGACTGGGCACGGTCCAACCTCATAAACTGTGAGCTGTATGGGGATAAAACCCAGTTAGGATACAGCAGCTTCGCCAGGTCAGGTTCACCGGGGGATTTAAATAACAAAAATTCTCAAATGGGGTAATCCAGACTAGAAAATTCCACACAGTGTATTCATGTCACATATTGTGATGGAGCCCTTTTGTATTGTCTTTTCTAGGCCAGGCCATCGTGTCTGCCACGACACCCACAGCCTCCAAAGACGTCACTTCAACCGCACCAACACCCGTGAGTTTGTCTACTCTCACTTGTGCTTGAACAGAAACAGAGGTGATGCCTAAAACATTTAATAGGATGAAGTACATGTGTGGAACAGCGATATTGCAATCTACAAAGAAACGTTATGTTAACAATTTGAATACATTTTTGGGGGACGATGCAAAACAGTTAATTTGTTATTCAGCTGTCGTTTCCTTTTTGAAGGTAGAAGAGCTGGAGAGAGAAAAAGGGATATTGAGAGCACATGTGAATAGATTTGTACTGTTTATTAAAAGGCTTTGGAGGTAGAAAACGGATAAAGAAATAGAAGAAAGTGGAGACAGCTGCAAAATGTCTCCCTGTAGGGCACTAGGCCGAAATGGAGCTACACTGAATCACTTGTCCTAAAGAGTGTTTTCCCGAGTTCGGTCGCTAAACATCCTGTGTATGTTGGAACTGGAACCTCCTTTTGGAAACCGCCTCCTGATAGTCCACTTAATTCACCGCCCGATGTGCCGTCTCCCCAGAGCGCCACCGAAGCGAGTCTTCCCGTCGTCAGCAGTCAGCGCGAGGAGGTCCAAAGCTCCCCGGACCCCGAGACTCTGCCTGTGTTGAGCTTCCTTAAGGCGCTGCCCAATAGGACTATTCCTCACAACACTGCCAACAACCTCACACAGGTCCTGGAGCACAATCCAGCACACACACACTTGTTACACTTGCAAAGCCAGTTCACACGTAGACACAATGCCCACCCATGTGTATATGATGCAACAGTTCCGTGATGTCCATTTTCTTCCATCCAGGCTTTTCTCAAAAGTGTGGAAGAAGTGCTGTCCTCTCCGGGGCTGCCAGAGGTAAATGAGTTCACCATGAGTTTTTTGTTTTTTTTGCGCAATCTTCAAACATGACATAATGCAACATATGCAATTTGGTGAATACGTTTAATCCGAGGCACTCGGGGGATCCGCTGAGTTTCGAGATTTTGACACGGCATATTTGGGCATAAATGGTGCCAGCAGTAATAACAGTACCTGGCAGAATACCCACACAGGATTACAGTATGTTGGTGCAAATAACGTGGTGCAAATTGTATAAGACAGTACTGCTGACTTGGTGCTTTGCAACACAATGCTGTGAATGTAAATATGCAGCGCCCTGTGCTGTGCTGTCATCATCCTCGGCCTGATCTCCGGGTGCTTCGCATACAAACGGAAGAAAAAAACACGCAAATGTGTGCTTTCAGGACATGGAGTCCTCAGACCAGGCATGCTTGTTTTCATAGGAGGCAAGCTGAAACAGATGTTCACGTATGAGAACGCAAAACTCCTGCATTAGATACAGCGTTCAGTAAGCCCCTCATGGATCAGATTCCTGATGATGCAAGTCTAAGGCTCTCATGCATTGGCTTCACTTCGTTTCACACACCTGGTTTTAAAAAAAGCCTGATTCTCCATTATCATGCAGCCAATAGAATCAGTCCATTGTTCCTTCTCCACCAGGTATTTCAGGTGTTGTGCTGATGACTTGATCAAGGTTATTTCTGTAGACTTTGGAAGGCTCCCACCGTGATCAAGGAACTATTTTCACCTGTTAAAACCGAACCTTTGTGGTCACCTTTCAACTAGTTTATTGTACATGGAACCTGTAAAGAGAGATTTTTAGTGAATTGATTGTGAACCTCTGCCGGGTGGTTGCTGTGCAGCAGTCCAGCCCCGTGGTCAGCGGCCTGATCGAGACCGTGGACAGAGTGATGGAACACATGGTGACTAACCTGGAGCCCAGCCCGGACGCCCCCATCTCCCTGGGTGGAACATCCTTCGTTGCAGGTCAGTGTGCTGTCAGCTCTCCACACGGTGACTCACTAGTTTGTAGTTTGTGTGTGTCAGAAGGACAAGGTGACATCATTAGTTTTGTTTTTCAGAGGACACATGCGGGTCAGAAAACCGGAGGTCGAACCCCTCCACCTCACCCTCGTGGGTGTGGGTCTTTTCTTTGTTTGCCACTAAGTTGCTTGTAGTTTTCTTCCCATCTTTTATCCGCTCCAATAAAAACAGATCTCATTAGCTCACTTCTCACTCTGTTTTTTCTCTAACCTCTGACCCCCCACAGACTACTCTCTGATGAAATTCCCACAGAAGTACAACCTGATGCATTACCGCTTCCCCACACAAGGCAAGAGTTACATCTCCGTGCCTGGAGAGGCGTTCGCCATGCAGTGTGAGTGCAACCATTACAGAGTACGTCCAGTGACGCCCAGGATTCTCTGTGCACAAAGTAGGAGCTTCCCTTGGTTTGAGTGTGAAAACTGCACACTAGCTGTGTTCTGGTTCTGCCAAGAGAAAGCTGTCCAGCTGGGAGCCTCTTGTTTATTTGCCACTAATTTACTCCATGAAGATTTAAAGCCGTTAACATACAGTGTAGGACAGGAGGACCATGAGGGCTTTTGTGCGACTTTACGGCGCACCATAGAAATCCAGCTACGACTTTAATGTTGGCAGTTTACCCTTTTATTCAAAACGGAACGAATGAGCGAGGGATCACTTTTTCTCCACTTTCCTCTGTCGTGAAGAAGAATGGACTCACATAGTGGAGTGAGGGAGAGCAGTAATTACGGCTCGGACGTTAAACTTTGCTAGTTTGGCTTCGTGTTCGGGTCAGATCGGCTCCACCTGGCTGCTCCATGCACCGTGTTGCCATACAGTCAACCTTTTTAATAATTCATTAAAGCACTGTTATCAGAAATGGAATATATGTTATTGCTTGACACATTAGAGCTTAATTAACTCATAGCCCTGAATACCTGGCTGTATGAAATGCTCTGAGGGAACGTTTTATGACCCAATTAGCAAGAGAGCATGCTACACAGTGGTGTGTTTGGATACTTTTGGAGAGTTTATATAAGTAAGCCGGCCACCCGGAGCTCTCTCGGGATACTTTCCGGGGGTCATTCTGTTGAAATCATTTTTTTGGAAGGTTAAAACCTCTCCTGCAGCATATATAGTACCCCACACATTTGTTTGACATCAGCGAGCTTTCGTTCCAGTCAGTGGGACCCAGGTAGAGGCCCCTTTTGAAGGGAGGAACAGCACCATTAAGGATTTCCTCCCACTCATTGTTTATCTTGCAGCATTGAGGTGGGACCGAGTTGGATGATAGGTCAGATTAGGGGAGGGGGGGCCCGTGTAGAGGTTTCATAAGATTTCCCAGCATCCACGTGATTCTCCAGCCCTCTCCCTTTCACCCTCGTGCGAGCGTACGGCCGGCCTTTTAGCCCACCAGTGCCAGTGTGCTGCGACAACGCGGCGTTAATTAACTTCCCTTCTTTGTGAGCATTTTAGCAGCGCCGCATTACATTCCCAGCCCCGCCGCCCAGGACATTCAACCCCCGTGTGTTGTCTTCTTTTTCCCCCTCAGCTCAAACCACCATCGTTGGCCTCTTCTACCACAACATGCACAACTACTACAAAGAGATCAGCCCCGTCAAGACCAGGTAAAAGGACAGGGAAACCCCTTACGTGAGAAGTCACACATACTGACCTTTGCTGGGGTTTGTTTTGTTGCCGCAGTCCAATCATGCCACTTTGTTTCTGACCAGGGTTTTATCTCTCAGATATTCTAAACAAAAAATCCGGCTTTTCTCTTTGTACTTCCTGTGTGGGGATCAGGTCCTCTGGCACTAGGGCGCCGCTACTTCCTGACCCGCAAAAACGTCCGATGCCTGGGGCCAGGGCCTTATCTGTCCTCTGGCCTATCTCTCATCTCACCACTCAACCTCCACCGACTGATACACCCTGCTATTAGCTCTGCATTTAACACCCCCCCTCACAGTTATTATCCCATCACTGGCCCGGCTTGTTCCACTCGGGCGCCACTGTTTATTTTTACCAATCTTTGACATAACCGCGTCTAAGCAACCTGTTTATTCCCCTACTCTGTATATCACAGCTGTTAAAGAACCAAACATGTCAAATATGTGACTGATTGATTTTTAATATGGCAGCGTGTCTGTGGGTGAGAGCGGTGTCATAGAGAGGTGATGCTTGTATGATCCCGATGTCACATATCGGATTGTCTTGAAACACTGTTGATGCAACGGTGCTGCTTGTCAGTGTGATTAATTATAAAGACAGATGATCAAAGTGCCACGTGAAGGCCAGTGTCTAACAATTATGTGTTCATGTGAAATTACAGTTTATTTTTTCTTCTGACATATCTGACTATTGACTATGTCGCTCTTGACCTTCTTTTCTCACATTCTCCCTCATTTTTTTCTTTTTGTCTCTCAGGATTAACGAAGCGTCTGATTTCAAGGATCACAAGATCCAGGTAGCAAGCTGCCTGATCTCTCTGAAAGTGGAGCCTTCGCCGGCGCTGTCGCTCAACCTCTCGGGAACGCCACTTATCAAGATCGTCCTGAAACACGTCCTGGTAAGAACCATCCCATCAAATGTCCCACTTTCTCCTTATCTGACTCTGGGTCTCTATTTACATTCTGTGTGAGTCAGTCATACTGGCAAACCGGGAGTGCTTTTCCAGTTGCACCCACCTTAACAGAGGCATGAGGGCCGTGGTTACTGTGGCTACTGTAGCCAGATCCCCCCCCCCCATGAAATCTCTCAGCTCTATCTCTATAAGAAGGTGCTGTCCATCACTGACGAGGCTTGTGCAGCTGAAGCCTATTTTGGTGTTCATTAGCCGCCTCGCAGAGCATGTTGCTTCCAGAAAACAAACCGTGGTGGACATTTGAACTGCGGACTAGGAACAATAAATTTCTTTTTATGAACAACAGATTTTTTTTGTTCTTCTCTGCTTATATGGCAGGAGCCGTGCCAGTTTTCCACGGGAAAATATGTTGAAACTCATAATGGAAATTAAGAATGTGTATGGCATTAGTTTGCGTCTGAAATATGGCAGTTGTGTGTGTGTGTGTGTGTGTGTGTGTGGGTATATATATATATATATATATGTGTGTGCATATTCAGTATATTTATTAACAGGATTTTGAAGCCGTTCTTTTCATCTAAATGTATCGTGTTCAAATCCTATTATACTATCATACAATAGCATTAATGAGCCAGTTGACTAAACAGCCCTACAATTTCATTTACAAGTCCTACAAGAATTATTCATTTTCTATTGAAGTGAATTACCGATACTTTTCCCCCCTCTCCTCACTCGTAAGAGCACAAATGAAAGCCATGCAGCTTCATGAAACCATGGTAATATTGCTTTGTTTGCCTTCATTTTCCCTGGTGAAATAAATGTTTATGCTGAAATCATCTGGCTTGGTTCCTGTGACAATGATTACTGTGTTTGTTTTAGCAGACACCATGGGAGAAGGCGTATAATCTGCTTTGTTATGGGAGTGCTGGAGATGCTCACCAGCTCTGCTGTCTGTTTAGTCAAGGTGTTTCTATTTTAGTTGGATTGCTTTACCTCTGATGTAAGGATAAATCAGGTTTCTTGCATTCTTTCCCCTCTAGCCCATTACAAATAAACTGTTTTGCCTATTACTAACACGACACGTACTGGTTCGGAACCACCATGCCAGCATATTTCAACTTAACTTAGGCTGCATCGCTCGGACGAATGTTATTTAGGAGCTGCATCGTAATCTGGCACGCAGCTCTTTCTGGCTTTTATCACGGGTTGTGTTTCTATAACTGCGTTGCTGCTGTTGTTGGATTTAGTTAAAAATAAAAAACAAACACGGCTATTTTGGGAGTTTTAGTGTCTTTGGCAGCTGGGGGATACTTATCACCTCCCCAGTTTGGAGGCAGGGAGGGCGGCTCACGCAGTATGCGGCCGAACTTTCCCGTCATCGCTTGTGTGGCTCTTCACCACGCTGTAGCCTCGAGGATGTCCTCTTGAGACGCCGGTTCAGTGGCCGGGAGTTAAGTGATTTGCGGCCGACCTCTCTGTTTATCCCCAGAACGTAGACAAACACCCAGGGCCTTCATTAAAAGCCAGCGGGGGGGGGGGCTGAGTGTGTCTGAAGCAGAGATGTGTCAGCGTCCTCATCCGTCTTCTCACGTCGTCCTGGTAACAACCAGTCCAGTGTGCCACCTCTTTTTCCTGTACAAACATTCACCTACTGTCATGGCTCAGAGCCAAGCGTCATCCGTTTTCTCCTATCTGACACCTGCTGTGATTAACAACGTAACGGGGATCGATGGCGTCGCCAAACCGTGTGAAGAACCTTGTGTCCCGGCAGGTACCGCTCTCCGGAGGTCGACGGGCGACCTTGCGTCTTGATTGATGCCCTCTGAGTACACCGAAACAGACTCACGGTGAGGTCACGCCATTCCCAACTGACTAAGTCAGAGCCGACGCGCCCGCCATCACACGTTGAGCGGTGGAACGGAACGCGTTCGATACCCCCGGACGGAGGCCCGCATGCTTTCTCACGGCATTGGGCTGCGGCGTTGATTGGACCCTGGCTCCAGCTGTGATTTATTACTTTTGTCTGACTCAAGTTGAGTTTGAGAGAGGCCGAGGAGAGTGGGAGGCGTCGGGGGTCCGTGGTTAAACATTAATACAAAAGGCCGACACCTCCCTGTCCTCCTCTCCTGTCAAAGCATCGTGAGTGAATAAACGGAAGGATTCATTTCATGAGTGGGTTTATAGGGTCAAAACGGAGAGGATTTTAGAAACACATTTTGACAAGCGGGCCTGACTTGTAAAGCTTATGGAGGTTTAGAAAGCTGCAAGAAGGGCCAGAGCCTCTATCTGCTCCTCACTTTAATATCATTTCATCTGTGCTGTAGAACTACCAATCATTAACTTTCAAAGAGCGTCTTATTATTTGCTTCCTAGGTGGAGAGTAAGATGAGAAGAACACCTTTATTGCATCTGGATGTTAGATACAGGTTAGCCTAGCGTAGCTTAAAGTCTGGGAAAAGATGGCGCCTCCAAACCTCACTAATTTACACCTTCCTGTATCAGTTTCTGGGCTAGCTATTTCCCTGTTTCCACTCGTTTGTGTGAGGCCTTACATTTAACAGACACTCATCAAAGTGCTGTTGATCTTCTCATCTAACTCTCCAGAGTATTTTCCTCCCAAAACTTTTGCTGAAACGACTTCTTATTTTCTACACACACTAAAAAAGAAAAATCAATAAGATTGCTCTTCAGCCATTACTCTGTCAGTTCCCATATCCAGCGAGTGACTGGACAAGGAACCGTGAGTGACGTAGTCGTCCATTAAGCTGTATCCTCCCTGTGATTTACAGAACATGAAAGGGAGCTTTGGTGGGAAGTGAGTGAATGGGTCAGAGGGGCCGGGAGAGGGGAAGCTGGGTGTTCTCGTGTTTACGGAGACGTCTAGACTCGTCAGAGCGGCTGATCAATCGACCACACCGAGCTTGTTTAACACGTTCTCTGATAACCCGTGATGCCGACGCCGGTATCAGCTCTTTTGTGCCACAATAATAATAAGCGCCCTTTACTGCCAGTCTTTTTATAACTCCCAGAACACGCCCAGCTTAAAGTTTGTGGTCAAAATCTCTCCTCCGTCTCCCTCCGTCTCCCTCCCTCCCAACCACACACACCCATCCATGCACCAACATGGATACAAACACAAGCTGTGTGAGCCAACACACTGATCAATCACAGATGGAGGTCTGGCTATTGCTATCCCTCTCTTGCCAAAAGATTTAGAGTTTCTCTCTCTCTGCAGCCCCTCCCGTCCCTCCTATCACCACTCCAACCTCGCGACCACCACATCTCACTACGTGCAGAACGAGCAGAGCTCCGAGCCCAGAAGTAAAGTAGAAAAACGTCCCACATTCTGTTTCTATCATTCTCTCCATGACCTCAAATAATGCATTTTTCGTTTCAGACCTGCGTTTGGATATCAGGTTTGTAACAACGCATGAGAATCTGTGAACGCACGTGAGAATAAAATAATAACCTTGAAAGTGGTTATCAAGGATTTACAAAGATAAAAATATCTGCTTGCAAACATTTAAAAGTGTTAAAAATCACTGAATTTAGTTCCCTTTGTTATAAAAAGAAATAAAGTCTTAGTAATGTTTGTTATGACATGTTTTTCCATCCGGTTTATCATGAGACGTTACACCCCCAAATGATCTGTTCATGATACCATCATCTGTTTTTATCTACTGCTTTGATTCATTCAATCATAGAAAATGTCCTCTGATAGTTCGGGCTGGAACGATAAGTTCATCAACAGACTTTTTTGATAATCCATTGAGTCATTTTTCAAGCAAAACTTCCTGAAGATGCATTGGACCCGCCTCTCGAACGGGAGAATGTTCTACTGTTCTTTATCTTGTTAGAAATTAAATGGAAAATAAAACATTCATATTTAAAAGTCTTAACGAGATGAACCTGACATGAGCACTTTGACATCAGTCTGAATTCATTTAAAACAGAACTTTTTTTTTTCTCCAAAACTAAATTTAGGTGCAAATGTTGTCCCCGTCTTTGACTCTGAACGCAGTAACAAAATTCATAATATTAGAAAGCATATTAATTTGTTACCACTTTAGGAACGTCAGCATTTTCTGCTTTGTGACTGCATTCAATTAAAATATATATATATATTTTTAACGAACCAATATAATTATTTTTTTATTTGTTCACAGGCATACAAACGGTGCTTTACACCAGATTTGAAACGTTAATACATTTCCCTTATTTATCTCATATATTCTCACATCATAATGCCAAAATGGTTAGTTCCACCTCTATGTTAGAAACATGAATACAGAGGAAGGAAAAATAAATTATGTGGGATTGAACAAAAAAAAAAACGATTTACGTCTCGCTATTGTTTAAAATAAACAGTATATGGAAATAATTCCTCCTCATCAAATAGCTCACACAGCTACATTAAACTCTACTCATGTACAACGTGGACGCATATTTCAACAAACTATAAATTTATCTGGAATAACATCGCCGGGTTAGAACGGCGTGATAAAAAAAACCAGTGTGAAAGCTAACCATAAGCAACAAGAACACCTGATGAATATGTATACTGTTGTCCGGCGTGGATGTGTCTGGTGAGGAGGAGGTTCCTTCCTCGCCTCCCAAAGGCTCAAACGCAGCCATCACATTAGGAATGCAGCCGTGTTCCTACAGAAAAGGCCTGAAACCAGAGAATCAGCTCACAGCTCAGTGGAAGCCGGTGGGATTCATGCATGGAGAACCTCCAAGTCATATTTGTTGTTTTGACCAGAGTACAGTGTTTCTGTGACAGGCCGCCGCCGCCGCCGCCGCTGCCCCTCATCAAAAACAACTCTGTCATCTCTGTTGTTTTATTTAATCATCCCCAGGTTTCCTTTACACCCCGCACACACACACACACACACACACACACACACGTCTCGCTGTGTCGGCTGAGCAGAGACCACAGCTGCACGTCTTATTACATTTCCCCCCTGAAGGCATGATCTCACTCAAGGCCAGTTGTGTTTTATTGCGTGGACTCAGGATTGTTGCGCCGCGTGCTGTATGTGGATCAGCTTAAATCTGACCTCTGGTCTGAACACCCCTGTGATAACAGCACGGAGATCTGTGCTCCGTCAGAGCTTTGTTTTAGACAAAGCGATCTCGGAGGTGCTTTTCCTCAAACTCCGGGTCAACTCTTTGGGCTCGGTCGGCCTCTTTGAGCCGTCTGGACGGCGTCGTGTTACAACATACCTTGTTGTTCCTTTCCCAGACGTGGTGCAATAAAGCGTTTCCTGCCCTGACTCAATTTAACAGCAGTTAATGTCGCTTTTGGGGGAATCGCATGTAGGGCCTCTCAGTTGTTACGCTGAACAATTTGGCCCTTGTTAAAAAGACATCTTAGTCAGCCTCAGATTTGACCTTTCACCTACTGTACACCATCACAACAACAACAACATCAACATGAGAAGGATGCTGGGACATTTAAATGTGTCATTATGTGAAGTGTGACTGATGGCTTTAATGTTGTCGTGGACCCGCTGACAGCTGCACTCTTAAAAATTGATATCATTACCAAATGCAGAAAAGTGGAGTCCAAATTACACCGTGGCTCTGTGTGCTCTCAAATATTTGGACCGTTTGGAGGGGAAAGGAGAAGATGGCTTTCTTATTCACTCGCAGGGTTATGTCTTTTTCTTTTTTCTCCCCCTGCTTTTTAAATTTAGCTCAGCCGAAGCCTGTATTTAGACTTCTTTGCTCTTGTGGCTGCATACACGTGTACCAGCGCTGGATGGAATGAGTGGGAGTGTGCAGGAGTTTCTCTTTTTTCTGTTTTAACAAGTGATATTTCATATTTATTCAAGGTCCTCTCACCAAACCTTTTACTGTAGCGTTTAACTGCATCTCATGTTCTCAAACTCATATCGAGCTCTGGGAAAGCTGGAAAACTAAAGACAGAAACTACCGTTTACTAATCAAGGTCAAGAACCAACACTTGTTCTCATTATTCTATTTTGTTTCACTTAGAACGCTAATCATATTTGACTCATTTTATCGTCTACTGTAAGTAGAATAGTGGTCGGAAGTAAAAGTACAAATACTTTGTTACTGTACTTAAGCTGAATATTCAGGTATCTGTTCTTTATTTTTCTGACAACTTTTTACTTTTACTCCCTACATTTTAAAAAATTATCTTTACTTTCTTCACATTTTCAAAACTGTCTCATTACTTCAGTTTTAATGCATTTGAGAGGAATTATCGATTCTTTTTAAATATTATTAATATGATGCTTAGCCTTGTGAAAACAACCTGTGGAAATGTCCTTCACTTTTAACGTTGAGTACATTTCAGAGCCTGAACTTTGTCACTGGAGTAATTAAGTTGAATCAGTACCTTTATCAGAGTATCTGTACTTTCACCTCTTTTATATCAGCCTCCCGTTGCTTTGGCAGCTCGCTCTGCTGTTTGCAGTTGTATGTTCTGGTTTTCTGTGAAAGATAGAAATGCTGATGGTGGATGCAGAGCTGCAGGTTTGAGCTTATTCCAGATAGGTGTGTGTGTGTGTGTGTGTGTGTGTGTGTAGCTTTCACCATCTCTTCTCCACCTCTCTTGAGAACCAGCTGCACAAAGCTCCGGTGTGAATGAGCCGGCGTTGCTCGATGCCGTGGGACTCCCTCAGACACGGCGAGGCTCCGGCCTCCCGGGTGATGGGAGGTCTGAGAGGAGACGACAGAGGAGCTCGTCTTCATACAAATTGCTGGGTTCTGCGTGTCGTTTGCGACTTAAAGGAGAGTGTTTATTATCATCCCTCATCGTTTTATCCAAGAGGCTCAGCGCAGACGTAAAACGGTGAAAACGCGAGGCAGGCTTCGGGGTTCGCATGCGTCAGACGGCAGCCGGCGGCTGATGTCGACGGCCTTTTCACTCCCGATCACAAGCGAGCGGCGTGACGGTGGCGTAGAACGCTGAGGGGTGTTTCCATGAGCACGCCGTCAGGATGCACCATTAAAGATCTATTATGTAAAACACTATCGTATGTTGTGATGATGACATGGCAGCAGAGTGTTTGTTCCCTCCAGAAGAGTTGCATCATGATTTCCAAACACCAAATGTGTTCCTGCTGCCAGCGCTGGAGAGTAATGAAGTGCATTTACTGGAGTATCATATTTAAGTACTATTTGGTATTAGCTGTTGTTTTTGACTTGCTACTTCTGCTCCACTACATTTCACAGGCAAATACTACGTTTTTTTTTTACAGCGTAACATGTATTTAATACTTACTTTGAATTCATATATATTTTTTATTGCAAGTCAAAAAGATAATCCACACTAAGATGAAAGTGTATGCAGACCTGTTTGTTAGGGGTCGATTTGTGCTTGTTTTTGTGGGAGCAAATAACAATAAATAAAACTACCGTTGCCACCAAGAGATTACTACATTACCAAAAAAATACAAATCTTTATTATTATCGATTATTATTTTCTAAAACTTTGATTACATTTCAGATCTTGTACTTTTTCCACTTTTACTTGCGTAAAGAAGTTGAATCAGTACTTCTACTAGTATCTGTACTTCTACTTACACATTTATCTTCCGATCCTTTGGAATATATAATATATGTATATAAAATGCATCGCTGTTAATCTAATGATCTCAGGTGTAAGAATACTTTAATAGTACTTTTACTTGTCGTCGTGTGTTATATCCTGCACTAGTAGTTGAATGGAAGTATCTTCCACTGCTGATCTCTGCTGGTTCATCTGGAGATGAGAGGTTTGAGTCTTTCATGAGGTTGAGGGTGAGTTCTGGACTCCGTCAGCGTTGAGGACGGAGCTGAAGGTGACGGATGCACCGGGTGGGACGCGGCAACACAGAAGCACCAGAAACACCTGGACTATCTCTGGTTTATCAGCCTCTCTCTCCTCTATCAGCCTGTCACTCCGCCCTCACTAGATTTCACTCTCCTCCTCCTTTACGGGGGCTTAAAGTGATTTCCAAGGTGGCGTTCGCTTGGCCTTCTGCTGTTAATAAAGAGCTGGAACGCCCTCTCCGGTCTTGGCTGGGTGGCGGAGGCCTCAGGCGGTGGGGGGAACGGCGGTGAAGCATTTTAACACTTCACCAATGACTTTCAGGTTCCCACTCCGATATCGACTGGATGACCCACAAACAGACGGTTTCTGGAGAGGAGGCGGCCACAGAGCTCCTCGTGTGTGTGTGATGGTCTGCTAGTGTATGTATATCCTGCTATATACATATATATGTGACGGGTTGATAATGATGGCTGGTTTCCCGGCCAGCCAGGGTTTACATTTGAGCTCCATGTGGATAATTAGTCTCCTTCAACGTGCAGGAACATTAAAGGTTCGGCGACTGTGCGGAGAGCAAATCCGACGCCATAAAGCGTGCCAATTCCAGTTTGTCTCTCTTCCATCTGCTTTCATTTCCACCCAACAAGCAAGGCGAGTTGTCGAAGCCCCCCAGGGGAGCAGTAAATTCGCCCCCGGGGTCCCTCGGAGCGACTCAAAGCAGGCCGCCGGCTCGCGATGATGGAGTGCGTTTAATGGCGCTCGCATTGGCTCTTGGACCCGCGTGCACCGCTGCCGCCGCCCGCTCTAATGGGCCACATGAAAATCCATCCATCGCCTTCATCTCCAGGGTCACAATACATGATGACTAAAGAGCCGCATGTGCGAAACAGACAGAATGAGAGCAGCGATTTGGTTACGCAACCAAAGCCAAACGTATTGTGCTGCGCTTTGTAATATGAATCACGGAGCTTATGGGCCAGGAAACAGACAGCCTCCGTGTCAGTTTCACTCCGGCTCTCACTTTTTCCAGAAGGAAATGGTGCAGACACAGTCCATCTAATCATACACTTATTCAGTCTGAGAGGCTCGGGGAATGAGATGAGGTGTGCAGTCTCTCAGTGTACACCCAACCTGCCAACCAGAGTGTTGTTTTCTTCGGATGACAGATTGAGGAGGGTAGCGGTTTGACCTGGAAAACCAGGGCCAAGCCCCAATTACTGCATTCTTGCACCGTAGCCATTAGCTCACTGTCTCCGGAGGCTCCAAATCTCATATTAAGGAATGACACGGAAAAAGTGAGCTATAATCAAATAAGATCCTCGAAGACAGTTGGGATTTTCGCCTGGTCTGATAATCACCTTGAGCGTCGATCAGCTGAGTGTCGATGCGTGTCTTCCCTGGCGTTCGGTATCATCTCAGACCGTTTATTCATCTTTAAGCGATGATTCAGGGTTTCTCTGTTGTATCAGAAGCAGCAATTATAAAGTGGTTTGCTTTAGATACAAAAGCAAACAGGATTTTTTAGCCTGAACGTATCTAATAAATCAAGATCTGATCCTTTTGTTTGTGGATAGAAGGAAAGTCAAAAAGCAATAAATATAAATCTCCCACATCTTCTTGATTAAAGTCTGTTTTCCAAACAGGTTGCTCTGTGTTTTGCATGTAATTTAATGAGCTGGTAAACTCCTACATCACACGCTTTTTCTCTGACAAGTCAAGATCTTTTCTTTTCTTTTTCAGAACAAAGAACAGCAAGAGCAAGTCCTAAATCAGAGCAATAAAGTCTTCCTCTACTGTGCCTTCTTGGACTACAGGTGGGTGTGAGTTCATGGTTTCGATGCTGCATATCTCGGTGATGTGGAGTCGAAGAGATTTGTATCTTGATGGTCGACTCTTTGCGTGTTTCTTTGCTCGAGTCTTAAAGGCTTTGAATCAAACGTAATGACCAGCCGTTTGGAACGGTTGCGTTTTCCTTTTTGCCGCTCGGATCAAAAGCAGTCAGTGTTTGAAACGTGTTGCTGTATCTTGAGCACCTCCCTCCTGCAAAAAATAAATATGTCAATAAGATCTATGGAGCGCAAACACGACTTAGACAGCATACATCATTTTTAAAGGGAGTGTGTTTTAGTTGGATCCAAAGGCTTCCTATCCTTAACTCTCCCTTCGCCCCGAGAAGCTCAAGAAAGACATTATTGGATTACCCTGTCGGATCGCTCTGGTAAATCAGACAAAAAAAATCACTGTGTGCCTCCAAGAACAGTTCAGAATATTATATATTAATCAATATGTCTAGTTTATTGTCCATAAATAATAATGTTCATCCTTGCAGTTCAAACGAGGGAGTCTGGTCCAACGAAGGCTGCGTCCGCTCTGATGGAAACCTGACGTACTCCGTGTGTTTGTGCAACCACCTCACCAACTTCGCCATCCTCATGCAAGTGGTGCCCTTAAAGGTATGACATTATTCATGGTTTACATTTACTATGGACTGCAGCAGGAAGGTAATCTTTATCAGAGGCAACTGGACCTGCTTTTTAGGGGTTTTTAAGACGTTTCCACTGAGAATCTGCACATTGCTGGAAGAGAGTTCTTGGATCTGAGGTGAAAACCTAAAGCCAGTCCGGTTCCTGGATGCTAACAAGTGTATTATATGATCTTAATGGAGCTTTTAGCAACTAAAGAGGCAGATATTTGTTTAGGAGTTGGTGGAGACTTAAACGGAGCTAAGAGTTGATAATGTTCTTAATGAATGTTTTTTTGTGTGTAATAGACAACAGTTCTCTGACATATGTGTCACCTTTTATAATGCAGTGATATTACAGTATGTGTTTTCAGCTTGGTGTACTGCCGCCAAGTGGCTTAAAAATAGAAATTATTGCAGTTTTGCACAATGTGTTACTGCAGAGTTTCATTTAGCTGCATAATTTTCCGGATGCTAGTGATGAGTGTGTTAACAGATGGAAACAGCGCCACCTCTCAGCGTCGCTGTGTCATAGCAGCCCAAAAATACATTCACCCCATAGACCACCATTATAAAAAGGTCCATTATGGCTCCGTTTATCATGAATTTTCATATAGAAACACTTGCACATGTGCAGCGGGAGCAACGGGGAGTGAAACCTGGAAGCCTGGTCAGATTATGTGCAACTTTCATGAAAGTGAACGTTAACCAGTCCTTACATGGTCCTTACCCGAACCGTCGTGATGGCTAACCCTTCAAATAGAACGGAGCTGTCGTTAAGGTTTCTAGCACAAGTCAACACACACCGATCCATGACGTCTGCAGTGAAACAGTCAGAACCCTCGCTGCTATTTAGAGGGGAAAGCTTTGTTCCTTACAAACAGCCATATCCAAAAACGCCGGCCCCTCCCTCTGTGTCTTTGTCACAAAATAAGTACATTTGTAGGAGCATAATTGGGCAGGAAGCAGCGGTCAGCCACACAGTAAACCACCAACCAGAGTCCCCACTTCAGCCCTCGGACAGTTAATGGTTCCTCCCTGGAGGTCGGCTGGAAGCAGACCTGCACAGTCACGATGGTTTCACTGGCGGTTTCAGACAGAAGTACTGTAGTGTGGTATTTTTGGGTCGCTGCACAGGTCAGTGGTCCGTTCCTCGAGGATCACACACTCTCCATAAGAACTGTCCCTTTAAAAAACAAAACATCTGGGATCCATCTGCCATAACCCACAGTATTATATATCCACATTATCTGCATCAACCTGTGTACGCTGTCACCACGGCGACACACATACCTCTTTGTTATCCAAGAATATGTGGCATGGGAGTGCGGTCGGCGTCCACGCTGCTCGTCTGGAAATAGAAAAGAGGACTTCTTGCAGCTAAGTGGGCCGGCGCTGTATTTAAGGAGCAGCAGTCCATTTGATGCTATACTTTCCCTCCGCCAGCCTCTAATTAGAGGGCTGCTGCCTCGTCCCTCAGCCTGCGAGGGAAACATCCCACATATCCCCCTTTTTTCTGGAAGGCTGAGTCTCCTCTGCCCTCTTGACGTCAAGACTGTTAATGGACACTCAAATCCAAAACCTTAAAAAAAAATAGCTCCAAAACGACATCATATTCTAAAATCATAGCAAAAAAAGTGTATTTGTGCACATTCATAGTGAACACTTTATAACAGCTAAAACACTGAATACTGCTAGAAACGTCTGTGTTGTATCCACTTCACACATGAGGAATTAAACCCTGTTCCTAATGAGACTCGTGTTGTTTTGTTCATCCAGTCATAAACTCTGAAATCTCCAGTTTAATGAAACAGGCCAAACCGTGTTCGTGGCACAGTGTTTTTCATCTTTTTAAGTGTCTTCTTGTTCTCTGCACACAGCTCACACCCGGCCACAGGGTGGCGCTGTCCACCATCGGTTACGTCGGCTGCTCAATCTCCATCTTCTGCCTCGCCATCACTCTGGTCACTTTTGCAGTTCTGTCGTGAGTATCGCCGCGGTAACGGCCTCCTTTCCCTCCGAGTCGTCACCGCGGTGAGTAAATGTGGTGTTTGCGTCTGCAGGTCGGTGAGCACCATCCGGAACCAACGCTACCACATCCACGCCAACCTGTCCTTCGCCATCCTGGTGGCCGAGATCTTACTGCTCATCAGCGCCCGCTTCGACCCGGGCACGGTACGTCCACAGCTCATCATGTTATTATAATAATCATATGATTATTAGAAGAAACAAAGTCGAGTCTTTAGCTTCCGTATGGTGACGTGTTTCCAAGTGAAACAGATGAACTCACAGTGCTTCTCTATCTCGGAGGACAGTTGTCGTGATTTAATTGTTGAAACTGGTCGATGCAAGCATGCTTCATGATTCCTTTTTCCAGGAGAAACATTGGATTTTACGTATAATAATATGAGGAAATAGATGTTTTGACCGGGGATGTGATAGAAAGAAGAGAAATGCAACACAGGATCAAAAGATAATAAGTAGATAATAATGAACGTGTGACTGTGTTTGTCTCCGTCCCAGCTGCCTTGTAAGGTGATGGCTGTCCTGCTTCACTTCTTCTTCCTGAGCGCCTTCGCCTGGATGCTGGTGGAGGGCCTCCACCTCTACAGCATGGTGGTCAAGGTTTTCGGCTCGGAGGGCAGCAAACACTTCTACTACTACGGCATCGGCTGGGGTAGGTCTGCTGGATCTCTCAGTGGGCCGCGAGCCCTACAAATGATAACCATTATATCTGATTACAAATGACCTCATTCTCATAATTGATCATATACACGCATCCCACGCTTCTCCCCTCCCCTCTGCTGTTCCTCCAGAGTTTCACTTCCCACGTTTTGACCCTCACACATGATCACATTTCAAAATCCATCCGCTAGATTTATTAGGAATAGCCTGGTGTCTCTGCAGATGATCTCTCCAGCAGAAAACAGCTTCTCCTGGTGTAAAACGGCCGTCTTACTGCTCGCACTGCGGCCGGCTGTGGCGCTCCGCTGCGCCTCCGCGTCCACCGTTAGATGGAGAATGCAGATGACAAAGATGGCTTCCTATTTTTACTCCTTTGTTGTGTCATTTTCTCATTCGGTTGTTGGAGAAGACACTTGACCGTCTTTGAAGTGACGTTACTGATATCAGAGTTATCTGGGCGGATTCAGAGATCTGGACCTTTTTAAAGCCGAGGAATGGTTTACAAAGCAACTATGACCCTGTTGAGTTGGTACATTCCACCGTAGCCATCGTGATGTGAGTGGACCTGAGTTTGATGGACACATAAAAACAGATCTGGGACATACGTACTGTCTTTGGCTGCCGGGGAATGCACCTCCTCCACATGCTGCATCCATTAGGTGGAAACGATCCCTGTTATATTACTTCCTTTCTTCAGGCCAGAGGGATCTTTCATTCTGTGACCAAACGGAGACCTGCCTTGACAGAAGTAGAGCTGCTATGAATAAAATAATAGATATCTTTTCTTTTAGAATTGATTTGCTGCGGCTATTAGCTGTGATAAAACTTAACTTTCATTTCCTACTTAAGTTAAAAGTTTCCTTGCACTCGAGAGTCACGTGCTGGAAACGGAAAGATCCAGAATAAAACAAGCTCCTTTCAGCTGAATTAGCGATTAGCATCAGATGAGTAAAACCGCCGCTGGGTGTCAAAGTGTTTTCAAAGACAGGTGATGGTTAAAAGAGGCTAAACATTGTGTTTGTCTGCTGGATTTCCACTTTTCTGTAGCAACGTAGATTTCATATGTGTTTTTAAGAAAAGGGTCATGAGGAAGGAGCCAACCGTATGTGATGCTCATTCATAAATAAAAACACAGACTAATAGAGACAGCCAATAAAATGAAGCTGTGTTTTAGTGGTTGGGGGGGTGTGTGAAAGGGGACCCATGTTTTTAGCTCAGGGGCCTCATAGCGCTTTAATCCAGCCATCACGTTCCCATCTTCAGTGACTGTGTTTGTCTCCAGGCTCTCCGTTGCTCATCTGTGTGGTGTCCATGACATCAGCTCTGAACAGTTACGGCGAGGTCGACAAGTAAGTATGACCCCGCCTCCGTGAATTACGTGGAATTGGTTGAATTCATTACATGAGAATGATGTCACCCCTCCTTCCTCAGCTGCTGGCTGTCACTGACAAACGGAGCCATCTGGGCGTTCGTGGCACCGGCTCTCTTTGTCATTGTGGTGAGCAACAGATTTAATTTGTCTCTTTTTTTATTTTCCTTTTACAGTTCCTAATTGACCTCAGACTCCCAACTAATCAAATACTGACTGGTTGCTCTACTGCGTGGTATAAAGAGCCAGATAGTCCCCCCGCTTAGTGTCCCTTTAACAGTTAAAGTTAACCACGCTCTTTTCCTGAAACTAAAAAGCTCTAAATGTCTGGAACCTTCCAGGTGTTTTAAATGTCTGGAACCTTCCAGGTGTGTTAAATGTCTGGAACCTTCCAGGTGTGTTAAAGTCTAGAACCTTCCAGGTGTGTTAAATGTCTGGAACCTTCCAGGTGTTTTAAATGTCTGGAACCTTCCAGGTGTGTTAAAGTCTAGAACCTTCCAGGTGTGTTAAATGTCTGGAACCTTCCAGGTGTTTTAAATGTCTGGAACCTTCCAGGTGTGTTAAATGTCTGGAACCTTCCAGGTGTGTTAAATGTCTGGAACCTTCCAGGTGTGTTAAATGTCTGGAACCTTCCAGGTGTGTTAAATGTCTTGAACCTTCCAGGTGTGTTAAATGTCTGGAACCTTCCAGGTGTGTTAAATGTCTAGAACCTTCCAGGTGTGTTAAATGTCTAGAACCTTCCAGGTGTGTTAAATGTCTGGAACCTTCCAGGTGTGTTAAATGTCTGGAACCTTCCAGGTGTGTTAAAGTCTAGAAACTTCCAGGTGTGTTAAATGTCTGGAAACTTCCAGGTGTTTTAAATGTCTAGAACCTTCCAGGTGTGTTAAATGTCTTGAACCTTCCAGGTGTGTTAAATGTCTGGAACCTTCCAGGTGTGTTAAATGTCTGGAACCTTCCAGGTGTGTTAAATGTCTGGAACCTTCCAGGTGTGTTAAATGTCTGGAACCTTCCAGGTGTGTTAAATGTCTGGAACCTTCCAGGTGTGTTAAATGTCTGGAACCTTCCAGGTGTGTTAAATGTCTGGAACCTTCCAGGTGTGTTAAATGTCTGGAACCTTCCAGGTGTGTTAAATGTCTGGAACCTTCCAGGTGTGTTAAATGTCTGGAACCTTCCAGGTGTGTTAAATGTCTGGAACCTTCCAGGTGTGTTAAATGTCTGGAACCTTCCAGGTGTGTTAAATGTCTGGAACCTTCCAGGTGTGTTAAATGTCTGGAACCTTCCAGGTGTGTTAAATGTCTGGAACCTTCCAGGTGTGTTAAATGTCTGGAACCTTCCAGGTGTGTTAAATGTCTGGAACCTTCCAGGTGTGTTAAATGTCTGGAACCTTCCAGGTGTGTTTTTTTATTTCTTTAATGTCTGGAACCTTCCAGGTGTGTTAAATGTCTGGAACCGTTCCAGGTGTGTTAAATGTCTGGAACCTTCCAGGTGTGTCCTTAAATGTCTAGAACCTTTCCAGGTGAATAAAAGTTAAATGTCTGGAACCTTCCAGGTGTGTTAAATGTCTGGAACCTTCCAGGTGTGTTAAATGTCTGGAACCTTCCAGGTGTGTTAAATGTCTGGAACCTTCCAGGTGTGTTAAATGTCTGGAACCTTCCAGGTGTGTTAAATGTCTGGAACCTTCCAGGTGTGTTAAATGTCTGGAACCTTCCAGGTGTGTTAAATGTCTGGAACCTTCCAGGTGTGTTAAATGTCTGGAACCTTCCAGGTGTGTTAAATGTCTGGAACCTTCCAGGTGTGTTAAATGTCTGGAACCTTCCAGGTGTGTTAAATGTCTAGAACCTTCCAGGTGTGTTAAATGTCTGGAACCTTCCAGGTGTGTTAAATGTCTGGAACCTTCCAGGTGTGTTTAATGTCTAGAACCTTCCAGGTGTGTTAAATGTCTGGAACCTTCCAGGTGTGTTAAATGTCTGGAACCTTCCAGGTGTGTTAAATGTCTGGAACCTTCCAGGTGTGTTAAATGTCTGGAACCTTCCAGGTGTGTTAAATGTCTGGAACCTTCCAGGTGTGTTAAATGTCTGGAACCTTCCAGGTGTGTTAAATGTCTGGAACCTTCCAGGTGTGTTAAATGTCTGGAACCTTCCAGGTGTGTTAAATGTCTGGAACCTTCCAGGTGTGTTAAATGTCTAGAACCTTCCAGGTGTGTTAAATGTCTAGAACCTTCCAGGTGTGTTAAATGTCTGGAACCTTCCAGGTGTTTTAAATGTCTGGAACCTTCCAGGTGTGTTAAATGTCTAGAACCTTCCAGGTGTGTTAAATGTCTGGAACCTTCCAGGTGTGTTAAATGTCTGGAACCTTCCAGGTGTGTTAAATGTCTTGAACCTTCCAGGTGTGTTTAATGTCTGGAACCTTCCAGGTGTGTTAAATGTCTGGAACCTTCCAGGTGTGTTAAATGTCTGGAACCTTCCAGGTGTGTTAAATGTCTGGAACCTTCCAGGTGTGTTAAATGTCTGGAACCTTCCAGGTGTGTTAAATGTCTAGAACCTTCCAGGTGTGTTAAATGTCTAGAACCTTCCAGGTGTGTTAAATGTCTGGAACCTTCCAGGTGTGTTAAATGTCTGGAACTTCCAGGTGGTTAAAGCAGAACTCCGGTGTGTTAAAGTTGAAATTCCAGGTTTTAAATGTCTAGAACCTTCCAGGTGTTTAAATGTCTGAACCTTCCAGGTGTGTTAAATGTCTGGAACCTTCCAGGTGTGTTAAAGTCTGGAACCTTCCAGGTGTGTTAAATGTCTGGAACCTTCCAGGTGTGTTAAATGTCTGGAACCTTCCAGGTGTTTTAAATGTCTGGAACCTTCCAGGTGTGTTAAATGTCTGGAACCTTCCAGGTGTGTTAAATGTCTGGAACCTTCCAGGTGTGTTAAATGTCTGGAACCTTCCAGGTGTGTTAAATGTCTGGAACCTTCCAGGTGTGTTAAATGTCTAGAACCTTCCAGGTGTGTTAAATGTCTGAACCTTCCAGGTGTTTAAATGTCTGGAACCTTCCAGGTGTTTAAATGTCTGGAACCTTCCAGGTGTGTTAAATGTCTAGAACCTTCCAGGTGTGTTAAATGTCTGGAACCTTCCAGGTGTGTTAAATGTCTGGAACCTTCCAGGTGTGTTAAATGTCTGGAACCTTCCAGGTGTGTTAAAGTCTAGAACCTTCCAGGTGTGTTAAATGTCTGGAACCTTCCAGGTGTGTTTAATGTCTGGAACCTTCCAGGTGTGTTAAATGTCTGGAACCTTCCAGGTGTGTTTAATGTCTGGAACCTTCCAGGTGTGTTAAATGTCTGGAACCTTCCAGGTGTGTTAAAGTCTAGAACCTTCCAGGTGTGTTAAATGTCTGGAACCTTCCAGGTGTGTTTAATGTCTGGAACCTTCCAGGTGTGTTTAATGTCTGGAACCTTCCAGGTGTGTTAAATGTCTGGAACCTTCCAGGTGTGTTAAATGTCTGGAACCTTCCAGGTGTGTTAAATGTCTGGAACCTTCCAGGTGTGTTAAATGTCTGGAACCTTCCAGGTGTGTTAAATGTCTGAACCTTCCAGGTGTGTTAAATGTCTGGAACCTTCCAGGTGTGTTAAATGTCTGGAACCTTCCAGGTGTGTTAAATGTCTGGAACCTTCCAGGTGTGTTAATGTCTGAACCTTCCAGGTGTGTTAAATGTCTGGAACCTTCCAGGTGTGTTTAATGTCTGGAACCTTCCAGGTGTGTTAAATGTCTGGAACCTTCCAGGTGTGTTAAATGTCTGGAACCTTCCAGGTGTGTTAAATGTCTGGAACCTTCCAGGTGTGTTAAATGTCTGGAACCTTCCAGGTGTGTTAAATGTCTGGAACCTTCCAGGTGTGTTAAATGTCTGGAACCTTCCAGGTGTGTTAAATGTCTGGAACCTTCCAGGTGTGTTAAATGTCTGGAACCTTCCAGGTGTGTTAAATGTCTGGAACCTTCCAGGTGTGTTTAATGTCTGGAACCTTCCAGGTGTGTTAAATGTCTGGAACCTTCCAGGTGTGTTAAATGTCTGGAACCTTCCAGGTGTGTTAAATGTCTGGAACCTTCCAGGTGTGTTAAATGTCTGGAACCTTCCAGGTGTGTTAAATGTCTGGAACCTTCCAGGTGTGTTAAATGTCTGGAACCTTCCAGGTGTGTTAAATGTCTGGAACCTTCCAGGTGTGTTAAATGTCTGGAACCTTCCAGGTGTGTTAAATGTATGGAACCTTCCAGGTGTGTTAAATGTATGGAACCTTCCAGGTGTGTTAAATGTCTGGAACCTTCCAGGTGAACGTCGGCATTCTGATATCGGTGACCAGGATCATATCTCGAATCAGCGGGGAGAGTTACAAGGTTCACGGAGACGCCAACGCAGTCAAGTGAGTTGTCTTTTCCATGATGGATGCTCCTTTTAATACTCCGTCCTCTTATGAATAACTTATAATTATCATTATGATTATATAATGATGTGATGTCTCTTTGTGAAGGCTGACTGTCAAAGCCGTGGCGGTGCTCCTGCCGATACTCGGCATCTCCTGGATCTTCGGCGTCCTCGCCATCAACAGTCACTCTCTGCCCTTCCTGTATATTTTTGCTGTATTCAACTCGTTACAGGTAAGTTCTTCTTTTCTTTTCTGTTTTTAAAAGTGTTGTAAACATTATGCTAAAGTGTTTTTGTTCTCCTGTCTTTAGGGCTTCTTTGTCTTCTTGTTTCACTGTCTTCTCAACTCTGAGGTACGGCGCTACATCCTGTACATTATTATTGTTTAAGGAGGACCTTTGATGCTTCTTCACTTTGCTTTTGAGTTCAGATGTTCATGTAAAATGTGTGAAGACCACATCCAAAGGGAGTAAGTCTCCCCCACAGGAACTCTCATTTCCCACAGAAATATCAGAGTGGAGATGTTTCCTCTAATGAGCAGGGAAGGGATATGTTCTGTGTTTGCCGATTCAGGCTAGATGAGATGTATTCTACCTGACATCACCTGACACCATATCTATTGCGTGTTTGCTTCTTTCTTTAGGTCAGAGCTGCTTTCAAACACAAAACCAAGGTTTGGTCTCTGACCAGCAGCTCCATCCGAAACATCAATGTGAAGCCGTTCAACTCCGACATTGTGAGCGCCGGCGTTTTGTTTTTTAAAGATCTGCCTGGAACAGAAATGAGTCCCTCGGCTGCTTTTAGTCTTAACGTTTGTCCTTCACGTCCTCTAGATGAACGGAAACAAGGAGGGCATCACTCCCACCAAGATGAACACGTGGGACAAAAGCACCAACTCGGCCAATCGCATCGACCTCTCCGCCGTCTAGAAGCGTCTCTCCGTCTAGAACACTGGCAAGAGTTCCTCCCACTTCCTTAGTCATGAGTCGGACGCTGACACGGCTGAATCGTAGATCACCTTTTACAGACAAACAGACTCCCGACGACTGTGCCTTATTATCGCCTCATAGAAACATACTGTGTTCCTGAAAACCAACAAGAGCAGGGATTTCTGAGGAGGACCTCGGAGGGCAGTTCAGGGTCTGTAGTCCAGCGCCGGATCTGTCCATCGGACTGATTTACTTATCAGAGATTAGTTTGACATTTTGGCAGTTTGGCTAATTTGCCTTCTTGCTGAGAGTTAGATGAGCAACTGGTTAGCTTAGCTTAGCACAAAGACAGGGAAAAGGAGGAAACAGCTGACTAGTGACTGGATCCACCTGCCCGCTCTGAGGCTCATTAATCCATGTGTTATATCTCATTTATTTAATCCACACAAGAACCCAGTAAAAATGACACATTGTGGATTTTATACCCAAGCAACCCCCCCCATTAACTTAACACAAGAGTGGGAGGGACCATGCACGCTCATTTCCCAAAAATGGCCGAATCCTCCTCGTTAAAATCCAGCGATACGTGCTGACAGGTAACATTCGAGTCAGAAGTACTTTCAGGGTGCATTTGGGTACAAAATACATCAACTTGAATAGGAAAAGACCAAGGGAAAGCAGTATATATATATTTTTTTCCCTTTAATATAATATTAGATTCACGCCTTTAAAAAAACGGCATCATGTTTCACCGGCTGTTAACAGTATTCATCGTCACGAAGGACAGGTTGCTTGTTTTTTTCTCCGGGATTCACCTGGTCATTTCACCTGGTCATCCATGCTCAGATCCATGTAACTGATATTATGTATTTATTTATTTTGTGATATCGTGTTTTCCTGCAAGCGTCACAGCTCAACAATCACAATGTTCTCATGTCAGATTCTGTGTCCGTCTGTGTGTTTCCTCTCTTGAAATGAACTCGTTTATAAATATATATATATATATATATATATATATTTGCAGTACCTCACATCGTAGTAAGCTGCAGTATTTTATGCTCTTTGGGGAATAGTGAATACTAGTTGTGTTTTTGGACACAATTCTGTGAAGTTTTATGATGTCTTTTTTTTGCCAATTTCTTTTACATTTTCATAATTTTTTTGTACAATGAAATATGTTCTACAAAAGAGGGACTTGATGTGGTTGTTTTCTTAAAAAATACTGTGAGAATGGAGGGAGATGACATATTTGAACATTACACTGTACCAACATTTAAAGTTTCCTAGAACAGGATTTACTGTAAGTCACTCTGCGCTCACTTTTCATGTCAAACTTAAAAGTGAAATCATTCAACATTTCTGTTCTTGTATGGCCTGTTATTGATTGTTGCCTTATGGTACTATGGTTTGTGCTTCCAGTTATCTTTACTATAAAACCTTTATGACAAGAAAGTCAGCGTTGTCTTTATTACGCGGCGTTCTGCTTCGATGTGCTAAAAAAACAGTTATTCTTCAATTTTTCACGTTTTTTCTTGCTGTAATCCTTCCTCCTGTTGGTGTTAAACTACATAACGTTGATCATGTGACGCTTCAACAAGGACCTGAGTAAGAAAACACTAGAAACACATACAGGAAGTAATCTGTTAATGAAACCCGTTTGAATGAAAGAAGATTTGGGGGGAAAGTTACTTTTCCACTTTGACTTGAGTGCAGAAGTTGAATCAGTACTTATACTATTTATTTTTTACCATAGTTTACTTCTATTTGAGAAGACAACGTCTGTACTTTGACTCCTCTGCATATTTGTGTTTGCACATATGACCAGTATAAAATATTATATTAAGTAAACAAACAAGAAGAGAGCAAACAAAAACATAAACCCAACATTTAGGGAAAAGAAAACAACTCCTTTAAAAAACAGCGTTTAAAAAATGAGTCTTTTTCTCCGGGTTTTCGCCAAATGAAGACGTTGGATTTACAGGTTTACGAGGCGTCCCTGAAGGCGCCATCTTCACCCTTGCCTGTGCGCGTCTTCTGCGCATGCTCGCCGTGAGATATGAATAACTCGAGCGTGTTGGGGTAGAAAAGGTGAGAGACAATAATAACTGACAAGCAAACAGCACCGACGTGGACTTTTAACCGGATCCAGATCCGAACTAAACCCCAAACCCGGACTCATCCTGACCCGGGAATAAAACAGCGGGACGCTCATTTTGTTGACACGTTTAGTTTTTTGTAACTTGTTTTTGTGTTGACAGAAACTTCGTAATGTTGTTGTTGTTGCGTGTCACGTGCGCAGACGTCCGTGAATGAAATGGGATTTACCGGCACGACGGAAGTGTCGCGCGACTACTCGTCCGTTTGAGACGGAAAAGCTGCTGAAGCCTCTCGGGGACTCGAACCTTTTATTTGTTTTTTATTTTCATCGTCATGGAGTCCGTTGGGAGGTTTGAGTTCAACAGGAAAGACCTGATTGGTCACGGAGCCTTCGCGGTTGTGTTCAAAGGCCGACATAAAGAGGTAATTTGTAATACTGGGGAGTGATGATCACGTGATGATCACAGGTGCGTTCACTCACCTGCTGTGTTATGGTTCTCCTCCAGAAACGGGACTGGGTGGTCGCTGTGAAGTGCATCAACAAGAAGAACCTGGCCAAGTCTCAGGCTCTGCTGGGGAAGGAGATCCGGATCCTGAAGGTGAGGAGACCTCGGGGTCCAACATCCTGGTTCCTGTTTGTCTCCTCAAGATAACATGAAGTGTCTCTATGTTCTCCTCCAACACTTCCTCCTCTTCCTCTTCTCCTCCTCTTCTTCCTCTTCTTCCTCCTCTCCTCGTCTCCTCTTCCTCTCCTCCTCCTCTTCCTCTCCTCCTCCTCTCCTCCTCCAGGAGCTCCGACACCAAAACATCGTCAGACTGCTCGACTATCAGGTAAACACCTCTTCTACCTTTTAATTACCCCCTTACTACTACTATTACTAGACCATCTAAAACCCCTAGACCATATAAAACCCCTAGACCATCTAAACCTTTAGACCATATAAAACCCCTAGACCATATAAACCCCTAGACCATATAAAACCTAAAACCCCTAGACCATATAAAACCTAAAACCCCTAGACCATATAAAACCCCTAGACCATCTAAAACCCCTAGACCATATAAAACCTAAAACCCCTAGACCATATAAAACCCCTAGACCATCTAAAACCCCTAGACCATATAAAACCTAAAACCCCTAGACCATATAAAACCCCTAGACCATCTAAAACCCCTAGACCATCTAAACCTTTAGACCATATAAAACCCCTAGACCATATAAACCCCTAGACCATATAAACCCCTAGACCATATAAACCCCTAGACCATATAAACCCCTAGACCATATAAACCCCTAGACCATATAAACCCCTAGACCATCTAAAACCCCTAGACCATCTAAACCCCTAGACCATATTAAACCCCTAGACCATCTAAACCCCTAGACCATCTAAACCCCTAGACCATCTAAAACCCCTAGACCATCTAAAACCCCTAGACCATCTAAAACCCCTAGACCATATAAACCCCTAGACCATCTAAACCCTAGACCATCTAAAACCCCTAGACCATCTAAACCCCTAGACCATCTAAACCCCTAGACCATCTAAACCCCTAGACCATATAAAACCCCTAGAGCATATAAAACCCCTAGACCATATAAAACCCCTAGACCATATAAAACCCCTAGAGCATATAAAACCCCTAGACCATATAAACCCCCTAGACCATCTAAATCTCTAGACCATCTAACCCCCTAGACCGTATAAACCCCTAGATCATCTAAAACCCCTAGACCATATTAAACCCCTAGACCATCCAAACCCCTAGACCATATAAAACCCCTAGACCATATAAAACCCCTAGACCATATAAAACCCCTAGACCATATAAAACCCCTAGACCATCTAACTCCTAGACCATATAAACCCCCTAGACCATCTAAACCTCTAGACCATCTAAACCCCTAGACCGTATAAACCCCTAGATCATCTAAAACCCCTAGACCATATAAAACCCCTAGACCATATAAAACCCCTAGACCATATAAAACCTCTAGACCATCTAAACCTCTATACCATCTAAAACCCCTAGACAGTATAAACCCCTAGATCATCTCAAACCCCGTAGACCATCTAAACCCCTAGACCATCTAAACCCCTAGACCATATAAAACCTCTAGACCATCTAAACCCCTAGACCATATAAAACCCCTAGACCATCTAAACCTCTATACCATCTAAACCCCTAGACCATCTAAAACCCCATATACTAATAATAATAATAATAATAATAATAAAAACACTAAAGGGTGCATAGAAATAAATAAAATAGGCTCCTACAGGTGAAATAAATAACAGATTAGATGTGTAGTTTGTGTGTGTGTGTGTGTGTGTGTGTGTGTGTGTGTGTGTGTGTGTGTGTGTGTGTGTGTGCTCACCTAATCTCACCTCACTGACACCTGCCAGACAGCAGACAGACAGGTCTGATCAGGTCTCACTGCTCCTGGCAGATGGCCGGCTGTCCAAACAATGGCTTGTCTCACTGCAGACAGGTTAATGACTCCAGACGATGCGTTCAATGTCCGGCCGAAGGTGCGAATTCACCAACCTGCTCTCTCTTATTGTCTCAGCAGCTGGAATAATAACGAATACAAACCACTCCAGTTTCCCATGAATTCACTCGATGTAAAAGTAAATTCTTTACGACGCAGGATTTTAGTGTTCATCGGGATAAAAAACATTTTAGAATTATTGATCGAGGTGAATCTCGTTTTCAGTGACTTGAAAAAGAGATAAAAAATTTAAAATGCCGACTATCCTGGACAAAGTAATTGAGATTCACAATACTATCCTGATAATCATTAAAATAATAATAATATTTTAATATTAATAATAATTCATATATATATATATAACGCTTGTAAATACACTTAAATGTACTTAGACCTCTTAGAAATGGCACTAAACACACTGAAATCACTTCAGTTAAAAACAAATATTATTTATGTTGTGTTTCATGATCATCTCTGCATAAATAATGGATGAATACATTTTAAAAATCGAAATCTTTCTATCCTGTCTTTAAATCCCGCTCTAAATCCACCCGATGAAGTCAGAATTCCCGAGATGATTCACACGGGGGGGGGGGGTCTGGACCGGGGGGTTCGGTTTCAGACCCCCCTGGATCAGCCAGAGTTTCTAGAAGCTCTGCTGGAGGCGAGCCTGAACACGAGTCGGTGTAGGAAAGGGGGCGGAGTCACTGGTTGTGCAACCGTGGGAACAGCTGTTGGGCTGAGCAGTGTGTACCTTCTGACCTCGTGTTGATGCTGTGTGTTATCTGTCAACAGGAAATGGGCGGCTGTGTATACCTGGTCATGGAGGTGAGTTGTGTTGGGAACAGGAAGTGACCACGGCGGCGTTGGGTTGTCCTCACCTGTCCTCACCTTGTCTCTGTGGTCTTTTCAGTACTGTAACGGCGGCGACCTGGCCGAGTACCTGCACTGTGAGTCTGCTGCCTCCTCTCCGTGTGCTTCCAAAGCTTCCGTTTGACCTTTCAGGGTCAAACAACACCAAGCGTTCACACCCAAACCTCCGCCGCCGCACCGACTCAGCACTTCTACAAGGCTCGGCTGAGATTTTAGAGTTTAGAAGGAGGCGAAGCAGAACCATCGTAGAATCAGGTTTAAGAACTCAACACATCACTAATGAGCACCAATACTCATATTTAATACTAATACATACAATAATAAGGATTTATTACATGGATGGATGGATGGATGTATAGATGGATGTATAGATGGATGGATGGATGTATAGATGGATGTATAGATGGATGGATGGATGGATGGATGGATGGATGGATGTATAGATGGATGGATGGATGGATGATGAATGATGGATGTATAGATGGATGGATGTATAGATGGATGGATGTATGATGGATGGATGTATAGATGGATGGATGGATGATGGATGGATGGATGGATGTATAGATGGATGATGGATGGATGGATGTATAGATGGATGATGGATGGATGATGAATGATGGATGTATAGATGGATGGATGTATAGATGGATGGATGTATGATGGATGGATGGATGTATAGATGGATGGATGAATAAAGGATGGATGGATGTATAGATGGATGGATGTATGATGGATGGATGGATGTATAGATGGATGGATGTATAGATGGATGGATGGAT
>CM056831.1:26197355-26199855 GCA_029853015.1 Chelidonichthys spinosus
TACTCCTCCTCCTCTTCCTCCACATCCTCCTCTTCTTCTACTTCCTCCTCCTCTTCGTCTTCCCCCGCCTTCTCCTCTTTCTCCTCTTCCTCCTCCTCGTCCTCCTCCACATCCTCCTTTTCTTCTTCCTCTTCATCCTCCTTCTCCTCCTTCTCCTCTTCCTCCTCCTCGTCGTCCTTTTCTTCTTCCTCTTCCTCCTCCTCTTCTTCTTCCTCCTCCCCCTCCCCTCCCCTTCCCTCCCCAGCTGACTTCGGGTTTGCTCGCCACCTGCAGGGGAACACGATGGCGGCGACGCTGTGTGGCTCTCCCATGTACATGGTGAGTGTCAGTGAGGTTTGTACATGGTGAGTGTTGGTAAGGTTTGTACATGGTGAGTGTCGGTGAGGTTTGTACATGGTGAGTGTCGGTGAGGTTTGTACATGGTGAGTGTCGGTGAGGTTTGTACATGGTGAGTGTCGGTGAGGTTTGTACATGGTGAGTGTCGGTGAGGTTTGTACATGGTGAGTGTCGGTGAGGTTTGTACATGGTGAGTGTCGGTGAGGTTTGTACATGGTGAGTGTCGGTGAGGTTTGTACATGGTGAGTGTCGGTGAGGTTTGTACATGGTGAGTGTCGGTGAGGTTTGTACATGGTGAGTGTCGGTGAGGTTTGTACATGGTGAGTGTCGGTGAGGTTTGTACATGGTGAGTGTCGGTGAGGTTTGTACATGGTGAGTGTCGGTGAGGTTTGTGTTGGTGAGGTTTGTACATGGTGAGTGTTGGTGAGGTTTGTGTTGGTGAGGTTTGTACATGGTGAGTGTTGGAGAGGTTTGTGTTGGTTAGGTTTGTACATGGTGAGTGTTGGTGAGGTTTGTACATGGTGAGTGTTGGAGAGGTTTGTGTTGGTGAGGTTTGTACATGTGAGTGTCGGTGAGGATGTACATGTGAGTGTCGGTGAGGATGTACATGGTGAGTGTCGGTGAGGATGTACATGGTGAGTGTCGGTGAGGATGTACATGGTGAGTGTCGGTGAGGTTTGTACATGGTGAGTGTCGGTGAGGTTTGTACATGGTGAGTGTCGGTGAGGATGTACATGGTGAGTGTCGGTGAGGTTTGTACATGGTGAGTGTTGGTGAGGTTTGTACATGGTGAGTGTTGGTAAGGTTTGTACATGGTGAGTGTTGGTAAGGTTTGTACATGGTGAGTGTTGGTGAGGTTTGTACATGGTGAGTGTCGGTGAGGTTTGTACATGGTGAGTGTCGGTGAGGATGTACATGGTGAGTGTCGGTGAGGTTTGTACATGGTGAGTGTTGGTGAGGTTTGTACATGGTGAGTGTTGGTAAGGTTTGTACATGGTGAGTGTTAGTGAGGTTTGTACATGGTGAGTGTTGGTGAGGTTTGTGTCGGTGAGGTTTGTACATGGTGAGTGTTGGTGAGGTTTGTACATGGTGAGTGTTGGTGAGGTTTGTGTCGGTGAGGTTTGTACATGTCGAGTGTTGGTGAGGTTTTCCGTTTCCTTAGTCACCGTGTCTCACCGTGTCCCGTACGATGCGTTCAGGCTCCCGAGGTCATCATGTCCCAGAACTACGACGCCAAGGCGGACCTGTGGAGCATCGGCACCATCGTGTACCAGTGTCTGACCGGGAAGGCACCGTTCCACGTGAGTTTGTTACCTTCAGCTCATTTAGATTAATAAATACAGAAATACATAATAAATACATGAGACCTAGAAGCAGTTGGGAAACAGTTTAGCTTTACTTCCTAGAAGGGGGGGGGGGGATCACTACGGTCAGCACTGACCCTGAACACAACACTTGAGCCACTCCACCACCTGCCTCTCTGTCTCACTCCCTGTCTCACTCCCTGTCTCACCTCCCTGATCTCCAGTGTTGTTAGTTGGAAAATGGCTCGGCTGCTTTTCAGGAAAGCCCCTTGTTTACAGATGGGGGGGGGGGGGGGGTAAATATTGTTTCACAACCAGGTTTTAGTTTCTACGTTCACGTGGCGGCTCACTCTGACTCCCTGCTGTTGTGTTCTTGTTGATCTCTTCTTTGTCTGAAGTCCATTTAAACAGGTTGACCATGTTGTTTTGACCTTTTGAGGTCAGAGTAGCCGACAAACACACACACACACACACACACACACACACACATCTGTACAGATTAAGATGATGACATAGGAGGTAATAAACAGACCAGCTGCATCATGGAACCAGTTTCCTTGAATGTGTTTCCCCGGAGGAGGAGGAGGAGGAGGTCGGGAGTCCAGATAAGTCCAGGGGTCAGTGTGAGGTCATCTGCTGCTGCTGTTTACTAAGCTGGCGTCTCCATCGGTCCACTTTGCCCTCGATGATCATCACCCAACAAAATAGTCAAACTAATGTATCTGTGTGTGTGTGTGTGTGTGTGTGTGTGTGTGTGTAGGCCAGCACACCACAGGAGCTCCGTCTGTTTTATGAAAGCAACATGACGCTCTTACCCAGGTCAGTGGACACACACGTTACACACACGTTACACACACGTT
>CM056831.1:26204855-26249855 GCA_029853015.1 Chelidonichthys spinosus
CCTGTGTTAGTCCCACTTTATGTGCTGTTTCTTCCTTTGTGAATGTTTGAGATGTAAAAGCAGAATTTGAGGTGAGGATCGGCTGCAGAAACGAAACGCAGATCAGATTTGTGTTGTATTTTATTAATTATGCAGAAAGAGCTGACGAATCTCTTTTTAAGGAGCTCCCTGCTGGCTGACCCCAGAACTGCAGGAGGGACGCCTCCACCCTCCCCTCCGCTTCACCCTCCCTCCCAGCCAATCAGGTAAGAGAATTAAACCTACAGTGTTTCTCTTCATGTGGAGTGAGAGGGATTATCAATCATCCCTGTGTGTCTGATTGCTGTCCTGCAGTAAGACTCCAGATATCCCCGGCCGTAAGTGCAGCCCCTCGGTGCCCATCCCGGTCCCGACTCAGATCCACAACTACCAGCGGATGGAACAGAACCTGCAACCCGTCGGCCTGCATGGCTCCACCAGGCATGAGCAGTGCACCGCCCCACCTCAGCGTCTTGTTATCATCCACCTCCTGCCTTTTGTGTAACGCCGTCTCATGTTATCAGGGTCACGCTCTGCGGCGTTGGCGGCTCCCCACTAAGCGGAGGCTGTAGAACTCCAAGTCCAGGATCTGTCCTCACCCCTCCGTGGCTGAGGACTGGAGGATCCGGACCACAGCGGTCCTCCCCCTTAGGTCTGCATCTGAACTTTATTTGTCAAGCTCAAATTTTCTTTTCATAGAAACTCTCTCTGTCACACTCCGACAGCAGAATTTGCCAGCGCAATGTCAGTCGTTGGCCACCGGGGGTCCAAATTCCAGCGTCTGAAATCTGTCATGTTTGGTACATTCCCTGAGATGCTTTGTGGTGACGTGTTTCCTGACTAAATCCTTCTCTGCCCGCTAGCTGGAGCCACCGGAAAGACCTCAGAGCAGGGTCTCCCATTCGGCACCAGAACCGGTCTGCTCGCCGGCTCCCTGGACACCCAGGACCCCTCCAGTCCCCAGGTCAGCCCCCCAAGCAGCTACATTACCCCACGCCATCACAATGCACACAGCCCATTATTCTAGAACCTAAAGCAGCTCAAACAGTGGAATCAAACATCTGAAATCCAACATCACCAGCAATAAACTTACGTTTATATTTCTGTCATTTGCAGGTTCCATCAAGAATGCCAAACCGAGTCAGGACCGTCCCGGACCTGCAGGCTCTGGACCCGGCTCCTGCCTCCCACACCAACCTCGGCAGGAAACCAGCCAACAAAAAGGGCCCTTTTAAAAGGTCAGACCGCTATAATATCCATATATTATAACTGAGGATAGAAGAAGTATGGTGATATCACCTGAATGTGATGTCACTCGGGATAAAAGATGATGAATGGATATATATTGGATGTGCAGATCCCTGAGCACCGGCAGGCTGTCCGACATGCTGCTGAAAGCGGCGTTCGGAGCTCACCTGATTGAAGGCAGCAGCGACGAGAGCCTCAACTGTGAGAAGAGCATGGACATAACAGGTACAAATACACTGAAGTGATGTCATCTCAGAGGAAAGTCTTCATGTAACACTGATATCACATGGTTGTGGAGGTAAGGGATCTCTTCTTATCTGCTCCTACAGCTCCACCTAGTGGTTGTCAAAGAGGCTTCCAGTGGACGGACAGCCCTCCTCCTGTTGCCTTCACGATGGGATCTCCCTCCAGAGGAAACACTCCTCCCGATGCCACGCTTTCAAGGATGTATTCAGGTAAGTGTTGACTGAGTGCAGTCATTTAAACCTTGAGGGACCCCAGGACCAGGTTCTGACACAGACCCTCTCCCAGAGCCGGAGACACCCAGATCCTGAAGGGAGGAAATAAGGATCTGGAGGGTCGCCGTGTTGAAATCACTGATGAAAGCCACCTGGTGATTGTGGAGCTCAGGTATTCCCTACTCGTATTTGACCTGTCTCTCTTGCCTGCAGGCTCCCCCAGCTACGCTAACTCGGCCTGGCTGCTGAACAGTCGCCTCCTGCAGGCAGAGAGCCGTAGGAACAGTGAGAGCGAGGCCATGGACGCCACGCCACACAGCAGCCTGGTCTTCCAGCCTCCAGAGCTGCCGGAGGACACGCTGATGGAGGTACAGCCTGATACGATGCTGCTGTGAGGTGATGAGGAGTGATGAAGAGGATCAAACTCCACATGAGCAGTGTTTGGTGTTCTCTTCGCAGCAGGCTCACACGGACGCCCTGAGCGACCTGCGTTTCACCCTGGCCTTCGTCCACTGCGTCATGGAGCTGGCGTCCTCCAAGGACTCGGGGCCGGACGCCGTCAGCTGCCCGGACGTTTCCTTCCTGGAGCAGAGCTCGGTGACGGATCAGATCAGCCTCCTGAGTAAAGAGTGGAGGTGAGAGAAGAGTTTGTCCTCGTGTCTGAAGCGTCCCTTTAGAAAGCCGCTGACGGCTGTGCGTGTGTTCGTGTTGCAGCTACGCCGAGCAGTTGGTGCTGTACATGAAGGCCGAGGAGTTCCTGTCGTCGTCACTGCACACGGCCAAAGAGACCATCAAACAGGGCCGACTGCTTCCCTCCGCTACCGTCAAGCAAGGTGAGACCGGTGACCTCTGGTGACCCCCTTCTAGTAGACTCTGTTAGAATGGTAGATGGATCTGCATTCATGTAGTGCTTTATGGCTACTCAAGGTCCTTCACTCTACATTCAGGCTATTTACCCGTGGAACAATATTCATTTCTGAATCAATTTGTATTTTATTATTTGGAATAATACAAATATTTTGTGAAAAGTGTTCCAATGGAAGTTTGTTAGAATTTTATAAAATTGTCTTTTCTACTTTTATTTGGCTAAAATGAATTGTCTATTTACCCATTCACACACATTCAGACACTGATGCCTTCAGGGGCCATTTTGGGGTTCAGTATCTTGCCCAAGGACGCTTTGGCATGCGGACTGGGGGAGCCGGGATTCGAACCACCGATGTTCCAATTGGAGGCCGAAGTGTGCTTGGGCAGCGTGTGAACGTGTGTGAATGGCTCGATAAAAGGACCTTGAGTACCTGAAAAGACTAGAACAGCTCTATATGACTGCAGGTCCACTGACCATGTCCCTCTGAGCCAAGCCAACCCAGATCAGGGTCCTTCAGGAAGACCTTCTGGATGTTTATTGTCCAAACAACAGCGAGTAGAAACGTGTTTGTTCCATTCAGGAGGTTTCCCTGTGTCCTAATAATGACACGTCTTCCTGTTTTCTGGGTGTACAGTGATCAGGAAAATGAACGAGCTGTACAAGAGCTGCGTGACACGCTGCCGCTCCCTCAACCATCGGCTGCAGACCTTCCTGCTGGACAAACAGAAGCTCATGGACCGCTTCAACGGCCTCACCGCGGAGAAGCTCATCTACAACCACACGGTGCACATGGTGAGCTCTCCTCCCCGCAGGCCAACCGGCGAATATACCCAGGATGCACCTTGTTACTATTAACGTGTGTGTTCAGGTGCAGTGTGCCGCTCTAGACGAGATGTTCCACTACGGCAAGCCGTCGGTCCAGCGGTACCACAAGGCCCTGCTGCTGATGGAGGGTCTGTCCCGGATCATCACCGAGCAGAAAGACGTGGACGGCATCGAGAAATGTACGTAGACGCCAGCAGAGAGTCGCTTAAAGGGACCCGTTACAGACCAGTGGTGGGACCCACTGAGACTACGGACCTGTTACAGACCAGTGGTGGGACCCACTGAGACTACGGACCTGTTACAGACCAGTGGTGGGACCCACTGAGACTACGGACCTGTTACAGACCAGTGGTGGGACCCACTGAGACTACGGACCTGTTACAGACCAGTGGTGGGACCCACTGAGACTACAGACCCGTTACAGACCAGTGGTGGGACCCACTGAGACTACAGACCCGTTACAGACCAGTGGTGGGACCCACTGAGACTACAGACCCGTTACAGACCAGTGGTGGGACCCACTGAGACTACAGACCTGTTACAGACCAGTGGTGGGTCCCACTGAGACTACAGACCTGTTACAGACCAGTGGTGGGACCCACTGAGACTACAGACCTGTTACAGACCAGTGGTGGGACCCACTGAGACTACAGACCTGTTACAGACCAGTGGTGGGAGCCACTGAGACTACAGACCTGTTACAGACCAGTGGTGGGACCAACTGAGACTACAGACCTGTTACAGACCAGTGGTGGGAGCCACTGAGACTACAGACCTGTTACAGACCAGTGGTGAAAGAGCAATTTCTCTTGTATCAGTGGGAGTGGCCTGTGGAGCTGTGCATTGTGGGAGTTGATGTCTTCCATCCACATGCTGCCTTTTCTCAGTCAAGAAGGCACCAAATATACAAATCCAGCTTGTATATTACCAATTTCCAGCGGTGGAATAGTCCTTTAAAACACTAGAATCTGACCACTATGAGTGGATTCATCGTGCGGTCTTGATTTAGATTTGATTCTAATGTGATTTCTGTCTGTTTGCAGGTAAGCAGTGTATTGAGCGACGCCTTTCTGCTCTGCAGGCCTAACAGAAGCCACCGTGTTACGCCCTCGTTGAAGATGACGACTGTCGGGACACACAAGCACTTTGATCTGTCTTAAGGGAAACGACCACTGGAGCGTCTGCTCTCTTATCCCACCAGCCAGTCAGTAATCTTTACATACATGCACAAACAGCATTATTTCAGGCAGATTGTGTCACAACTATTTGACTGCTTTGATCAGGTAAATTGTCGTTTTTGTTACAGACTGCATAATGTCGGTGTGTTGGGTTTTTTTGTTTTTTTGTAGTCTGATGGAATTAACTTGATTTTCAAATGTGCTGTACTTGAAACAAATATTGATTTTGCTGTTCTGTGTATTTGAAGTTGGTGTTAACATGTGCTTTGAAAGTTCACTGGCCAACAGGAGTCAGAATATCTTTTTGGATGATATGACCAAATGTGTAGCCGTAATAGGAAATCTGTGCGTGTTTCTTTTTGTGTGTTTGTTTTACATTTTTCATCACAGCGGAGTAGTGTATGTAAAGGTAGTGAAAGAATGTTTTGCCATCACACAGAATGATTGTGTAACAGTCATACAGGCTTACATCACAGAGTGTAGTAGGAATATTTTTACACTATAATTAGATTTTTATTGAAATGATCAAACAACGTAAGGCAGTGATGTACTCAGTCATGAGGTACTTTAAGTGACGTTAACGGCGTGCCACATTGTTTATGTTTATTTGCTGTTTCTTTGTGTGTGTGTGTGTGTGTGTGTGTGTGTGTGCATTCGCTTGGTGGGTTTTTTCTCCACTGTTTGGATTAATGGAAAAACAATATTAATTTTAAATTTTTTTGTGATATGACAAATATTTTTTGAAAAATGTTAAAATGGAAGTTTGTTAGAATTTGATGAAATTGTCTTTTCTACATTTATTTATGAATGTCAGTCAAATTTGCCAACATGAATTGTTCTGCACTGTTTGATGGAAAATAAATAATATTTATTTATTGTTATCACAGATGCTCTTCAAGTCTTTTAGTGCCTTTAGTATGTTCAAGCTCTAAATAGTTTATTTTTTATTATTGCGTTAAGCAGATTCTTATGGAAGCCCATTTCCCCAGTCAAAAAAAATCCAATATTTTGACTTAGTATCTCTGAGATAGTATCTCAATTTCTTACTTAGTATCTCAATATGATGACATAGTATCTCGATATTTTACTTAGTATCTCAATATAATGACATAGTATCTCAATTTCTTACTTAGTATCTCAATATGATGACATAGTATCTCGATATTTACTTAGTATCTCAATATAATGACATAGTATCTCAATTTCTTACTTAGTATCTCAATATGATGACATAGTATCTCGATATTTTACTTAGTATCTCAATATAATGACAAAGTATCTCAATTTCTTACTTAGTATCTCAATATGATGACATAGTATCTCGATATTTTACTTAGTATCTCAATATAATGACATAGTATCTCAATTTCTTACTTAGTATCTCAATATGATGACATAGTATCTCGATATTTTACTTGGTATCTCAATATAATGACAAAGTATCTCAATTTCTTACTTAGTATCTCAATATGATGACATAGTATCTCGATATTTTACTTAGTATCTCAATATAGTGAGATAGTATCTCAATTTCTTACTTAGTATCTCAATATGATGACATAGTATCTCGATATTTTACTTAGTATCTCAATATGATGACCTAGTATCTCGATATTTTAACTTAGTATCTCAATATTTTACTTAGTATCTCAATATGATGAGATAGTATCTCATCTTTTTTATAAGCCTGGCGAAAATGGGCTTCCTTCGATCCTAAGGAATCGATACAAAACAAATCAGTCCTCAGACTGAAATGAATCGTTTCGCGGTTTGACCACTTCCTGGAGACAGAAACGACATCCGGGTCACACGAAAGGTTGCCGCGGTCGCCATGTTGCTGAATGAAATTAGCTACAAAACATTGAATAGCCGCTAGCAAATATCGATATTTTATTTTTTCGCGGAATAACATTTGTTACAGTATGTGACTCATCGTAAATATGACTTAGGGATTTATGAAACTACCACAGACGCCCCAGTCCCTGTAAGTAACACCGCCGCGGTGATAAAATGTATTTATTCAGTGTGAGCTGGCCTGCTAGCAATAACAAGCTAACGTCGTTAGCATTCGGCTAGCATGCGTCCCGTAGCAAAGGGGTCATTGTAATTACCGAAATGGCACAGACAGCTTCATTGCATGTGTTGGATTTTAATGTTTGCGATGTAATATGAGTAAATTTGTCAGCCAACCGTTGCTCGCTTCCTAATTTGTTTTGATAACTGCGGGTGTTTATGTCGCTAGCTAAACTAGCTAGCGGTAGCTAAACGTTACGCCCCGAAGCGAAGCTGGAAGTGGAAGCGAACGTTAACGTCGTAACAAACAACGAACATTTAAGCCCCATAACATTACCCGCGAGATAACGTCACAGCTATCTGTTGTTTATTTGCTTATAAATATAACGTTATGCCACAAATAACACCTGACGTTAACGTCAGTCTGCAACAAACTCGAGCATTTCTGTAATAGGCCAACAGAAACGGTACATATCACCTTTGTTTCCTAATTAATAAGCAACTGGGTTTATTGGGCTGATTAATCTCAACCATAAAGATACATCTGGCGATCCAGAGATTTTTCCTGGCGCTAGTTTAAACGTGCACATCTGGGTTAGGTGGTTGTAATCACATTATACGTTAAATGTTGAAGTATATTTGTGTACAACGATAACTGCTTGCAAGACGTATGTTGTGTGTTTTTTTATGAAGCCCTTCAGTACTTTGCTATTAAGGCAAAACCAACAATTACATTTTAATATACCTGATGATGTGTCAGCTGTCAGGCAAATTGCCCATCTGCCCCTCTGTCTACGTTATATTAATGTACATGCAAGTGGACCTCTACAGCGGTGTGTGTGTGTATATTTAAGATATTAATACATGAGGTGATGTAGAGAAAAATCCCGTCACCGAACATGCCATTTTATATCACAATATTATATAATTATGTCGTGATTATCTGTCGAATAATTTAAGAAATAGTCTATGTAAATAACCGGATATGAATGCTTTGAGATTAATCCTGTTAACTGTTAATGTGTGAAATTGATGCACAACACAATCATCATTAAGGTCATCACACTAATGTAAAATCAAAGGTGGTGGTGGTGGTGGTGGGGGGGGGGGGAGATCTAATATTGAAGCAACTTATTAAGTTTCAACGCGGCCAAGAATGACTTGATACACTCACAGATATTAAATGAATTTGCTTAGGTATAAACGTAGCATAATCTGACAGATGACAAATGCATGTTGTTTGTTTTATAGAGAACCTTATAAAGATTACAATTCATTAAGATGTTTCAAATCTGGGGCCAAGTTTGATGTATTTTTGTTATAATAATAATACATGAAATTTATATAGCGCTTTTCTGAACACAAAGACACTTTATTTAACAATGTTTTACGTAAGCAATACTGACTTCCCAGAAAAAGCCTGTTGACCATCTCAGAATCAGAAACAGATTTTACACCAACAAGGAATTTGTCTTGGTGAATAAGGTGCATACATGGAGGACAATAAACAGACAGAGATATAAAGTGAGGGATAATTGATCTTGTTTTTGGATTTAACAGTTTAAAAAGTAACTCATCGTTGTGCCCTTTCCACAGATTATTGTGTTTAGACATAGTAACGGTGTCACGCAATGCACCATGGAAGTGGATCACAGAATATGCAACGACAGCTTCAGAGATCCAAGTCTGCCAGTGGAGCTGAAGCAGAGGAGCAGCAGCAGCAGCAGCCCACCATGGCGGTCACACAGCAGCAAGCTACAGTCAACCACCCTCAATCTCCTGTGACCACATTCTCCTCTGCTGCCAGCCCTTCAGCCCCCCAGTCACCCAATTACCAGATAATCATGAGTCGTAGCCCAGTCACTGGCCAGAACATGAACATCACATTACAAAATGTGGGACAGATGGTGACGGGTAACCAGCAGATCACCCTCACCCCGGTCCCCATCCAGAACCCAGCTTCCCCTGGCTTCCAGCATACTACACCCCAGTGGAGATTTGAACATGCTCCATCTTCCTACATCCAGGTCACCTCACCTGTGCCCCAGCCGCTGCAGCCCCAAAGTCCCACTCAGCACAGCCCCCTGCCGAGGCCAGGAGCACCTACAACAACACTGGGTGTGTGTGGACAAAGTCCAACAAGGATTTTTGAAGCTGGTATGCTGGTGAGGCAAATCAGTTTAGGCAGTCCATCGGGAAGTGGCCACTTTGTTTACCAGGAAGGGACAGGACTGGCCCAGATTGCCCCAGCAACACCTGGTCAGATACAGCTGGCCTCTCCAGGAGCGCCCGGTTCTGTAAGGGAACGCCGGCTCTCTCAGCCTCACTCACAGACTGGAGGCACCATCCACCATCTCGGACCTCAAAGTCCCGTGGCCACCGGTACTGCACTCCCCACTCTGGGCAGTCCTGGACACATCACCACTTCCAACCTACCTCCACAGATCAGCAGCATCATTCAAGGACAGCTGGCACGCCCTATGATATTTGAGAAGACGACACAGAATGTGGTTGCTGGAGTAGGGACCACAGCCACAGCATCGTTCAGCATACCCTCCTCCATTCCACCATCTAGCCCATCCCTCACCAGTCCAACCCAGGGGATGTCCAGCAATCCTCTTGTAACCACCAGCATGACTGTGGCCACTATGAAGAAGCAGGTTCCTAAGAAGTTGGAGGAAATTGCTCCTTCTACTCCAGAGATTGCCCAGCTGAGAAAGCTATGCTTGGAGCACCACACCAAGAAAATGGAGAGCCTGAAAGAAGTGTTCAAGGAATACCTGATTGAGCTTTTCTTCCTGCAGCACCTTCAAGGGAATATGATGGACTACGTAGCTTTTAAGAAGAAGCCCTGTGTTCCCTTGTATACTTATTTGAGACAGAATGACTTAGACCTTGAAGATGAAGAGGAAGAAGAGGAACAGTCTGAGGTCATAAATGATGAGGTATTGCATCGCCTGGTTCTTTGTGTGGGGAAAAAGTATAGATTTTTCATCTAATGCACATAGTTCATCTTTGAAATCTGTTTTTTCAGGTAAAGGTTGTTACTGGAAAGGATGGCCAAGCAGTGACACCAGTTGCCATAGCAACACAGCTTCCTCCCAATGTTTCTGCAGCTTTCTCTGTCCAGCAGCAGTTTCAGGTGATGGAGGCAACACTTGTTTAAGTGATTATTACATTGAATCTATATGTTCTTTATTGAATTGTGTTGGGAATCTTTTCATTTTGATTTAATTGAGAGGTCGTTTTTTTGCAGGGACAGCAAGTGACTGCTGGAAACATGACAAACCCTGGAGACATGGATGCCTTTAAGAGGCAACAGGCTATGGTGCAAGCAGGTAGGGCAAGGATCGTAGACTCCTGCCTCTCTTATGTCGCTTTGTTTCCTCCCCGTTGGCTTTCTTTTCTGTTTGGTTTCTTTTCTCCCTCTAATTGCTTCTGCTTTTAGATATTTGGCACCCTCTACTAGCGCTCTGTGTTGAAGTCTTTACCCGAGGAAGGAGAGGTGACCTGTAAGGTCGTCCGAAGGTCAATGCTCTGTGCCGAGTGCTTTTTTTCCGTTATGAGGGTATTGTGTGTTTTGAATCCCAGATCAGGCTAAGAGGTGCCGGATTGACGTTGGTCGCCATGGGCTGATTTTCCAGCATCCTGGTGTAGCTCTAGGATCACCTGGCGTTCCACTCCAGCAGCTTATGCCGACTGCGCAAGGTAGGAGTGCTACTACCAGGCCGCTCTGTGTTCTGTTCGATGCTGCTGGACGTGTCCCCTTCCTCCCTCAAACTAAGGAGTTTTTAAAAAGGGAATCACAACATTCATCTTCTACAAACAAACTTCAAGCAGCATCAACAAACAGATCTTCACCCATCTGCTGGATTTCTCAGCAGTCCTCAGGAAGTTCAGGCTTAGCTCTACCATCACCATCTCTCTCTGTCAGGATAAAAGGGGAAGAAGACAATTCAAGTCTGAAGAAGAGTAGCCACTCAATGGGAAGATGCCATGTCTTATGATTTTCCTTTTTTTGTTTTGACTATTGATCACCCGTCGTTGTCCATCTCTTCTTTTCTGAAGTTGTGTTCCTGTTAGTCATCTTTATTTGGACTGACCTTCTTGCACTGATGGATTTTCATCTTATTTGGAGATGATCACAGAAAGTGAGAACCCTGTGGAAATGAATTCACTTTCCAACGGGTTTTGCTTGTTTTCCCACTTTATGAATCCACGTGTCATCCTTCCTTTTGGTTTCCCATTGTCATTCCTTCACAAGTCCTTTCCGATTGTCCGTCCTCGCATCGTCGCCAGGGATTCAAAATCATCACTCTTAAATTCATACGTCACATCTTCAAGAGTGTCTTTATGTCATGTTCACGTTTGGTTGATTTCCTTCCATGTTATTTCATGGCATTTTGTTCTGACTTGGCTTCTTTCCCTCAGTCTAAGTAGGAGGGGAATCATGTGGAGGAGTTGCGTTCACGGCGCAGGTTTTTGCGATTGTGGTGGTGTGGGTGTGTCAGGGCCAGGTGTTGATGGCGTCTAGGCAAGGTGGTGTGGCGTGCAGGGAGGTAAGGCAGGTGCTGCTTTAGTGTGCACAGCTCCGCTCAGGCCTGCTGTCTGCAAGACCCCATGTGTGTCTTTTTGCTCACCTCTGTGCTTTGTCGCTATGTGAGGCGTCCAGGTGCCTTGGTTACCGCTAGAATGACATCGCTTCATGCATGCCAACCATGTGGTGTTTTTGTGAGTGTCTGCTCTGTATTTTTATTTCCCCTTTCTTCTCCCTGTCTCTTTATTATCAGAAGTTCTCTTTACTTTCATTTTCCTTTGTAACATTTCTATTCTTCCTCTCTAAAAATCCCCTCTCTTATTGCATGTGTAGTTTTTTGATGTTTTTAACCACATTCTCTCGAAATGCAATATTTTGGTTTTGCATTAATCAAAGTAGTATTTAATTTGAGAGACATGTAGATTCTCACATTGATTTCATTTCTTCCGTAATCATTTTGCTGTATGACCTTCATTAGTTTCCGCTCTGACCATCAGGAAGTAGTACAGTCCTGTTTATTCATAGTACATAGTACATCTAGTCCAAGGTACCGAGGAGCTCTAAAAGCTGATGCTCAAACTGCCATTTCAAATTTAAAAGTACTCTTTCATTACCTACTCATTAGCTTCACATGATCTAACTAGTGTAAATGGGTCTCTCAAATATATATTAAGGGAAAGATAAAACTTAATGGCATTTCAAAGCGTTGTATTAAAGCAAGGGGCATTTAAAGCATTTAAAACACTTCACTGAAGACGACGAGATTGTCAACTTGATTTTTACCGTCTGTCTTTGTGTTGCTCTCTATACCACCCCTTTGTTTGTCCTGTAATTTGGTTACTATGTGTACAGGCGGAATGCCTCCTACTCCTCAAGCGGTCCAGATTGCAGGACAGAAGCAGAACGTGCAACAATACGACCCGTCCAAAGGACCTCCGGTGCAGAATGCCGCCAGCCTTCACACCCCTCCTCCCCAGCTGCCTGGCAGGATGGCCCAAGGTGCCCTTCCAATGGGAGGCCTGTCTATGACACTCTCTCAGCAGGCTCAGTTGATGGACAACACCGCTCAGCCCAGCGGTCAGATCCAGGCCCAGGTGAAGGTTCAGGCTGGTGGGCCTGTCCTTGCCACAATAAACCCTCACACACAGCTCCAGGCCCAACTGCAGCAGCAGATGCAGCCAAGTCTTCATCTCCAGTTGCAGCCCCAGCAGCAACAACCCCAGGTCATCCTACAGCCAGGACAAGCGGTCAGTCTACCTGAAACCAGACACATAACAGTTTTCATGTTTGTTCATGACTAAATGCTGATACTGCCCTTCGTTACAGACGGTGGCACTTGCTCGGCCGGGCACAGAATCAAACCAGCCAGTTCAGAGGATCATGACCAACTCAATACCCATGACATCTGTGCCTGCTGCCCCCCTCTCCGTTCCCAACTCTGTTCCGACCCCCCATACTGCAAGCCCGCTCCGCCCTCACGGCGCCAACATCAACCCGAGCACCCAGTCCAAACTGACGGGAACCAATGGCATCTCCGCAGTCAAAATTGGCGGCTTTGGTCAAAGTGCGACCATGCAGTCCTCGCAGGAGGGTTCTCAAGATAAACAAGTGGAACAGGCCAAACTGGTGAGTCAGATGAACACATGTTTCTTTAAATGTCTTCAATACATTAAGTGTTGTTTGAATCTACAATAGTGTCTGCAGTTTTTTATGAAAGCAAAGATGTGTACTTTTACCTTCCCCATAGTTACTACTTTGACATTTGACAGTTTGAAGGTTGACTGTACTCATTGATGTGTTGTTTGCATTTTATTCTGCTTTTGTGCATTGTGTTGTATTTAAGTGTGCTCACTGGGGTTAGTGGAACAACTGACACAGGGAGGAATATTCTTGGTTTCTATTCTCTCACATGTGGTTTCTGTGTTTCCCAGGAGGGTCAAGTGCACCAGCGCATCTCTGAGCTGAGGAAGGAGGGCCAGTGGTCCGCCAGCAGGCTCCCCAAGCTGGTGGAAGCCTCACGTCCAAAGTCCCACTGGGACTACCTCCTGGAGGAGATGCAGTGGATGGCAGCCGACTTTGCCCAGGAGAGGAGATGGAAAGAGGCCGCGGCTAAGAAGGTATTGTAATTACACACCTAGTACAACAAAAGGAGGAGCCACTGCAGGAACGGGCGTCTTATTGATGGCAAAAACTGTCTCGTGTGTCTCCACCACAGCTTGTTCGCACGTGTGCCCGTCACCACCAAGAGCAGAAGAAAAGCGAGGAGAGGTCAAAGAAAGAAAGGGAAATTCATCTTCGTCACATTGCCAGCACAATAGCCCGAGAGGTGGAATTCTTCTGGGCAAACATCGAGCAGGTATGTTTACTTATTTATTTATTCCTCCTTTAATTATGAAATGTTGTCACGGTTTTTATAACGTTCGTATTTTTTCTGTCAGGTTGTGGAAATTAAACTCCAGTTTGAAATTTATGAGAAGAGACTCAAAGCACTTAGCTTACAAAAGGCCTCAGCCAAAGGTACGTCCCACTGAGCCAACAATAAATAAAATGCAATATATCTGCTTCTCATCACGAGCTTTTACTTTCCCATCCATTGCTTCTGGTTCAGAGCCACACTGTTATAATATCTTTTGTAATGAGTTTGCCTGTATTACAGTACCTGGTCAGTCAACTGGAGTGAAAGCTGAAAAAGAGGTAGGTGATGCACCAACAATGTAAATGCACCTATTTTATCTTATTTATATGTCATTTATTATTGTAAATCTATATTTTTTATTTTTGTAGGAGGTGGGAACTTCAGCTAAAAAAAGGAAATCAAGTTCATCTTTGGTTGAGGAACACGGTACGATGATAAAAGATGTTCAAACAGTGTGTACAGTTGCTTTTACTTTTAGATCCTCATTAATTGTCTTTTTATTGTCGTTCTTGTCTTAGTGACGGATGAAGAGAGCACGATAGAGGAACAGGAGTTCATGGAGGGGGAAGCAGACCACAAAGCCGAGTTGGTGGACCTGGCCAAAGACGGTAGGACCAGTCGTTTTTTACTCATCCTGGATACAGACGGACAAATGAGCTGCACATAAAACAGAAAAGATTCATGTTTAGCCGCGTTGTGAATGCAGTACTTTATCCTTTTTCATTTTATTTTCAATATTTATTCCAGTGAATTTCATGGGAATTAATAAAATGGAGAGGCTGTTTTGAATTAAATAGTTTCGACTCAATTTGTCCTCTGATCTGATGTACATATACAGGTACTCGTGTTTTCATCTTTATTTATATCACAATATCGTGATACATATCGTATCGTGACCAAAGTATCGTGATATGTATCGTCACACATTTGACATTTATTCTGTAGAAATATTCTTGTGCAATATATAATTTTCTTTTCTCAAACATATTTCTTACCATGCAAGAAATGTTGAGTCTGCGTTGCTTGCTCACGTGTTCGTGTGCTTGTCTTTTAGCTGAGATGCCTCTCGATGCGTTGAAGAAGCAGTATGCTGGCGCCTACGTTGACAGCTTTGATTGGCCTCAGCCTAGTGATGAGGATGACATGGAAGAGAGCGAAGGTGCCTTTTGTAGCTGAAAAACTAAACTGTCGTGATCATCCTCACGCCTGTTGAGCAACCGGTTGTGAATGATGTGTGTGAAATATTCTTTATTTGTCAGAAACGGCGTGTGCTGCAGAAAGTCCACCGGAGGCAGTGTTGATCGACTCCCTGCTCAGTGTGGACCAGTTCCGCGGTGCTGATAAATCCTCTTCCTCCGAGGCTGATAGAAAGTCTGCCAGAGACATAGCTGAAGTGGCTGCTGCCACAGAGCTCATCCTGCCTAAAGGCAGCTTCAGGACCACTTCCTCAGTAAGACACGCACAAAAGCACCACAGAAAAACATACCTGTGTTATCAGTTTCTAACTGATCTTTCATGCTTCTCTCTCTAGACCCGAAACCCAGCTCCTTTTCTATTGCATGGGTCGTTGCGAGAGTATCAGCAGATCGGTGTGGACTGGCTGGTCAACCTTCACAAGAAACACCTTAATGGCATCCTGGCTGACGAGACGGGCCTCGGCAAGACTGTACAGACGGTGGCCTACATGGCCCAGTTAGCTGGCCAAGAGGGTAAACCTCTCCTCGGAGATAGAGATGACTTTTCAATAGTCAATATTTACATCATCCATCTTTTTTTATAAAGTGAATGTGATTTAAGACATCGTCTGTTTTTGTCTACAGGTATCTGGGGACCCCACCTTATTGTGGTGAGGACCTGCAAGCTGCTAAATTGGGAGGTGGAGTTCAAGCGATGGTGTCCTGGCCTGAAGATCCTCCTGTACCTGGGCAACAGGAGGGAGCGCAGATCGAAGAGAATGGTACTTTTGCTGTGTTCAAACAGCGCTTATTGACATGATTACTGAATAATGAATTTATCAATAAGCAGCTGTAAATGTGATAACCCATCATCTGACCGCTGATATTTACAGTGGTGGGGCGAAGCCAACAGCTTCCACGTATGTGTGACGTCCTACAAGCTGCTGATGAAAGACCAGAGTCATTTTGTGAGGAGAAAGTGGAGGCACCTGGTCCTGGACGAGGTGCAGCTCATCAAAAACATGACTGAGAAACACTGGGAAACCATCTTCGCTCTCAGAAGGTCAGCCTGGTGCAAAACCCTCAAAATCACAATTCTAATTACTCCGTTTGTCCATCATTTCCATGTCAGGGAATTTGTCTTTTTTCTGTGAAATAACTGCTTTATTTATATTTCTGTGCATCTTGCAGTGAGCAGAGGATTCTCCTCATCAACACTCCTCTACAGAACACTCTGAAGGAGCTGTGGACCATGATCCACTTCCTTCTGCCAGGAATCACCAGGTCCTACTCCGACTTCCCTGTCAAGGCAGGAACAGACCAGAACCAGGACTACTGCCACAAACTGGTCATCCGCCTGCACAGGGTGGGTGTAGCGTCTGCAGATTCCTCTGCCTGTTTAACTGTGCAACATGTAAACCCCTCACACATTACTTATGAAGTCTTCGTACTCCCTAACTGTAGATGATCCAGCCGTTCATCCTGAGGCGATCCAAACGGGACGTGGAGAAGCAGCTGCCCAAGAAGTACGAGCACATCCTCAAGTGCCGTCTCTCGTCACGACAGAAGAGCCTTTATGAGGACATTCTCACTCAAGCAGGGTGAGATATTTATGTTGTCATATCAGAGATGCTGAGTAATATATGATAATCTCACCATCGATGAATTGGGCTTTACACAGGTGCTGAAGTTCGAAGACATGCTAAACATTTATGATGTCACTATATCAGAAATGTAGTGGTGGATATCTATATTTAACCTGCAGATTTCAACACATCATCAGGGAAACAATGGGGCCAAGGGCCGTGTGGATAGTGAGTTTACGGTTTATGAACTGTTCACGATCATGTCGTCTGTCTCGCTGTGCTCCCCTAGAGCTCAGGAGGCGCTGAAGACGGGTCACTTCGTGAGCGTTCTTCAGGTCTTGATGCAGTTACAGCGAGTGTGTAACCACCCAGAACTGGTGGCGCCCCGGGAGACCAGCAGCTCCTTCTTCTGCTCCTCTCTGCAGTACAACGTCCCGTCGCTGGTGCTGGGAGCGCTTCAGAACGACACAAGCAAGGTAAGCATGCTCTCTGTTCAACTGTCATTCAAAAACATATCTGTTTACAAGCTGGTATGAAGGATTCGGTGGTGTTGACATGTCAATATTTGTTTTATGACACTGAGATTGGATACCTTGGTCTTATTAATATCATTGGATGATAAAATATATTAGGACAGTAGGTTGGCCTCTGGCAGCTTGTGATTGGCATTTGTCATTAATGTTTGACATTATACATTTTAATTTAGAATAACATTTATTTTCTTTATGAAATCATTCTAGATAAATAATTATAATTAAATAAATCAATGATTACAATTTCCTCCTTTTTTATTACTTTGTATTCATTTTTTAAATATAACATAATTCCTCCTACTTGATTTTGAATATTGTGTATATGTTGAATATTTTGTTAAAATGTAGTAATTTGTATTTATAAAAAGAAGAAAAGCATATTCATAATGAATCTACATCTTGTCTTTTCATCCTCCTAGATCGCGAACATGTCTATATTTGATCTGATCAACAATGAGAACAGACTGACCCGGTATCAGACTGAGGAGGCGGTACCCAAACTGAAGATCACTCAGCAGCTCATAGAGGAGATCCACAGCGCTCCAGAACCCCCTCCGCGACCCAAGTCCTGTCCGATCAAACCCTTGAGGTCAGCAATCGAATCTCTAAACATGCAAACCTGATATTGTAGCATATATATATATATATATATATATATTTATTGTTGTTGTTGTTGTTGTTGTTGTGAATAGATTGTTCCAGCCAGTGCAGTATGGGACGAAGCCAGAAGGTCGCCTGGCTGCCATCACAAGCACAGCAGGCCAGCGTCCTCCAACAAGTTCTCCCACTACCAGCACCTCCGTTTCCACCACCAACCAGTCGGCCCAGATCAGGGGCAAGTCCCCTGTGACCCCTGCAACCACGACGGCCGCTTCTCACGGTAAGACCACGTCAGGAGTCATACTCGGGAAAGGGCAGAAATTTAGTTTTCAGTGGGTAAAGTATTCCAGATGGTGTCCTCGCACATCCAAAAACCATGAAAGGACGAACCTAACCGCCCATCGCTGTTCTGTTGGTGCCTTCACCTGCTCTTAAACAAGCTTTAACCTTGTGTTACATGATGTGTGCTTTGTGACAGCATTTTGGATTTAAATGAACCTGATTTACATAAAGCATAACCATCTGAGACCCACCGACGATGTCTTTAAGAGGCCGTAGCAGTCTTTGAGCTAGAGTGAAGAAATGTCCAAATGTCAAAAGTTTTACATACCACATCACAGCCTGCCTTCTTCTATGGCTTCTATATATATATCATTTTTATAAATTCTCAAGTGGTAAACATTGATTACACAGATTTGGTGTGAAAATGATCATATAAGATGAAAAGTTGCTCCAACAAGCTCTCAAAGACCTCACAGACTTCATTGTTTTGACCTAAAGGCAGCACAGCCAGGATATAGATTTAATGTCAGGTAATACATTTTTCATCATTGTTAGCCGTTAATTGATCCGTCGATCGCACACGTCTCTAATCCTGCTTGCTGTGTTGGTCCACTACTGCTGAGTGATTTTTGTATGGAGGAAATTGTTTGCTCTGACTAAGTACTGGGTTCCCCCTAACATGTAGTCCCATACCCCGTTACCTTGTATTTCACAGCAGTTGGATCATCCAATCAGAGAGCCCAGCCTGCCCCTCTCATCAGCAGCAGCAACAGCAGCAGCAACACTGCCGCCTCCACTGTAAACTCCTCTGGGAACAGTGGCGTTGGGCAGCATGCGTTGGGGGCTGCCTCCGTGCCCTTGGGCCAGACCTTAGCCGGCACACCTGTGGGATCTATGGCTCCCATCGGCCAGCCTGCATTAGCACAGGTCCCCAGGCCCGCTCTAGCCCCCAGCCATGCCATCCAGCCCAGCTTGCTGTCCCAGAGGCTGGTTCTTACATCTCAGGCCCAGGCACGGTTGCCTAGTAAGTGGCCTCCCCTCCCTCTCAGTGTCTCCCCTCCACCTCTGGCACAACAGTATGGGGCTGCTCTACGCCGAGGCCTTTATTTTGGGGCACTGCTGATATGTGTTCACTCCTCTGGAGAAAAGCCTTTGTACATACCAAACTTCCAAAAGCGATTTTTTTTTTTGGTCACGGCAGAAATGCTGTGTTTCAATATTTATGACTCGTTATGAAATTAGATCTGTAGCCATATCAGCAGCATCTCCACAGCCTCAGCATTCTCCAATTTCTTTCTGGAAACCTGCATGTCCACTATGAACGACCCACTTATGTTGTACCACACACCAACCACACTGTTTAACTGAATTATGATGTCCTCCCTCCTTGTTTTATGTTTTTGTTTCTCCCAGTTTACTAATATTCTTTTGTCTTCTGCACCGGCCCAGCTGCAGGAAGAATCCCACAGCTTTGGTTGTGTTATTTATTTCTTTGCTAATGTTATGATTTCACTCTGATGTGAGCATCACTGCAAAAAGCATGTGGAAATGGTCCCACAAATGTAAAAACCCTCTCCGCCTCTAATGTGAACAGAGAAACCTTTTCAGTAAACAACACACCATTATATTTGAATATGCAAACACGTTTTTTTTTATTAAGAAAACACCAACTTTCGTGTGTTGGAAAGAAGATCGCTGAAGCCCTTTTTAATGCAAAGAAACAGTTAGCTTTTAGTTATTTCCAAAAATGAATTCTCAATTTCTCATTTCCATCCCTCTTTTCTGGCCTATATTTTCTGATTTCAGGGCAGAATCAGAATGAGTGTGTTACTTCATCAGAAATGTCCAAAAATACATACATTTCAGTATTTAATGAAAATAAAACATACAAAAATGATTGCCTTAATTGACAAGATATTGTTTGACACAAATCCATAAGTTAAGGTCTTGAAAAGGCATCGAGTACTTTGTGTATGTTTCAGGATCTCTGTCTCACCCGAGGACAACCTCAGCCTCAACCCCGTTTTCTTTCCCTTCAGGGTTTTAAAAGTAGGAGCCGCTGTACTTCTGTTGTGGAGGGCGACTGTGTTGGTCCTTCCATTAATCCACCCTGGTTTTTTTGCATGTCTTGTCTCTTTTTCACCCTTAAACTAACTGATGCAGAGTGTTTTGCTGCAGCCGTGACCTTTCTGATGCCGTCCTTTGATGACGTGTCTGTTCTTCCTTCCCGTTGAAGGTGGAGATGTGGTGAAGATCGCCCAGCTGGCCAACATAGCCGGCGGTCAGAATCGCATCTCTCAGCCGGAGACTCCCGTCACGCTGCAGTTTCAGGGTAACAAGTTCACTTTGTCGCCCAGCCAGCTGCGCCAGCTCACCACCGGACAGCCCTTGCAGCTCCAAGGTACACTCGGTAATGTACATCCCATCGTCACACCTCTATCTCAACGTAATTCTCTCCTTTGTGTCCTTTTTTGGCATAGATCAAGTTATGGATTCTTATTCCACTTGTCTGCAAGTATCATATCTTAGCTAATGTATTCATGGCTCAGTGCAGCTGAGGTTCAGGTTTCCCTTTAATGAATTAGACTCAATTGGAAGGAAGGCGCCTCACATCAATAGGGCGAGAAGAAAGAAGAAAGTAGTCGGCTGGAAAGGTTACGTCTGCTCAACCGGGGCGCTTATTTGGTTTCCGTTTCCTTGATTTACTATGTTCTGCCTTTTTTACGCAAACCACAATGCTGGTAGCATGACGGTTGTTTTATTTTTCACTTTACCCAAGTGGATCTCTTATATTTGTGTCTTATAATTACGTGTGTCCGATTTAGGCAACATCCTGCAGATCGTGTCGGCTCCAGGGCAGCAGATCATCCGGCCCCAGGGATCCATGGTGATGCAGACGATGCCACAAGCAGTCCCTGCATCCAACGCCTCGGCTCCACCCGGCACGCCTCACCCCGCCCTGTCCACAGCCCAGCAAGGTGACTCACTCCCAGGGAACATATAGCCTTATTATCTCCCATGAATCAGCCAACCTCATGATCGCTATTCATCTCGTACCAATATATTATTTATGTTTTAATGCTGGCATTTGCAATAACCCTGCTTTTGTACCATGTATTCTTTTTCAGCGTTGGGTGTTACTACAAATGCCTCATCAGCTCCCACCAAGCTCACTCCTGCAGTTCATGCTGCTTCTCAGGTTAGTGCATCGTGTATAAGCAAACTCTTGTTCATAATGTAAAATTGACTAATAACCGTCTCTCTCTGTAATGTTCAGGAGTCTTCGGAAGAAAAGACTCAGCACCTGAAGGAGCGTTTGAGCCGCCTGTTTGCAGCCAACGAGCGGCGGTGCAGCCGCAGAGTGCTGTTCGGGTCCGACCTGCTGCAGGCGTGCACCCTGAGCACGGAGCCCGGCCACTCCGCCCTGACGGCCGGAGGCTGGAGGTGGGTGGGCAGGGAGAGCTGCCTCAGGGCCCAGAGAACCTGTGTGGCTACCACCTCGGCACTGCAGGCCAGTCTGCTCTCTGTGGAGGACCGCCTGGACGCCGCCAACAGCCTCATCAAGAGGTACGGTGGCCCAGAAGCCTATTTGAGTCCACGTGTTCTGTGAAGCCATCATTAAATACTAGGCCTGCTGTTAGAACTGACTGGGTCAATTCCTTATATTTTATTTCTTAATCCAAGTAACTGTTGTCATGTTATAGGCTGGTGTGTGTGGTGCCTCCTGCCGAAGCCCCGCCTCCTCACCTGTATGCAGCCAATCCCCCAGTTCCTTACAGCCTGGGGCAGAAATCCCTTCGCCGTCGGCTGCAGGAGGTGGTTTCTCCCCACAACGCTGACATCCACCACTTGGCATCCCGGCCTCTCCTCCGATTTTCTGACCTGCAGCTGATGCAGATGGACTCAGGTCAGCCCAGAACCTTTTTTTAATACTTATTTCACACATAGCAAGCTCAGACTGTAAAAATAATTACTCAATAGCATGTATTAATAACTACAACACAATTAATAATTTTGTAAAAACACCACTGTAATTGTTTACATGGGTTAAATGGTCTCGTCCCATGTTTTCCTTCCTATACTGAAGAATATGCTCTCCATACTAAACCGTCTGCTTGTACGCAGTAAATACTGAGACGTGTACACAATATTTAAATATGTCTTTTTCTTTGATAAAAGTGTCTGCTCCTCAGATTAGTTTAAAGAAAAATTACAATGGAAAAAGTGGGGTAAATATGCTGGGTTTTCTGAGAAAAATGCACCCACTTATCTGCACACATTATGCTCTTTATCGTTACTCTACAACTAAAATAATGAAAACATAATCTGTGTTATTTTCAGCCAAAACCAAGAGAAATAAGCTGCTGTTTTTCTTTTCCAAAGGCAAACTGGAAGCTCTTGCTATCCTGCTGCAGAAGCTGAGGTCGGACAGCCGGCGTGTCCTCATCTTCACTCAGATGGTGAAGATGCTGGACATCCTGGAGGCCTTCCTGGACTACAGACAGCTCACCTACGTGCGGGTGGACGAAAGCTTCAGTCCTGACGAACGACAGGTCAACTCTCCGTCACCTAACATTTGTTCTGTCGAGCCATACTTATAACAGGCTTCTTGGCTGAAATTAAGTCGGATATGGCTCCATTATAAATGTCCCACTGCATCACTGGCGTTAATATATATTGGGGTATTCATAGCCTCACTAGTAGACCAACTATGTTTCCTCTATTTGCAAAATGATGTAAATGTTTCTGGAAATTACATTTCTGTCATTGTGGATGACGAGAGGTTGATTTTCCAAATATTTATGATCATAGAGGACCATTTAGCCGTGTATAACAGCCGACCAGTATTGGAAAGCACCTGTCCTGAAGTGAAGAGTGTATATGCAGGTGTTTTTTCCCCCATGTTTGGTTGAACATTGCTGGTGTTGTGCTCCTGCAGGAGAACATGAAGAAGTTCAACAGGAACAGGAAGGTGTTCTGCAGCATCCTGACCAACCGCTGCTGCTCCGCCATCGGGACTTTATTTGACGCAGACACCATCATCTTCTACGACACCGACCTCAATCCTAGCATGGACGCCCGCACCCAGGAGTGGTGTGACAAAATAGGCCGCTCCAAGGATATACACATCTACAGGTGAGGTTATCCATACAGAGGAACTCTGGTTAGTGCTTTGTTATTCATGTTCCCAGCGATAGTGGAATCCACATACATATGATGGATGCTTTCTGTGTGCTGCCCAGGTTGGAGAGTGGGAACTCCATTGAAGAGAAGCTGCTGAAGAACGGCACCAAGGACCTGATCAGAGAGGTTGCTGCCCAGGGTACTGACTACACGCTGGCTTTCCTCACACAAGTAAGAATCCATTAACTGTGGTCTTCTTGTCCTGGAGAGTCAGAGACTTTAAATACTACAGCTCAACCGAGCCTCACAGTAACAGTCCTGCTGTTGTGTTTTCAGCGGACCATCCAGGATCTGTTCGAGGTGGAGGCAGGCTCGGGGGAGAAGGTGGAGGAGTTTGTGGTCCTTCACCAGGAGCCATCGGCCTCCGAGGCCATCTCTCCCAGAGTGGCTCGGCCCTACATCCAGGCTCTGCACAGCATAAACCTGGATGTCTCGCCGGAGGAGGAAGAGCAGCAGCAGCAGGGTGAGGAGGTGGCAGAGAAGGGGTCAACAGAGGACAACAAGGAGTCAGAGAGCCAAGATAAAGAGGAGCCCGGTCAGAAAGAGGAGCTGAACGCAGTCATGGAGCAGGTAGCTTCATCTTTTTTAATATACCGTTGTGGGAGCTTGAAAAATACAAGACATGCATTGGAATAAAATCCTGTCTGTTTGTTCTTTTACTCACTTTCTCCTAAAACAGCTCACGCCCATAGAAAGGTACGCCCTGCATTACCTGGAGTACCTCCACATCAGTGACGACGAAACTGCCCTCAAGGTAACTTCCATTCTAATATTATTCTATAGATTTGAGGTGTACATTTGGATCAGGCTATAAGTGGACTACTAATCATTTCTGCTCCACCGCTCCTGTTATTTGTGCTGATTGATGCGTGTTTGTGCTCCTCAGGAGCGGCTGGAGAGCTCGAAGCGAGGCTGGGAGCTGCAGCAGCTGCAGAAGCTGAAGGAGGAGGAGGAGGAGCGGCAGATCATGGAGGGAGATGAAGATCTCTTCACCTACACCAGAGAGGATGCCTACAACATGGTGGGTGGCCGTCGTGATCTCCGGCGCTTGGATCGTGCATTAACACATTAAGTACATTAACCTTGTTCTTCTGCGTCCCAACAGGAGTACGTGTTCGATGCCGAGGACGGCCACACAGAGATCATGCCGGTAACACCCAGATTTCATTGAACTAACATGATATATTTATTATCCTCATCGCAAAGTCCCGCTCGGACTTTGTTCTGATTCGTGATTTGTTCTTCTCCCCACACAGCTTTGGACTCCGCCCACACCACCGCAGGACGACAACGACATCTACATCGACTCGGTGATGATGCTGATGTACGACACCACGCCCATGCCCGAGTCCAAGCTGCCTCCCATCTACGTCCGCAAGGAGCACAAGAGACTCAAGATGGACCCCTCAGGTAGGACGAGATCTGCTTTTAGGTCTTCATAACTCCTCTGGATGACAGTATGTCAGTCCGTCACGGTGTATTTGGGTATATGTGTGTACGGATGGCACGATATAAAGGATTGTATCGCAATAAATAATCACAATGAGTTGATTTAATTGGGAATATCATCACGAGTGACTTAAAAAAGTGTGACGTAAAACATTTTTTATGGGGGAAAATACAGAATACATATTTATCCTTTTATTTCTGCAGGAAGACTTTAAGATTTCTGGGTCAGAAACACTGGATGAACAGCCAGTATGTCAGAGCCTCTGCTAGCATCTTGCAGTTTAAGAGTTACTGAGAATATCCATGTTTTGCTCTCAGCAGTAGTTTATTTTGCTTTCAGATGAGGAATTAGTGGACATTTGAACAACTTTAAGATCAGAAATGTGCCGTAGTTTCACTGCAGGTTTATGACTGGAGTGTGTGTGTTTGTTGTCCAGCAGCAGCCAGGAAGAAGAAGAAAGGCCACGGGGAGACGGTCATTCCTCCACGCTCACTCTTTGAAAAGGCCAGCATGCTGAAAGTCCGCCGCGAGGGCAAGGACCAGAAGAAGAACTTCTCCCTCAAGCAGCAGGCGCCCTTTGCCAAACCCTTACCCTCGCTGGTTAAACCTGCCATGGAGGCGGGCCAGGACAACCCGGAGTGGCTCATCAGCGAGGACTGGGCTCTGCTTCAGGTACCGCCGTGTCCAAAGTCTCCTCTTAATAAAACCAGATAGATTTCATGTGCATTCACGCCGTGGCTGTGTGTCTCTCAGGCTGTAAAGCAGCTCCTGGAGTTGCCTCTGAACCTGACGATCGTGTCTCCTGCCCACACGCCTAACTGGGATCTGGTGAGCGACGTGGTGAACTCCTGCAGTCGCATCTACCGCTCGCCCAAACAGTGTCGGAACCGCTACGAGAACGTCATCATCCCCAGAGAAGAGGGCAAGGTAAGGGAGAGTGAGCTGCTGGAAATGATCCCTGCTTTGGTCCGTCTTCACCGTTAACCGTACCGTTTTCTTCCAGTTGGTGTACGAGGCGAACCCCAAGAAGAAAACCAAGAGCATATACAAGGTACTCTATCGTATGTGATGAACGTTTGTTTGCTCTTCCTGGCCTGACTCTCCTCCTGTGTGTCCACGTACAGTCGAAGAACAGCCGTCCTCTGCGGACCTGTCAGATCTACACGCAGGACGACAACGCCATGCACATCCAGCTCTACAACAGCCGCTTTGAGCTCATGAAGATCATCGCCAGCAAGAGGAGCCCGCCCATCAAACCACTGTGAGCGCTGCTGTCGACCAGTTCTGCCAGATTTACGAAAGGCTGATTATGACATGCTTTCTTTTGTTATAAAATAGTGAATTGTACTTTGAATGCAGTGATCTAATTGAAACTATTTCCAGGCTGGGCATGAATCCGTTCCAGAAGAATCCCAAGCACGCGTCTGTTTTGGCAGAAAGGTTTGTTAATGTTGACATTTCTGTTTTTGATCCAAAGTTAAAATCAAGAACTAAAGTATAACATTGTTTTTCCCTCCTCTTTTCTTCAGTGGTATCAGCTACGACAAGCCCCTCCCCCCCATCCAGGTGGCAACTCAACGTGCTGAAAGGATCGCCAAGGAGAAAAAGGTGATTGCCCGGAAAAACAGGACCCCGCCTGCTTTGTGCTGGTCTTCATCGTCACTGACGTGTGTGTTTCATTTGCGTGTGTGTGTGTGTGTTTGCAGGCCCTTGCAGAGCAGCAGAAGGCTCAACAGTTGGCCCAGCAGCAGCAGACTGGAGCCCCCCAGGCCCAGGCTGCACCAGGCCAGGTCCAGACCCCCGCTGCTGGCCAGGCTCAGGTCCCTCAGGCTGCTGCGGTGGCCGGAGTCACCGCCGTGCCCAACGCAGCCGTCCTGGTGAGAATGCAATCCTTCACTAATATAATATGTGGAGCTCAGATCCAACACAAGCCGCTTCACACGTACCCTTCATGTGTTTCAGGCTGGAGCCATAAAAAACGCCACCGTGGGCACCACTCTGCAGGCTGGTAGGCCGACACACACACGGTTCAGGTTTCAGAGCTGCTGCCGCTCCGACCGTGATTCATTCCTCTCTTGTTTCTCTCAGCCGCCGTAGGGGGGAACGTCATCGTGAACACAGCAGCTGGAGTTCCTCCAAGTCCCTTCCAGGCCAACAAACGTCTGGCAGCGCCGGTGATACCGGGCACGCTGTCGGTGAGTTCATCCATCAGCTCCACCCACACCATCAACACGCCCACTCCACCCTGCAGACACGATCAACACTGTTGTTGTTGTTGTTGTTGTTGGTCCAGCCCGCCGGTGCAGCCGGAGCCCAGGTGGTCCACGCACAACAGAGGGCCGTCGCCGCGGCCGCCGCCACTCCTGCCGATGTGGTCGCCATAGCTACAGGTCAGGGTGTTCGAGCCGTTACCCCGGTGACGGCATCCGCGGTGGTTTCCACCACCCTGAGCCCCGTGCAGTCGCAGACCCGCCCGCTGGTCACTCAGGTCACATCAGGTACTTCCTTCTGACCAGACGTCCCTCAGGTAGCTGTCTCCTCCCCGCCGGACCCGTCTCACCTGCTGTCTCCCCTCCAGCCACAGGTATGCAGCTGCAGCAGGGGAAGCCGCTCACCCCCGCCCACCTGCAGATGCTCCGCCAGCAGCAGCTGCAGCAGCAGCAGCAGCAGGCTGCTTCTCCACAGATCAAAGCTGTAGGAAAACCACAGGTATGTTAGACGCATATCATAATAACACCACAATGGGACGAGTTAACCCACCTTTTATCTAATCTAATGTGTGTTTCCAGGAGCTGTTGAAGATGCACAAGCATAAGCTGCAGCTGCAGCAGCAGCAGCAGGTGGCTGCAGCGGTGGCGGCGGCCCAGGGCCAGCAGGCTGCAGGGGCCCAGCAGGCCGCCCAGGTCCAGACCACGCAGGCCGCCCAGGCCAACACCCAGCTGGCAGCTGTGGCGGCTCCCAGATCCGGAGCCGTGCTGACCGGGGCCGTCGCCAGCCTGCAGGTGGCCAGACTGGTGAGTGAGGCCCGACGGTGCTTTTTCACATCTCTGCATGAAAAATGACTTGAAAATAGTATAGTGAGTATAGTATAGTAATGAAAATAGTTGGTGATTATATTTCTGTGGATCTGTTAGTGGAATTAGTTTTCCTTTCATTTGTGGTCCTTCTGTAAAAAGCTGTCTCCAAACATCATGTTGGTTGTTTAGAGGACAAGAACATCTCATTTAATGTGATGAACAAGTGACAGAATAAGTAGACTGAATACTGACCATTGGATTGGTACAAAGATGGAGTTTACCACAGCAGGAAGGGGCTGGAAAAGCATGGAAATGCACCTTGAAGTGCTTGAATGTGACTGGACAAGGTGTAGGAGCCCCTGTTCATACGTTGATGCTGGTTGTGCTTCCATCCAGACCCGGGTTCCCACTCAGGCCCAGGCGGGACAGACGGCCCAGGTGACCCTCACCAAGCCCCCCGTGGTCTCGGTGCCGGCTGTGGTCTCTTCGGCCGGCGTCACCACGCTGCCGGTCACAGTGGCCGGCATCAGCGTGGCCATCGGTCAGGCCCAGAAAGCAGGTGTGGTGAACGTGGCCTGTTGCTCCTTTTTACCAGTTGTTGATGGTATTTATCGTGTATTAACGTCCCCTCCTGTCCTGCAGGTGGAGCCGTGCCGTTCCCACAGATGCAGGTCCAGCAGCTGCTCCAGATGAAGAAGCAGCAGCAGGCGGCGGCGGTCCAGGCTGCAGCCGCGGCCCAGCAGAAGGCGGGGCAGCCTCAGCAGGGCCAGGCCACCGTTCAGCAGAAGGTAACCGCACCGCCACTCTGCAGCCGCTTAGACATGCTGATTCACGAGGACGCTGACTCAGGCTCCGTTGTTCCCCTCAGATCGGCACCCAGCAGGTGACGGTGCAGGCGGCCCAGCCGGCCGGCCAGCAGCAGAAGGTGACCTACGCCACCACCACCCAGATCCAGCCGGGAATCAAGACCCAGTTCTTCACCACGTCCATCGCCCAGGCTCAGAAACCCACCGGAGCCCAACAGATCCAGGTACGCCGCCGCCGCCAAAACACACGTGGAGAACCAGCGGGTTCATGTGCTGATGTTCCTCTCTTTCTCCTCTCAGGTGGCAAAACTCCCACAAATAGTGCAGCAGCAACCCACCGTGGCCAACATCCAGCAGATCGTGTCGTCTTCTCAGCAGGTGAGTGTTTCTGCTGAAGGCCCGTATTCTGTATACATGCATATCAATGAGGCTGAGTCAGCGTCTTTCATCAGCAAGTATGTCCTGGTTTCTTTGCTCTTCTTGTCTTTATCCTTCTCCTTGGCATCTTATTTTCTCTCTTTAAACACTTTGTTCTGATAAGCGCTCTAGAAATGAAGTTTATTATTATTTATATATATAAACATACACGTTTTGCAATGATCCCTCAAATGTGGTTATCAAACAGATGTAACGGAGGATATTTATCAGTTTATCTCTGATTCAGTGAAGCTAAATGTTCAATTTAACTCATTTATGATCAGCATATTGTTCATGATGTCACCTCACCTGTTCAATAACAGCCAGCTTCTTTGATAAAGTTATCTGAAAACCAAACATACATGCAGATGTAACCGCGGTGGGAGACGCAGCGACTGAAAAGCAGTTGCAAATATTGCGTTTGTTGGCGTTTTATGTTGATAATTAGTGCTGGTTTCTCGTTTGACTCAAAGCAGCATGAAGCTTTGTGAGTGCAGTAGATCGGGTCCCATCAGCCTCTGAGACACGTTGACCCTGTTTGTCCTCAGATCCAGACCCAGACCGTGACTCTGACCCAGGCGACCGCCTCTGCTCCCGCCCAGGTGCAGATGATCCCGGCGGGGACGGCCACGGCTCAGGTGGTCCAGCAGAAGATCCTCCAGCAGCAGCAGGTGGTGACCGCGGCCACCTCGCCCCAGATCCAGACGCCGCCCCCCCACAGCCCCGCCCAGCAGCCGGCCGCGCCCTCCGCCGCCGCCGAGTCCCCGGGCCAGCAGGCCGCTCAGCCCCAGCAGACCACCAAGGGCCAAGCCCGCCAGGGGGGCATCAGGGTCAAGACTCCCGCCAAGCCCAGCGCAGGAAACGGCTAGAAGGCGACTCACACTGGTGACTCTGATTTAACCGCAGTACAGATGTGACTTCAACGCCTTCGTATGGATCCTGAAGCAGACTTTAACGTTTACCTCACCGTCTCTGATCATAACATGATTCTTCACGTGTTCTGGCAGATCAACCACAATCTGCTGGGATCCATTATGTTGCTGTACCGAGTCAATATCGTTACTTCTATTCTTGACTTCACCACGACTACAAACACGCCGAGACATGAATGATTATATTATTCCTCCAACGATGACTGAGGCTTCTGAGTAATTCTGCATTTGGGAAACGAGCTGTCCATTAGAATAAGTGTATTCATAAATAGTCCCTTTTATGTCTAATTCCCCTGTAGTCTATAGATAACTGAATGGAGAAAAAAATGCACGTTCCTTTAGTCATTTGGGTTTTTTTTTTATTGCAGCAAATACACTGTAAACATGTACTTTAGTATTTTGTGTTTTCTCATAAATTGTCTTTTTTTATTGATGTCCAGAAAAAAAAACTGTATATATCAATGAAAAACATTTGTACTTGTAAAGTAGTCGTGTTTTCATTGGATTTTTTCAGCCTAATTGTAATAAAGTGTTTTGTTTTTATACACAAATTCATCTTTTTTCCCCCCCTTTCATTAAATCCATTGTATGTACTTTGAAATCCTGTGAATTCTTATAAATCCTTCCTGGTTTTGTTTTAGTTTTTTGGATTTCTTTTGCAGCCTCGTGTTTGAAGCTTCGATTGGAGGTTTTATTCTTTAGAGGGGGGGGGGGGGGGGCAGATAAGAGTCAAAGGCTGCTGTAAAGTGAACCTGACTTGGCAAACACTTGGTCTTGCATCCTAAAACGCTGGAGACAGAAAGCCCTCCTCAGCACCGGCTGCTCGGCCGGCTGGATGCTGACTCGGCACGTCGTCAGCTGAGCCGTCGGACGTGAAGGAGCTGAGCTTTTGTCTTTTAGTCCTTTTATGAATTACAAAAGTCTCTAAAACAAACAAACATCTACTTGCTTGCTCAAAGAAGAAGTGCTTAGTTGTATCCTCCCACAAGGGGGCAGTGTTGTGTCGATATCGCTGCGCCCCACCATTACTGCTGACTTTTCCAGCTCATTGAAATGTCCCATCTGCTCCACAGTGTGCGCTCCTCCCCTCCCCCCCTGCTCCTCTTGCCCCCGCTTGGTGGCCGGTTCACATTCACCACTAAACAAGGGAGACAAGGGAGGTGAGGCGGAAGAGAAGGCCGAGAGACGAGCAGATGGAGAAGCTGGTTCCTTTTGGCCCGGACTTCACCGTCCCTGTGCTCTCTTTTATTTCATGTCTCCTCTCTGCAGTGGGAGTCGGTCTGGAGGGAGGAACCACGGCGAACGCTGGAGGAGGTGTGATGGAGGAGGTGGAGGAGGAGGGCGGATGGATCTGCATCCCCATCACCTGCTTCACAGCACCTGTGTGCTGCAGAGAAGAAGGGAATGTAATGAAAACACCAGCTCTTTTTATTCTGATGACAGTTTATGATGGGGGGGGGGGGGGGGTACTGGATGTTATTAATTAGGGTGCAGTTTAATCAGAGGCATCCTTCTACTCAGATGGGGGGGGGGGGGGGTCTGTCATCCTGATCACACAGCCAGGATGATGCATAATGATGCTCCTCCGATGATGCCGATGTTCCCCGCCATGGGGAAAAGAAAAAGGAAACAGGCCATCTATACTGAAAGGTTGCTATGGCAACCCGCTGCGACCCCTTTAGTGCAAATCACTGGGCTGGTGGAACAATGTAGCACACACACACACACACACACACACTGCGGCTGCTCGGTCGAGTTCGGTTCCTCTTTACATAAATAAATGAAAACCAGAGGATTTCTTGTTGAAAAAGGCTGGAAGTGTTCAACGTCTTTCCTGTTAGAAAATCACCAGGATTCACTTTAGTTTTTATCGCTTTTCAACAAGTTAACATATAAAATCATATATATTCTATATATTTAACTTCTTAAACCCAGCTCACACTGAAATACACACCAATGTACACACTGTCTTTAAATCAAATATAACCCCCCCCCTCTGGAAATATAATTCGTAACCAGTAAATCATTTCTCATTTTATATATTATTTGTGTATTAAAACACATCCCTGACCTTTCACGACCTTTCTACGCTGCGATCGCACCGTTTATTCCGAAGTGTCGTGAATGTGATGACCTCCAGTGTTGAGGCACCAGAATGTGTCTTGGTTTCCCTCAAACTGTAATATGTGACGTTAAATACATGAATATCCTGTTAACATGTGACTCAGAGGAGGGATTTTCATGTCACTCCACTTTAAGCCTCCTGCGAGCCGTGAGACTCATGAGGCCGTTAGAGGACAGGCCTAATACTCTAAATGATGAGTCACGGGTCCGCCGGCTCATTTCACTGAATTGCACGGGGCTGGTGGTGGTGATGGGGGGATGGGGGGGGGGGGGGGGGGGGGGGGGGGTAATTGCTACACGCTCCACTTCCTCCCTCACGGTGATCAGAAGTGTCGTTGGGCACTTTGAAAACGTACCAGCGAGACGTCCAGTGTAACTCCTTCTCTTCCTTCCTCGGCTGATGTGACGGTGAAATGTTCAGGCCTCATTCAGCTGTGATTAAATATGTCCATGACCTGTCTGTCTGTGTTTCAGGTCTGCCACGCCCCTGTCTCACCACCTGGATCAGTCACACCTGAGAACCTGATTACATCTTTGGCACATAAAGGAAGTGACCATTTGGACTGGCGAGGAGCGACGGGTGGATAATTCAATCAGCAGGTAAGCCCCGCCCCCTAAAGCATCTCCTGCTTTCTGGTCTGGTGGACTCTAAATGGACCATAATGTACTAAATGAACATCATGCTGGATTGAAGAAGACTTGAAACTAGAGATTGAGACCATAAACTCATGTTTACAATGTTTACTGAGATAATACATCAAGAGAGAAGTAGGACCATTTTCTCATAGACTTCTATACAACCAGAGAGGAGTCGCCCCCTGGTGGCCAGCAGAGAGAAGTAGGACCATTTTCTCATAGACTTCTATACAACCAGAGAGGAGTCGCCCCCTGGTGGCCAGCAGAGAGAAGTAGGACCATTTTCTCATAGACTTCTATACAACCAGAGAGGAGTCGCCCCCTGGTGGCCAGCAGAGAGAAGTAGGACCATTTTCTCATAGACTTCTATACAACCAGAGAGGAGTCGCCCCCTGGTGGCCAGCAGAGAGAAGTAGGACCATTTTCTCATAGACTTCTATACAACCAGAGAGGAGTCGCCCCCTGGTGGCCAGCAGAGAGAAGTAGGACCATTTTCTCATAGACTTCTATACAACCAGAGAGGAGTCGCCCCCTGGTGGCCAGCAGAGAGAAGTAGGACCATTTTCTCATAGACTTCTATACAACCAGAGAGGAGTCGCCCCCTGGTGGCCAGCAGAGAGAAGTAGGACCATTTTCTCATAGACTTCTATACAACCATAGAGGAGTCGCCCCCTGGTGGCCAGCAGAGAGAAGTACAGTTTAAGGCACTTCAGCCTTGGCTTTACTTTTCAGAACTGTAGGTTGTTTCATCTATTCATTTTTAAACACCGATATCACGGCTAAAATGATAAATCCCAAGCCGTACCTTTCAAAGATACAATGATGTCATCGGGCTACTTGTACCTTCTGTGAAGTAGAACCTGAAGGAGGAGGGGGAGCTCTTCTTCTTCAGAGTCAGTCATGTTTGAAGGCCCTGATCCAGCCAGAGAAACCACATCCCAGAGCCTAGTGGTCTGGGCTGATAGAACACAGGATGATGTGTAGGGGGATGGGTGTGTGTGGAGAAGATGCAAAAAACATGGGAGACCCCCCACTCCACCGACACACACACACACACACACACACACACACACATCCCCCTAAACAAACTCACACACATGCTGAAAGATGAATGTCCAACAAATGGAGGCAAGAGGCGAGTGAGGGCCCCATATGAGAGGTGTATTGTGCCCCCCCCCTCGGAGGCAAGTAATCAAGGGGGCCCAGTCGGCGGGGCAGGGGGACAGTGAGGGGGGGGGGGGGGGGGGTTGTGGGCCAGTGGCGGCTCAGGAGGAGGCCGTTGCTGTCTCACTAGGATGTTATTTATTGGCCTACTTTGAATCTCCTGCTGCCTCCTGCACTCCCTGTCACTCCCATTGATCTTGTCCTGATCCGCCCCCATGGACGGCTCTCCTCCCCCCTCCCTCCCCCCTCCTCCCCCTGATGTCCACAGGGAACTGAAAAAGTGCTGCAGCATCACTTCAGGCCATGTTTCGGGTTATTAGGTAAGTCATTGTTTACGTATTCTGCATCATCAACAACATTGGTAAAAAACAAAGTGAAATACGAGCTTTAAGCACAGACTGTATAGAAGACGTGGACGTCGTCATGGTGACGTCTCCGATTGGTTTTGAAGCCTCAAGTTCAGCATTTTAGTCGTCGACATCTTTTTTTTCCCAACCAGTTAAGGAAGTGACCATATTTGGACTGTGGAGGAGCAACGGGTGGATCTGATAAACACTCGTACTGGATCTGGATCCATGTGGATTCTGGTGTGAAGCTGCTAACAAAGTTAGCTTCGTAATTCAATGTTCAACTTTACAGCTAAGTGTTAAAGTCATCTAAGGTACCTGTCAATCAGCAGGTAGCTCCGCCCCCTACAGCATACACCTGACACAAAATTCACACCTTCCTGTTTATTTTGTATTATGTGTTGTTGAATGTGTTGTTTGCCGTCTTCCTCCCTGTTAGTGTGTGTCGATGTAGTGGGTGTGACCCATTCGGTCCTGATTACCCAATCACCTGCTCACCTGTCCACCTGCCGTCCTTCAGCCCTTCATCAGTCAGCAGCATTTAAGCTCTTCATCGTCTCACCTCCAGGTTCTTCCACCGAAGGTATCCAGCATTTATCCATCTTTTCCTATCCTGAGTTCCAACTTATGTCCTCCAGGTCTAAGTCTTGTTTCGGTGAACCAGGATCAGACCCGCCTGCCTGTTCCTGGTGTTCCTGGTGTTCCTGGTTTTCTGCCACCTGATCCCAATGAAGTCCCACATCACCACCGCCGACCCCCAACTCACCAACCGGCACCAACGGATCAAAACTCAGGTAACCACTAAAAGTCAACAGCAATCATCCTCTGGGGACAACGAATGTTTGGACTAAATGTAATGTAATTCATGTTTAAATACATATGCACTTGTGGACGAGCGTTGCACCGTATCTTCCTGCTCACGGACCCCTGGACCCTCCGGTGGGGTTTATCTCCGTGCCTGGTACATGATAGATCTGTTCCAGAGGAATGCCGGGCAACGCCTGGAATGTCCCGAGCATGATGGGAAACATGTGTGTTGGACGCTTGGTGGGAGATAATGGAATCCACTGTCACATGTGGGCCTGAGGGGGGCTCCAGGCAGACTCTCAGGGGTCTAGGGTCCGGGTCCACAATCCACTCTGAAACCCACTAGGCGGTGTTTAGGATGCAGAGGAACATAGTTCCCCCCCTTGTCTCTGTGGATCTCATGAATATTCATGCATTTCATTCACATATAAACTCAAACCTTCCCCATCTTCTACATCCATGTTGTTATCCAACATTTAAATAAACGTTTCAGGCTGTTTCCCTTTCTTTGATGCTTAGAAAACCTTAAAATATTCCACATATTTTATACATTATTGGTATTATTCAGCTTCTAAAGACATTCCTACCAAATAAAGCCCACTTTTTCTAAATATTCCTTCTTCTTATAAGCAGCAGCAGCGTCAGCGTTTCAGAAAGACCTTAAAGCAATGATACACTATTGGAATTATTCAACGTTTCAGTCACATTGATACTCCATTATTAAATCCATTCCCACTGTTTGACCACTTCTCTTCCTTCCACATTGAAACCAGCGTCCAGCGTTCACACCAGCGTTTCTTGGTTTGATATCTAGTTTATTCACATGATATTTATTGTAGTTCTGTCCATCCAGGGATCCCTCCTCTTCTTCTTTTCCTTTCTTATTCCAGGTTTACTGATAGGATATGTGAATATGTGAATATCACACGTTATATGAATACAGATGAACTGAACGTTTTTTCTGTTTTGGGAATTTGTCCAATACTTTGCTTTATGAACAAGAACCTGCAAACCTCCCTTCCCATCAGCCTCGGCTGCAGCTCGTGTTCAGTGCTCACGCCTCACAGAGCTGCTAGCGGCTAGCATCGCAATTATTCTGCTGCATTAAACATAAATTGCATGTAATTGCGACAGTAAACTTTCCGTGTGTCGTATTTGGATCAATACACACCGAATTCCCTGCAGAGGCCTTTTTTGGGGGGTTTGGGGCTCGGTGCGTGGCGTTGCAGCTCGATCCATCCCGGCTGGTGTGTTGACGGTGGCGATGGCGGCGTGTGCATGGCCGCCGCGGCGCCCACGGCTCCCCGCCTGCGAGCACGTCGATAACGAGCGGCAGCCTCTCTGACAGAATGGTTTCCTGCCCGGAGGAGGCGTGCACGCTGCCGGCCTCTAACCTACTTAAAGCTGCACGAATGGAAGCGTTGATATGCAACGTGACACGTCCTGCTGGATTCCTGCTCCACCTGACCTATACGTGTGTGAGATGTGATGCTTTAAAGCAGACGGTGCAGTGTGAGGATGTGCGATGATTACATATTGTTAGTGGAGTATGAGGACCCGGGTGGTGTAAATGTGTGCAGGTATGAGAAGGAGAAGCCTGCAGGCATGCTGCTGCTGTCAGCTGAGGAGTTTCAGTGACTCCTTAATTCTATTTGCCTCTCAGCAGAACCTCCCCCAAACCTCACACACATTCTGCAGAGCTTTGTTGAGCCAGTGGGGGCGGGGGGGCGGTACTCCCAGCTCCCACTGAGTCTGGACAAGACACATAAATCACACACACACACACACACACACACACACACACACACACACACGTGTAGTGCTATGTCATGAGGCGAGGGGGTCCAGTGTCTGGGCCGGGGGCCTCTTCTCTGGAGGAGGGGGAGGGGAAGAAGGGGGGAGGGGTGTATGCATTTACAGCAATGCACACTTGTTATTTTTGGGGCGTTTCTATTTGGAGTCTGCTTGTTGTCCTCATATCCTGCCTGGTGTCCTCACGGTGCTCAGCTTCCTCCCACTGGCCGGGTTTGGTTTTCTTCTCTGGATAAAATCATTTTAAGACATCATCTTGTGCATCTGCATCTTAAGTCATTAGTAATTAATTGATTGATAATAAAAAAAAATTGGCATTTTTTATTTCAGTCTACATTATTTATTGAGCTCCAGGACTAAAGTTGGCGTTACTTAGCGAGTTATATCAAAGGTTATATGCCATCATGTTGTCGTGTTATATTCCAAAAGACTGAGGAGTTTGTTTGTTATTAACGTTTGTCTTGAGAAGACAAAATGTCCTTTATGGCTGAAATTCATCCTCACTATTCCTCAGCAGAACCACTCCTGTTATCTGGGTTAAAGGGCGGGATATTTCTGACAAACATGCTCCGTTAGGACCAATCATACCAGAGTGGAACAAGTCGACCAATCAGAAACTAGAGATTGAGACCATAAACTCATGTTTACAATGTTTACTGAGATAATACATCAAGAGAGAAGTAGGACCATTTTCTCATAGACTTCTATACAACCAGAGAGGAGTCGCCCCCTTGTGGCCAGCAGAGAGAAGTAGGACCATTTTCTCATAGACTTCTATACAACCAGAGAGGAGTCGCCCCCTGGTGGTCAGCAGAGAGAAGTAGGACCATTTTCTCATAGACTTCTATACAACCAGAGAGGAGTCGCCCCCTGGTGGCCAGCAGAGAGAAGTAGGACCATTTTCTCATAGACTTCTATACAACCAGAGAGGAGTCGCCCCCTGGTGGTCAGCAGAGAGAAGTAGGACCATTTTCTCATAGACTTCTATACAACCAGAGAGGAGTCGCCCCCTGGTGGCCAGCAGAGAGAAGTAGGACCATTTTCTCATAGACTTCTATACAACCAGAGAGGAGTCGCCCCCTGGTGGCCAGCAGAGAGAAGTAGGACCATTTTCTCATAGACTTCTATACAACCAGAGAGGAGTCGCCCCCTGGTGGCCAGCAGAGAGAAGTAGGACCATTTTCTCATAGACTTCTATACAACCAGAGAGGAGTCGCCCCCTGGTGGCCAGCAGAGAGAAGTAGGACCATTTTCTAATAGACTTCTATACAAGCAGAGAGGAGTCGCCCCCTGGTGGCCAGCAGAGAGAATGACAGTTAAAGGCACTTCAGCCTTGGCTTCACTTTTCAGAAGTGAACCTCCAATACCTGCTGTACACTGGTATATTGATTTTCATGTTCTGTTTTCACATATCACTATAACTATACAACTTTATAGGATGTTCCATACGTCCTTGAGGATTTTGCCGCCTGGAACAAGCAAATGTAAATATTTGATTGAATGTGTTTCAGACGGGACTTTCAGAGACCGTTGGGTGGATAATACACGTGTGTTTGTTGACATTCGTGTGTATTCATGTCTACATACAGAATATAGATTTGGGACGTTCTATCATTTGCCGACTGACGTCCACTGAAAATTGCATTTTAGCAAACAGCTCCCGGGAGGAAGTCTTGGTCCGTCCCCTGCTGCGTTTTGAGCGTGCATGGCTGTGTTTGATATCCCGGAGGCTCGACAACATGTGCAAAGTGTTAACCGGCGCTCCGCGCTTCCATCGCCGGCTGACGCCACCTCAAAAGAGCAGTCATTAATTAGCATGCCATTATCAGAGGCTGAATGCTGGCTGGGGGGGAGATTAATGCTGCGTGGAGCTGCGAGTGGATTAAAGGTCACATCCTGTGTGTTAATCACCCCCCCCCCCCCTCCTGACCCCTGGAAGGAAACGCAGTCGAATGGACACATTATTGCCACCTGGCTGGGCACCGACCATTACCAGGATCAAAATGAGGGGGTTCAGACGGAAGTTTCTTTAGATGAACGTGATGATTAAGATGCGCCACTCTAAATGACAAAATGACATTTAAAATGGTTGCAAAGGTCACTGAGTGCAGAGCAGCTCCGGGGCAGGCAGCTATTGTTGCTGTAGCTGCACACCGAGGAAAGACAGAGTACTGAGGAGCAGGTATCATTACCAGTGACTTATCTCGGACAGAAACAGTCATCATGCATTTTTCACAGTAAACCCTGTATCGTTCTCGTCTCCGACACTCCAGACCTTGCGCAACTCTTGTTAATACATTCTTCGTAAGTGAAAAGGCCTTGAGGACATTCCAAGGTTCATGGATTAATTTCTGGGTGAGAAAGACGCTGGCAGGCTGCATCGGCGCTTCTATACAGTGGATTATATTTCAGCAGCCCACACACACACACACACACACACTCCCCACATCTGACAAGAATCTCTCAGATCGGATGTGACTCACTGGCTTTGGCAGTCGGAGGCTAAATTCTTCTTCTGTTACGATCTTACAATGACCACTCATTCTCCCCCCCCCCCCCCCCCTCCACTTCTCGTATAGTCAACCTCAACCCACTGGAGCCTCTGATGTGTGTTGTTGTCATCCTGAAGAACACACTCTTACAGGAATCTACATACTCACATCTATGCCAGCTGACAAGCTACAGTGGGTTCTTCTTTTTTACAGAAATTTTTTCTGAGCATTCATGCGAGTGTGACGAATGTCGTTTTTTTTCCCTGAGAACACACCCGGAGTGTGGCGGCGTGTTTCCTAGAGGACAGAAGGCCAGGTCAGGTGGAAAAAAGGAAACAGAGGCCGGGTTTGCTCAGGGAGCGCCTTCGATGCTTACAGAGAGGCGTCTATTCTCAGAGGAGCCTGTATTCCTGCATCAACGCTTTTCAGGATGCAGCGCTTGGTTCACTGCTCATTTGATGGACTATTTTTTCTCCTTCCCGTCAGAGCCGGGGCCGCGGACATTTTGACCTTGGTGTCAGCAACGCCAGACAGAAGCTGCTGAATAGGATATCGCCCTCTTCCTCAAGGACAAACGCAGCAACGTGCTGCTATGAAGTGTTGTTCAGCGAGAGAAGGACTAAAAACAGCAAAAAAGAGTGAATATTGGAAGAAACAAGACTCCACATGGATGCTCATGTTGCTCCATATGACATACGATCATACGACTTATGGTTCCAGAGATACACCAAAATAAAAAAGGAAGAAACCTAAACCTTTCTGCACTTTTTCTACTCCGAGGCATGGACTGTTAAGAGTTGAAAGATTGCATTTTCATAAAAGGAAATTACTATTATTTTTGGTTGTTTTGTTGGCCTGTGAAAAAAGGTTTACATTTTAAAGGAACTTGAAAGGCTACATAATCAGAAACAAATAGCACTGATGTGTGTTTGATTTCACATATATTTTCTCATGTGTTTATAATATTATGCTTTGATTGTTCCAGATTCAACGTTTACACAAAACTAAAGTTTGTTTCAATATGAAAAGGTTCAACATTACATATCTGGAGAGAAGGGAAAACGTTCACAATTGCAGTCATTTCTTTTAATAAATATCGAGTTTGGCCCGCGACCTCGTCCCAGTTTTTAATTTTGGCCCACTGTGAATTTGAGTGTGACACCCCTGCTGTAGAGGCACCTCCAGCTGTGAGCGGGACTTTAAATGTATTCGATGTAATCACATTGTCTGTTTTGTTGAGAGGCACGGCTGAGTGATGAGCGAGGAACTAAACTCTGAATGCCCTCGCTAAGGCTCAGCCACGTTGCCTCGTTACACGGAGAAGATAGACATCTCTGACGCAGCACCGCCTAGAGGCTTTGAAGGGAAGACAGTCAGTCGACTTGTTCAAAGCTTCAAACGACTGCACTGTTTCAGTCCAAACACCAAATCCCCGATCCTTGACTTGACACAAGCAGCCAAATCCTCGATTGTGTGATGAAAGTCGGCGTAGCTGACAGTGGAGCAGTCATAGATGAGGGTGATTGACAGGGATTTCATTCTGTGTCTGTCTGTGGCATGTTGGAGTGTCAAGCTTCCTCCTTCCAGCCACGCTGCTGAAAAGCTCTTCCCTCAGGGTTGCTCTTACTCAACCCTGACACAGACACTGCCACCGCCTTGTGATCTCACTGCAAAAAGCACATGAAAGATCACTCTCCAGCACACACACATGCACACACACAGAGAACGAGTGTGTGTGACGGAGATTACTCCAATCACTGTATCTGCTATTTGCACTCTATTCTTATCTCCGAGCTGTTATCGACTCCCCGTAGACCGTAAGCTCTGTTGACATTTCACCTCATTTCTGGGGTAAAAACGATCTATTATCTTCATCGCGTGCCTCCGTTTTTAATTCAACAGCCCTCTGTTACATTAAAGAGCAATTTCCCCCAAGCACCTTTTCATATTCTCAGCGTTCCCCTCCGGGATCATTTCAAAATCACTTCTCTGTTTATAGTAGATCATAATCTCACACCTCGGCTGTTCTAGTTGATCTCATTTAGGTAGGTAGGTAGGTAGGTAGCTGGGTAGGTAAGTAGATGAATAGGTAGGTAGGTAAGTAGGCAGGTAGGTAAATAGATGAGGAGGTAGGTAGGTAAATAGATGAAGAGGTAGGTAGGTAGGTAGATGAAAAGGTAGGTAGGTAGGTAAGTAGGTAGCTAGGTAAGTAGATGAAAAGGTAGGTAGGTAGATAGGTAGGTAAGTAGATGAAAAGGTAGGTAGGTAAGTAGGTAGGTAGGTAAGTAGATTAATAGGTAGGTAGGTAAGTAGGTAGGTAGGTAGGTAAGTAGATGAAGATGTAGGTAGGTAGGTAGGTCAGTAGATGAAGAGGTAGGTAGGTAGGTAGGTAAGTAGGTAGGTAGGTAAGTAGATAAATAGGTAGGTAGGTAAGTAGTAGGTAGGTAGGTAAGTAGATGAAGAGGTAGGTAGGTAGTAGGTCAGTAGATGAAAGTAGGTAGGTAGGTAGGTAAGTAGATGAATAGGTAGGTAGGTAGGTAGGTGAATGCGTAGGTAGGTGGTAGTGGTAGGTAAGTAGATGAAGAGGTAGGTAGGTAAGTAGGTAGGTAAGTAGATTAATAGGTAGGTAGGTAAGTAGGTAGGTAGGTAGGTAAGAAGATGAAGGGTAGGTAGGTAGTAGGTCAGTAGATGAAAGGTAGGTAGGTAGGGTAGGTCAGTAGATGAAGAGGTAGGTAGGTAGTAGGTAGGTCAGTAGATGAATAGGTAGGTAGGTAAGGTAGGTAGGTAGGTAGGTAAGGTAGATGAAGAGGTAGGTAGGTAAGGTAGATGAATCAGGTAGGTAGGTAAGTAGGTAGGTAGGTAAGTAGGTAAGTAGATGAATAGGTAGGTAGGTAGGTAGGTAGGTGAATGCGTAGGTAGGTTGGTAGGTTGGTAGGTGGGTAGGTAAGTAGATGAAGAGGTAGGTAGGTAAGTAGGTAGGTAGGTAAGTAGATTAATAGGTAGGTAGGTAAGTAGGTAGGTAGGTAGGTAAGTAGATGAAGAGGTAGGTAGGTAGGTAGGTCAGTAGATGAAGAGGTAGGTAGGTAGGTAGGTAAGTAGATGAATAGGTAGGTAGGTAGGTAGGTAGGTGAATGCGTAGGTAGGTTGGTAGGTGGGTAGGTAAGTAGATGAAGAGGTAGGTAGGTAAGTAGGTAGGTAAGTAGATTAATAGGTAGGTAGGTAAGTAGGTAGGTAGGTAGGTAAGAAGATGAAGAGGTAGGTAGGTAGGTAGGTCAGTAGATGAAGAGGTAGGTAGGTAGGTCAGTAGATGAAGAGGTAGGTAGGTAGGTAGGTCAGTAGATGAAGAGGTAGGTAGGTAGTAGGTAGGTAGGTAGGTAGATGAATAGGTAGGTAGGTAAGTAGATGAATAGGTAGGTAGGTAAGTAGGTAGGTAGGTAAGTAGGTAAGTAGATGAATAGGTAGGTAGGTAGGTAGGTAGGTGAATGCGTAGGTAGGTTGGTAGGTTGGTAGGTGGGTAGGTAAGTAGATGAAGAGGTAGGTAGGTAAGTAGGTAGGTAGGTAAGTAGATTAATAGGTAGGTAGGTAAGTAGGTAGGTAGGTAGGTAAGTAGATGAAGAGGTAGGTAGGTAGGTAGGTCAGTAGATGAAGAGGTAGGTAGGTAGGTAGGTCAGTAGATGAAGAGGTAGGTAGGTAGGTAGGTAGGTAGTAGATGAATAGGTAGGTAGGTAAGTAGATGAATAGGTAGGTAGGTAGGTAGGTCAGTAGATGAAGAGGTAGGTAGGTAGGTAGGTAGGTAGGTAAGTAGGTAGATGAATAGGTAGGTAGGTAAGTAGGTAGGTAGGTAAGTAGATGAAGAGGTGGGTAGGTAGGTAGGTAGGTAGGTCAGTAGATGAAGAGGTGGGTAGGTAGGTAGGTACAGTAAATAGATGAATAGGTAGTTAGGGAGTTATTGCTAGTTACTTATACTTTATGAACGGCTTTTCTCAGGACTCTGAAACTGATCTCCGCGTGTCGACTTTCCCTTTGATGAGATCTCCCTGCATCAACTGGGTCAGGGAGTGTGAGCTTATCTTCCCCCATCCGACCGCAGAATCGAAATAAAGATACTGTGTCTGCATGATGAGACGCTGATGCCTGTGATTGTGAGTTACCCCTGTACATGTGTGAGTATGTTCTGTACATATTGAGCTTCTCCCCCTACACAGTCCCCCCTTAAAGCAAACCCATCCCCCAACGGGGAGACATTTTTTGCTCTCTATGTGTGACTACATTAGGCCGGCTTCCTCTCCCCCCACCAAGTGAGCCCTCAGAGCTGGGGTCCCTGGGGTGGGGTGTCGGCGTGGAAAGCAGGCCCTTTTCCCCTGTCCATGGGATGTTATTGATGAGGTGAGGTAATGGATCTCCCCGCTGTGCTCACAGGGACACTGAGGATAAATCAGACAGTGGGTAAGAACCAACCAGCCATTCCACCTCTCTCCAGACTCAACTGCCATTTCATTAGCTTTATTTATGGGGGTTCTGCACTTTTCTGAACCCCTCCCCTTTTCCGTCCAAACGCCGCTATTCTTCTTCTTCCTCCCTTATATAGTGCTATGGCAACCTATATACACGCCTTTCCTTTTTCCCCCTTTTTCCTGGAAAACCCAGCGTTCTCCCTCCCACACATCTTATTCCCAGCTGAAGTCCAGTTTATGGGGAAGTGAAGATGTATTGGAGCCAACGGCCCGTTATCGTTTGCAAACAAAGGGCTGGATGGATCGCGTGCTCAGGAGTGGGGAAGGACTCAGCACTGGCTGGGCTTTTAAACATTAGACGCAGTGCAAGTCTATCCACCTCAGCACTTCCTGCAGAGTCGTATTTAAGTTGGCTGAGCAGCAGCATTTTACCTCTGGGCTTATGGCTCGGCCACTTAGCGAGGGGAAAATGCAGCCAAATCTGGTCTGGTCCTTGAGGGGGAAGAGAGAGAAACTCCTCTTGTGTCCTTGCTGAAAAGAACTAATTGAACTCTTATCTTCACCGTGTGTGAAAATGACAGCTATGGTGTCCATTATTGGCATGCAGACTTTCTACTATCACAACACGAGCACATCCATGCCAAACAGAAAACCCCAGTGATTCCCATCAGCTGCTCCATCTGTCTGTAGATGTTACGGCATACTTTTTTTGTGATCATTTTTTTTAGTGATTTTTCTTTTGATGTTGTGGCATACTACCAGAGACCAAATATTTAATCTGATTTGCTATTTAATATATCTGAAAAGCTTCACCAAAGCCAAAACAATAAATCAAAATAATTCCACGTGTGAATGCGGAAGTACATGCATAATATATGCTGTATGATGTCTCTGTATCTAATTTATTTAATGTGCTGAAACCTGGATTAGACATGCAAGGCTATGAATCATACTCTCCTCGCATGCTTTTTCCATTAGAAAGAGACAGGAATGTTTTTTTTTCTTTTGGTTTTCATGGTGAACATTAATGTCATGACAGTCGTACTAGAACATGTCCATACAAGGTCCACTCTAGTTTGCTCCGCATGAATCCATGCAACCTAGCAGATGGCTGACTGAGTTAAGCTCCAGCGACGTGCTGCTACTGCCAGTTTCATGACAGGGGTTCGCTCGGACATGAGAGCAAGTGTGAGTATGTCTGTCACGCCCACGGCAGCCAGTGATGCCGGAGAGATCCACGGAGAGTTTGCTACGTGAAAACAGAGAACGCGTGGACGTCATGAGACGCCTTGTTTCATGTCATGTTGACGCACGCAGATAGGTAGGTATGCAGGTACGTAGCTAGGTACGTAGCTAGGTACATAGCTAGGTATGCAGGTAAGTAGCTAGGTACGTAGCTAGGTACGTAGCTAGGTACATAGGTAGGTATGCAGGTAAGTAGCTAGGTACGTAGCTAGGTACGTAGCTAGGTAGGTAGGTAGGTAGATGAATATGTAGCTAGGTAGGTAGGTAGGTAGATGAATATGTAGCTAGGTAGGTATGGTAGGTAGATGAATGAATAGGTAGTTAAGTAGGTGGGTAGTTAGGTAGACAGAGAGAAATATTTAAAGTATTTCAATAT
>CM056831.1:26254855-26319855 GCA_029853015.1 Chelidonichthys spinosus
AGGTAGGTAGGTAGATAGGTAGGTAGGTAGGTAGGTAGGTAGGTAGGTAGGTAGGTAGGTAGATAGATAGATAGATAGATAGATAGATAGATAGATAGGTAGGTAGGTAGGTAGGTAGGTAGGTAGGTAGGTAGGTAGGTAGGTAGGTAGATAGATAGATAGATAGATAGATAGATAGATAGATAGATAGATAGATAGGTAGGTAGGTAGATAGATAGGTAGGTAGGTAGGTAGGTAGGTAGGTAGGTAGGTAGGTAGATAGGTAGGTAGGTAGGTAGGTAGGTAGGTAGATAGATAGATAGATAGATAGATAGATAGATAGATAGATAGATAGGTAGGTAGGTAGGTAGATAGGTAGGTAGGTAGGTAGGTAGGTAGGTAGGTAGGTAGATAGGTAGGTAGGTAGGTAGGTAGGTAGGTAGGTAGGTAGGTAGATAGATAGATGGGATGAAAACAAACACACATCCTCCTATATATATATATATATGAACACATAATATGAATACACTTACATAAATCTATAAATGAATGTGTTTATAATTAAAAGATACAGATGTGCATATCAGACAGATCTGTCGGAAGTACCAGCCATTTATATATATTTGTTATTATTTTTTTATTTATTTATTTTTCTCGTTTGGTGCCTTATGATGATCAGAGATGTAACGGCAGTGAATCCGTTGTGGGAAAAGTGCAGCCCTTGAGTAAAGAGGAGGGGCAAGAGAGCATGCGGACCTATTGAGAGAGAGAGAGAGGGAGAGGGAGAGGGGGAGAGAGAGGCGGTTCAGCCCCGCTGTGGTCTCAGCAGCAGCAGCAGCAGCAGCGGCTTAGAGGACTAGTGTTGTGCGGGGACAAGGCACGACACAGAGCTGGGGAAAAAACGTCAGCGGGAACAAATGAAAAACTACTGTTTCGTGTTTGGATTAATCCCGGGGACGCGAAGCGAGACGCGCTTTTTTAACGATTTCGGACCGAGTGACGAGGATCGGGACGCTAGCTACTGGACGACAACACCGCCGGATGGTTTCTCCTGCCCCGACGCTAAGGTTAGTTAGCTGTTAGCTGTCCGTTGGTTTGAAGGGGGTGGTGGTGGGGAGGGAGGGAGGGAGGGGGCTGTCTGTTCTGTTCTGTTGTTGGACGACGATGGGGTCCGGCTATTCTTTGGAGAAGAAACACACACACACACATAGCAGCCCTGACCTTTTTTTCGAGCCTATACGTTACGTTCGTCGAAACCGTTTGGTAAACCGTTAAAAAAGGGGGACCGGTTAGCCAGCCGGTTCCTCGCCCCCCGCCGCAATACTACACAGTCGGCTGGCTATCACCAGCTAGTTAATTATTTTATAAATCACGGAACACGTGCTACATGGCTAAGCTAAGCTAATAGCTAACGGGCGCTAGCTAGCCCCCCCCCAAAGCTAGCTGTCAGAACCGCAGAGAAGCTAACGCCAGTTTCATTTGACTGGATCTAACCAAACGTCGTCGTAATCAATGCAGCGTTTATAACATTTAGACACCACTACTACCATCATCATATTAAAACATTATGTCAAGCTCCTATCAAACGTTTATAACGTATTTTTACGTTGTTAAGTCTTTTGCTAACCGCGTTAGCATCGGCTAACTCGGCTAGCATGGCATCAGAAGAAGTAAACATTAGTTGCTCTCCCGGTGGAGCTGATCTAACGTTAACTTCAGCCGGTAATGCTTTGTTATACTAAGGTTATAAATATAATATATGAAGTCACCAGAAACGAGGCGATTTGGCGTAAAATGTGTCGTTTTCCGAGTTGCTTTGTGACGTTAGCGTCGTGGTTTTGCGTTTTATTTCAAGTTTATTTCCTCACGTTCTCCACCTGCAGCCTCGCTTGTAAGAGTCTCATTACTGAGCATCTTCCCCGTCACATCCTCACTCACCCAGGTGATCATTAACACGAAGTGACGGTAACCATTGTGTTGTTGTTGTTGTTGTGGGGAGGTCTTTTTGTCAGTCGCCCAATCTCCACGACCACCTCCCTAATTAGCAATTACATCCACATTCACTGACGTGAGGTTTTTCTTTGCATTTATTTTTGTAATACTTTTTTTTTACTTATTCAGATTTTTAGGACAAAACAGAAAATAAATAAATAAAATATAAATGTGATGGTACATGGCATCCACAAACTCACAAACCCCTCTCTAATCATAGTAAAAAAACATTTTTTACACTCATTGAGGGACCTCAGTCCAGATCCAGACCAGCTATGTGTCCAAAAACAATGTGTTTTTGTGTGAATACACACTTTGTACGTCATCTAGCATCCACAGTTGTTGATTATTCTGAAGAACACGTCCATGCTGTGTTGCCCATGATTAATCCCACTTTTTGCAAGGTCCTAATAGTTTTTTCACAGCAGCGGGGAGTTTAACATTAAACCCAAAAGACACTGGGCACTGAGTCACAGGTATCAATCAAACAATGGATCAACAGTATTTAATGTTTACGTGTGTAGATTGATCTATGTTCCTGTTTGGACTCTCTAAACCTGTCCATTCATCTGACCACTCAAAGCGCTGTACACTACATTCACATTACATCACAGTCACCTATTCACACACAAAACACACACACACACACACACACACACACACACACTCTGCCATGTTTTAACATGCCTCCCAGTGTTGTGTGTCCAGCTAGTTTTACTCCTCATATCGAACCAAGCACCCATTGATCTTTGTCTTTATCTACCAAAGGCACTTTCTTGGAACTGTTGTTTCAGAAATTGTTTTGGAACAACAAAGGTTTGTTAACTCGAAACACAAGAATGTTTGTTCCGGGCCCAGGCTGAACTGTCCCTTTTTGATTATGTAACCCGGGGTTACCTAAGGAAATTGTTAAGCTGATATGCTAAGCCATGATCTTGACCCCCTCCCCCCCCTGAGAGCCGCTTTGTAGTTGATAACCTACAACCTAGCTGATAGCTTCACACAACAAATCTATAATCTTGCATTTTCTTTACTTTGAATGAAACCTGTTCTAATTTCTCCTATTTCTCCTGATCGAGCTCAGACTGGCCAATCATAGTGTAGCATATATTATTTACTAGACTTACTAAAGGTACTGCATTCAAAATGTTACTTAAAGCTGCTAATTATATAACTTATTTATTAGGCTATTAAAGTAAAATTGAGCATAAACTTGCTCTAAAGGAACTGCAGATTATGTTGATAATTCTCTTCAGATTGTTCGCTACCTCTTTTTACGTTCTAATTTCATAGGGGTATTATAAAAATGTGGATTATAACTGAGTTTAATGGCGATGCTTGCCTGTTAGTGACACAGAGAAGGAAGAGTGAACATTTGGAAATGGTGGCTGTTCGCATCACAAACAACTTAATCCAAGAGTTTCTTCGGGCAAAGCTCCAGGCATTGATTTAATAGTTGTTTTGATATCTTTCTCTTCTGAATGTAGACATTTGTCTCGGAGCATTTTTTTTGTTTAGCACTCTTGGCACGTGTGACAGCATGATTCTCTATTGTCTCTGTATTTGTGTTTGGTAAATATGTCTTGTTAAGCGTGCACGGGGGTCATCGGAGGCGATGTTAAAACTGCAGTTGTATTTTTATGAAAACCACACTTCTAATGCATAGCCGTATTTACAGCTTGTATTGGCAGAGACGGCACACAAGAACTTTCCCCTAAGTGGAGTGTCAAGAACATATAAATGAAATAATGATTTAAAATATGGAAACATCTGACCCAAGAATAAGAAAGACGTCCTCAGGATCCGACCGAACATTTGGCCTCAAACTTGAGGGTTTTGGAAAATGTGGTTATGTGTGAGGACACAGCTTCAGCATAAAGTATTCAGGTGCTCATAGTGCCTGGAGAGTAGGGTTGCACATCTCTCTGTGATAAACGGTTCGATATGCATCTAGATACACAGGTTACGATTCAAAAACGATATCCTTTTATTACAGATCGATTCCATACAGTGTAAGAACGATACGATTCGATTCTATGGTTAATATTTGTTGTAGATATTTTATAAAATAAAGAAGCCGATTCTATGAAAGTGACAGTACAATAGTTTATTTTCAAATATGTAAAATACCACATATCCCCACGCATTGTGGATGTATGGAACAGGCAAAAAAAAAAAACAGAACAACAAAATCACATGTCAATGTATTTATTTTTAGACATGGACCAATAAAAAGTCTGGATGGCGGTCAAGGGCAGTGTGGACGCTACCCGTGCTGTGGACAACTTGTGGTGCAAGTTGAGTCACAAGCAATCAGCATTCAAAGCCGTCCGTCTCTCACGTGCGGTCGTGGAGTACCTGGGGTCACACGGCAGCGTTGCAGCCGCCTACCTGTGCTGCACCCGCCTCTCCACCTCCACCTCCTCCATGTTCCGTGTTGCCCCTTGTTTATCACTCATACCAGCTACGGCGTTTCGCCGGCAGCTTCAGCTCTCGCGTTGTTTTAGAGACGCTGGTGTAATGCCGCCAACCGCTTCAAAGTCTCGCAATACCCGATCCATGACTCTGTAAGCGATTCATCTAGGAATCCATTGATAATTCGTATCGATTGAGGAGGCTGCTCCCGATGCAGCCGTATCTCTCACTTGTTGAACCGAATACCCGGTCGCATCGGTTTATCGTTCACAACCCTAGTAGAGACGGGTGGTGTGTGTGACGAGGCAAGCTCGAGAGCACAAAGTCTGCCAATAATTCATCGTGGTGTGACATTGCTGACTCGAGTTGTCGCTGCACTCATAGTAGAGTATCATTTGAGCAGTTTGGATCGTGAAGGGTTAAAGGCGAGTGGGGAGATATCTCTTCCCTTATCTTAAAGGGTAATGGGGGCAAAGATAATCCCATGCTCAGTGTGGTGCCTCAGGGAGGGAGGCCGTCTTCTGCACTGGTTCAATTTCTGCTTGTATTATTACAAAACTCAACACGGTTACAAAACCGACTCTCCGTCCCTGCTCAGGTTTATTGTCTGTGAAAGATGAATCCTCTTAGTGAATTCTTCTGGAAAGAAAAAAAACATTAAATTCCCAGGTAAAAAATGTCATTAATTATCCCTTTTTAGTGGGGCTGCAGCTATATTCTTTTAACAGCAAAATACTGTTATCTAATTATTAATCCCATAAGCAGATAAGATATATCTTCTTCTTCAGTATGTCTTAAAAAAGAGATCGTAAATGGGAGAGAAATGTGCTTGTTCACACCCTTAAAGAACAATGGTTTCAATTGTACAAAACATTAAATGTTTATCAGTGATTAACATGAAAATACAAGTCATCTGTGAAAAGCATTTGTTTTATCGGCATGCCAATGCTACGTCACACAACCGCTGTTCCACTAGCGTTACAACAAATACTGTTTTCCATGGATGGATACTAGCTTTCTGGAACAAAACATTCAGAAAATATTTTGTGCAATTATGTTTATATAAAAAAAAAAAGCTTACGCTTGGTCAGCCACCAACAAGCACGTATTTAATCCCCTTTTACACCGATTTAAACTACCCCGTCGGCTTCGTTAGGTCATTGTGTATCTGATGTAGCCTTTTGTTGAAATCTCAACCTGAATTCAAAAGGCGAGCTTCTTTTTAACGTAGTAAAAACCTGAATCATGGATCTATACATCGGATGTAACGGTTCCACCAAGAAGGTTTCACACATTCTTGAACCGCTGTTTACCTTTAACTTGGTGAAATCACCACGCGTGGATATGAAAGCCTTAAGTTGACATGCAGGAAAGAAAAGAGAGGAAATATGAGGCAGTGAAACTGCCTCCCAGGCGCATTCCCTCCTCCCACCCTCTTCCCCTCACTGAATGAGTAACAGCAGCTGTCTCGCACTTCTTCACTCACTAGTGGACTGCACCTGGGTGTGTGTGCGTGTGCGTGTGCGCGCGCGTGTGTGTGTGCGCGCGCGTGCGTGCGTGCGCTCAACTCGATGTGGTAGAATCATGATCAGGCACAGCTGGTCTGCTGCAGTTCCTCAAATTACTCTGCGATCAAAGTGCCATTGAAGCGGACACAGTGCCACCTCGGCCCCCGGTGGCAGGCGGAGAAGTCGTACCATTTTAGTAGAAGTAGTAGTATTTTCTGGGATCGCCAAATGGAAAAACCAGGTGTTTTCAGCATTTTGTTTCGAGGAAATCCTCATATTAGCCCCCATGCAGATCCTGCGTGTACACCCGCTTTCAGATTTAGGGTGCAGTAGGGGTGTGAATCTTTGGCTTCACAGCACAGTTCGCGATTCGATTCAAGGACAATTTTTTGTTGTTGTAAAGATTTGATTCTGTAAACCACGATTCGATTCAGTAACTTGTAACCAAAATTCAATATCCATGAAATAAACATGCAATAATGTGAGTGAGACTAGCTGTATTCTTCTTATTTGACATATTTATTCTATAAAAAAGTAGTCCTGCATAAAACTTTATGCTGAATATGAAAATGTAATTAAACATTTCTCAGTTATTTTGAACATTTTCAGTAGACTGGCAGGGGAGTGTCTTAAACGTTTTAAAACATCAATCATTATTAAGAATCACGATTATATACAGTTAAACGATGTATATCAATTATTGGTGAAGCCAAAACGATTCATTCGATCTATTTATTTCAGCAGATGGATTTAGTTGAATCGGTAGGACTGATGTCATTCATCGATGCATCGGATGAATCGCTACACCTCTAGGGTGCAGTCATCAAAGACGGGGAGTTGGGGCCACTCGTCGAGGGGTCAGCAGGGTGTAAAGGTCAGATGGATTCGACATCTGCACCCTCTGCAGAGCTCAGAAGAGCCACAAGATGTGACGCTGCTTGCAATGATCAAACCCAACAAACCCCGGCATCCTACTTTGATCCATTTCCACACTTGTCTGCATAAAATCTCATTTGAAACCACTTCCTACTTTACATGACATAAAAACAATCATTAACTGTAAAATAAAGCAAGATGATTCTGAATGTGTAAGCATCGAGGTTTACATATATTGCTCCAAACAAGCCCCATCAAATATCAGCAAACCAATACAGCGCTCTAGTTAATTACAATGTTTAATGAAGGCTGGCTTAATTCTGAGCGTTACAAGCTGTGAATTTCATACCACTGCTAATTAAAAAATGTGATTGCTTTACATAGGGTTGTCACGATACCAGAATTTCAGTAGTCGATACCAATACCTGTGAATTTCCACGATTCTCGATGCTAATTCGATACCACAATTTAAAAAAAAAAAAAACAACAGGACACATGTACTTTTAAATTCACTAATTTATTGAAAACTGCTTCAAACTGTCAAGTATGTAACACCACTGTGCTTTAAGATCTTTTTGCACAAGGTTTAAATTGCAGTACCAGCTGCCAACAGACTTATAGCCATCCAGTATAAAAACAAACAATACTGTGCTTATAAATATGGTCATAAATAACAATAGTCAACTATTTTACATTAAAAAAAGAACAGCAGTGGCCTATAGCCAGGTTTGACGTGCTTCCTCCTTTGGTCTGAAAACTTCTGAGGCACGTTTTGCATGTCGGCTTGTTTGAGTCAAGAATTGCTCCGGATTCATCCGCCTCGAATGCAAAATATTTCCACACGCGACTCTTCGCACCTGTCTTGTCGACGAGCCGACGTGTTGTGCTTTCACTCCCACCCGCTGAAGCCATTTTTTCCGAAGACGGCAAGTTTTCTTCTTCAGCGCCGCTTACTGCTCTGTGCTGCTCACACGCGTATACTGCCCCCGTCAGTTCCGCCAAGAATCGACACGGCTCGCCGAGTGAAAAGTTGTATATTCGGTTCTGACAATGCCAGAAAAAAGCAAGTATCGAATTATTTTTTTCGTGTCGGCATCGAATTGGTACCGAAGTATCGGTTCTTGTGACAACCCTAGCTTTACATATCCTTTTCTTAGATGCTCTTGCGTGAGCATGTTTTAAACTCCAATTTAATGGTTGTAGAGACTTCACTAAAGCCTGCCATCCTCATTTTCTTTCTGAGAGTTTGTTGTGTAGAATGATTATCTGAGGAACACCAGCTGCTCTAAAGCATACAGAAGTATGTGAAGTATTATCACTACCTGTCCGTTCTATAAACATTAGACCATTTACTGGCCTTCTATTTGCCTTCTGTGTGAATCTCTTGTGAGTCCTGTTGTTAAGCTGCAGTATAATTTTGTGATTCAGAGACCGCACTGGTACCTGATGCTGTGTTAGTGAATTCTTCTGGAAAGAAAAAAAACATTAAATTCCCAGGTAAAAAATGTCATTAATTATCCCTTTTTAGTGGGGCTGCAGCTATATTCTTTTAACAGCAAAATACTGTTATCTAATTATTAATCCCATAAGCAGATAAGATATATCTTCTTCTTCAGTATGTCTTTAAAAAGAGATCGTAAATGGGAGAGAAATGTGCTTGTTCACACCCTTAAAGAACAATGGTTTCAATTGTACAAAACATGAAATGTTTATCAGTGATTAACATGAAAATACAAGTCATCTGTGAAAAGCATTTGTTTTATCGGCATGCCAATGCTACGTCACACAACCGCTGTTCCACTAGCGTTACAACAAATACTGTTTTCCATGGATGGATACTAGCTTTCTGGAACAAAACATTCAGAAAATATTTTGTGCAATTATGTTTATATAAAAAAAAAAAGCTTACGCTTGGTCAGCCACCAACAAGCACGTATTTAATCCCCTTTTACACCGATTTAAACTACCCCGTCGGCTTCGTTAGGTCATTGTGTATCTGATGTAGCCTTTTGTTGAAATCTCAACCTGAATTCAAAAGGCGAGCTTCTTTTTAACGTAGTAAAAACCTGAATCATGGATCTATACATCGGATGTAACGGTTCCACCAAGAAGGTTTCACACATTCTTGAACCGCTGTTTACCTTTAACTTGGTGAAATCACCACGCGTGGATATGAAAGCCTTAAGTTGACATGCAGGAAAGAAAAGAGAGGAAATATGAGGCAGTGAAACTGCCTCCCAGGCGCATTCCCTCCTCCCACCCTCTTCCCCTCACTGAATGAGTAACAGCAGCTGTCTCGCACTTCTTCACTCACTAGTGGACTGCACCTGGGTGTGTGTGCGTGTGCGTGTGCGTGTGCGTGTGTGTGTGTGTGTGTGTGTGTGTGTGTGTCAACTCGATGTGGTAGAATCATGATCAGGCACAGCTGGTCTGCTGCAGTTCCTCAAATTACTCTGCGATCAAAGTGCCATTGAAGCGGACACAGTGCCACCTCGGCCCCCGGTGGCAGGCGGAGAAGTCGTACCATTTTAGTAGAAGTAGTAGTATTTTCTGGGATCGCCAAATGGAAAAACCAGGTGTTTTCAGCATTTTGTTTCGAGGAAATCCTCATATTAGCCCCCATGCAGATCCTGCGTGTACACCCGCTTTCAGATTTAGGGTGCAGTAGGGGTGTGAATCTTTGGCTTCACAGCACAGTTCGCGATTCGATTCAAGGACAATTTTTTGTTGTTGTAAAGATTTGATTCTGTAAACCACGATTCGATTCAGTAACTTGTAACCAAAATTCAATATCCATGAAATAAACATGCAATAATGTGAGTGAGACTAGCTGTATTCTTCTTATTTGACATATTTATTCTATAAAAAAGTAGTCCTGCATAAAACTTTATGCTGAATATGAAAATGTAATTAAACATTTCTCAGTTATTTTGAACATTTTCAGTAGACTGGCAGGGGAGTGTCTTAAACGTTTTAAAACATCAATCATTATTAAGAATCACGATTATATACAGTTAAACGATGTATATCAATTATTGGTGAAGCCAAAACGATTCATTCAATCTATTTATTTCAGCAGATGGATTTAGTTGAATCGGTAGGACTGATGTCATTCATCGATGCATCGGATGAATCGCTACACCTCTAGGGTGCAGTCATCAAAGACGGGGAGTTGGGGCCACTCGTCGAGGGGTCAGCAGGGTGTAAAGGTCAGATGGATTCGACATCTGCACCCTCTGCAGAGCTCAGAAGAGCCACAAGATGTGACGCTGCTTGCAATGATCAAACCCAACAAACCCCGGCATCCTACTTTGATCCATTTCCACACTTGTCTGCATAAAATCTCATTTGAAACCACTTCCTACTTTACATGACATAAAAACAATCATTAACTGTAAAATAAAGCAAGATGATTCTGAATGTGTAAGCATCGAGGTTTACATATATTGCTCCAAACAAGCCCCATCAAATATCAGCAAACCAATACAGCGCTCTAGTTAATTACAATGTTTAATGAAGGCTGGCTTAATTCTGAGCGTTACAAGCTGTGAACTTCATACCACTGCTAATTAAAAAATGTGATTGCTTTACATAGGGTTGTCACGATACCAGAATTTCAGTAGTCGATACCAATACCTGTGAATTTCCACGATTCTCGATGCTAATTCGATACCACAATTTAAAAAAAAAAAAAAACAACAGGAAACATGTACTTTTAAATTCACTAATTTATTGAAAACTGCTTCAAACTGTCAAGTATGTAACACCACTGTGCTTTAAGATCTTTTTGCACAAGGTTTAAATTGCAGTACCAGCTGCCAACAGACCTATAGCCATCCAGTATAAAAACAAACAATACTGTGCTTATAAATATGGTCATAAATAACAATAGTCAACTATTTTACATTAAAAAAAGAACAGCAGTGGCCTATAGCCAGGTTTGACGTGCTTCCTCCTTTGGTCTGAAAACTTCTGAGGCACTTTTTGCATGTCGGCTTGTTTGAGTCAAGAATTACTCCGGATTCATCCGCCTCGAATGCAAAATATTTCCACACGCGACTCTTCGCACCTGTCTTGTCGACGAGCCGACGTGTTGTGCTTTCGCTCCCACCCGCTGAAGCCATTTTTTCCGAAGACGGCAAGTTTTCTTCTTCAGCGCCGCTTACTGCTCTGTGCTGCTCACACGCGTATACTGCCCCTTCAGTTCCGCCAAGAATCGACACGGCTCGCCGAGTGAAAAGTTGTATATTCGGTTCTGACAATGCCAGAAAAAAGCAAGTATCGAATTATTTTTTTCGTGTCGGCATCGAATTGGTACCGAAGTATCGGTTCTTGTGACAACCCTAGCTTTACATATCCTTTTCTTAGATGCTCTTGCGTGAGCATGTTTTAAACTCCAATTTAATGGTTGTAGAGACTTCACTAAAGCCTGCCATCCTCATTTTCTTTCTGAGAGTTTGTTGTGTAGAATGATTATCTGAGGAACACCAGCTGCTCTAAAGCATACAGAAGTATGTGAAGTATTATCACTACCTGTCCGTTCTATAAACATTAGACCATTTACTGGCCTTCTATTTGCCTTCTGTGTGAATCTCTTGTGAGTCCTGTTGTTAAGCTGCAGTATAATTTTGTGATTCAGAGACCGCACTGGTACCTGATGCTGTGTTAGTTGGCATGGCGACGACGCCTGAAAGTCATATCTGTCTGAACCTGCTACTGGTGCACTCCTGTGTTTTGTTTTTATCAAGCAGGTAATCGCCATGGCGATGATTAAGTAAAGTTAGGTTCATGCTTAGTTTGATTATATTTGGTTATCAGGTTTTCATTAATATTTGTTCAAATGCTGCTAACATTCAGCAGAATTACTCTTTCCAAAATTAGAAATGCACCGATTCCAATTTTCAGACTATCACAATTTTTCTGTCTCAGAACTATAATTGACAGTCAGGCTCCACTTTAACTTTATCCAAAAAAATAATGGAGCTGTCCTGAAGTCAGTTTAAACCATCAATAATTCTAAATGTTATACTTTTAGGTTGTTATCACCATTTGGATATTTGCATAAAAACGCACAATTTGAATGACTAGGAAATCCATTATGGGTCAGATTTAATGAGTTTTATTCAGAATAGGCATAAACAAACTCTATCCAATAGGCTGCATGTATACTGTTAGAATAGAAGCTTATAATGAACACTCGTTAACAGTAGCACTCATTCAGCAAGGGAAAAAACAATTTAATCTGTTGAATACATTGCTTTATTATCTTCAGTGTAATCTTAAACTGTTCTGTGCTCATTGTGGTAACGTTTGATGTTTTCAGTCCTTTGAATATGTGTTGCAACAAGTTCTGGAAGCATGAAGGCATTTCTAATTTTATTGATGTGCTTCAGTGGAATTTATCCAAACTACTGTCAGTTACTTAACTACCTTTTAATAACTTATCTTATAGCTGTCAAACGATCAAAGGATATATACAATACTGGTTTCTTAACCTCAATGTTTTTTCCAGCGTGTGAAGGAGTGCCACAGGAAGTCTGGGGTTTTAGAGCTTTAACTTCGACATGAAGCTTAATTTACCTTCCTTTTGTGTTTCAATAATAACGGTACGTAAAGAGACAAATACACCACCAAATCGTTTCTTGTTTCCATTAATGCTGACTCAGAAACCCAAAAGCCTGTTATTTAAAAACCTTGTTTATTATCTCCTTGAAGTTTTCTTGTGTTATTATAAATGAATTAAAAGTCAAATGCCATTTATTATTCGTAAGGGCTTCTGTTTGGGTTCCCATCGCATTGGAGCATTAAAACCAGTTACCCATATTTAAACACACCAAAAAAGAGAGGCAGACAGCGGATTAGTGGAGATTAGAAATGGCTCTGTGGTAAGTGATTCACTTGACTCCGTTATGCAACGCAGATGACAACATGTTACAGGACAGGGCTCTTGTTTGTGTGTAGGCTACAGCTGTGGGTAGTGTTATATTTACTCTCCCAACTAGTAGCCCAACTTTTCTACCTAGGAATCGTGTGTTACGGTTTGTTTTTCACGTTTTGGAAGTGCCAGCCGAGTGCAAACACCTCGGGGGTTGACGATCTTACAGCAGAAATAGGAATAACACGCAGCGGCGAAAGGTACGAAGGCCCAAGTGGAGTGTAATTAAAGGTTATGGTGTGCTTGTGCGGAGGGGAAATTGACTTGACGTGTCTAGACTCCTGTCCTGGCATGTGTGCTGGATCCATGACAGTGCAGTTTGGAACAAATTAGTCCCTCGAGTGCATCAAAACATCGAGCTGCTGCCGGCGTGACGTCGAGTGTTTTGTAATGTTCGGGTCCATAATTCAAAACCCTGTGTATCAAATCTAGCTGGGATGTGTTGTTTGGTATGAAGTCTGTGTAAATAACACCAGCATTTATGGCCATCACACACACACACACACACACACACACACACACACACACACACACACACACACACTTGAACCCTCTCATGCATAAATAGAAGCTCTGTGAGGTTGCTGTCATGAGGAGCGAGCAGAGGCACTCGGGTTGCATGCTGCCATACAGAAGAACATTTCAAAGCTCCTGAATAATTCAGTAGCCGTGAGGAGGAAGTAGGTCAGCCCAGCAGACGAGTGCACTACAGTTTTATTTCCCTTCTCCTCCGCGTGGAGAGCCGAATGTCAGGTGGGTTCTGAGATCAGAGCCAGCGGAGAATAGCGAGGGATTTTTATGAGTGAAGACGCATCAGAGCTACGGCGTCCTGAAGAGTGTTTGGCGTGGTGTTAATCCAAGAGGGGGTCCTGTAGAGGGTTAATTTGGGCGCATTGATGATCAGTCGGAACAATCATTAAACCCCAATCAGTGTTAGATTGTTCATCATTCATGCCATAATATTTCGGGGTCCTTACTCAACTGAGGATAATTGTTAAACCAGTTGTACAAGAGATGAAATAATGGACTTTTTCTAGACTTTTTCTTTATGACCCTTTTGGACTTCCGAGGTTTCTCCCCGACAGCGACAATATCTAGCAAACTGATGTTTCATTTCAACATTTAAGTTGTGGAAAATATTTGCTTGAAATGTGACGCAGCCTGCTCAAATATACTCCACAATGTCGATACCCATGCCCGTCAATCATCATAACACATACTGCATGAGTTTTATAGTCAATATGGTTATTGTTTTCTAAAGACCCAGAAGGAGGATGTCTAATTCTGTAGGCCACGTCTGTTACAAGTTGTCATCAGATATGTATTTCATCTCAACAAACACACAAGAACTCTACAGTTCCACGCTCTCATGCTGTGGTCTCATGCATCTCATCTCGTACGTGGGAGAATCCCAGAGGAATCATTCTTTCGGTCGAAGTGGAGAGCGAGTACTGTGTGATGTGCAGTGTGTGTGTGTGTGATGTGCAGTGTGTGTGTGTATGTGTGATGTGTGTGATGTGCAGTGTGTGTATGTGTGATGTGTGTGATGTGCAGCGTGTGTGTGTGTGTGTGAGGCCTTACGCTGGCCAACAGGAAGGGGGAGGAGAGAGAGCCTTATGTAATTTCACACAGTGTCGCTGAGGCGGCTGGCAGCGGGGGAACAGACAGGAAATCCAATAGCGGCTCTGTTGTCCAGCCTGGATACAGCTGGGCGAGCACATCTGGAGGCACAGGCCTAGCCAATCACTGGCCCCGCTCATCGCTTCCCTCCTCCACGGTTTCCTCTTTCCATAGCTGTGTCCCGATTCAGTGCCGGCTTTCTTCAGACAACCGAATGCGACAAGGCGGTCTCGTTTTGAAGACTCCTTTCGAATGCGTATTATTATTAATGTGGCCTTCTTTTCCCAGATTTGCCGCCGGCGAAGCATATCCTCTTCATTGTAATATAAAATAGAAATAATCCGTTTTAATCATTCGTTATCTCCTTTATGCTATTTTCAACCACAGCTAGTTGCTAAGCGACCGCAGCACCAAAAGGTGTGTGGTTGGGAACAGCTGGTGGCGCTAACAGGAAGTTTCTCTGTACGCCGCAGCGTCTCACCGCTGGGTCGGCCATGTCGGCGGTCTACGAAGGACTGACATAGACCACGAAGGTCACATCCCCCGAAAGAGGCGGCCGCTGAATTGGGACACGACCACCGGTTGATATGTTGAGATAATGCTAATGACCGATGTTATTTTTTATTTTCATATTTAATTTAAGTTTTGGTATATTTGTTAACCTTATTTTATGTATAAAACATATGTAAACAGTTGTGATCATGAATATCGTCACGAGTGAGTTGAATAAGATTTCTAGCTGTCGCTGTCATGGTAACGAACTGGAAAATAGAGCCTGGTTTAAAAATAGGCCTCCAGGAATTATCAAGAACAGATTCACATTGTTGCTATTTTCTTTTCTTTTTTTATTTATCCACAATTTATTTGTCCTTTTTAAAATCTTCACAAAAGATTTCTTCTATCTAGGGATGCACGATATTGATTTTTTGAAGCCGATACCGATATCGATAACCGATAATATTGTTATTCGTTTTTGAATGTATATTCAGATCAAATTCAGGTAAAAAACACTAATGACTAAGCTTAGGTAGATTTAGCATAGCTTTGCCTTTTACCAAACACCATACCAGATGTATCACAGTGACATGATAATTAATACTATGAACAAAAGAAAGCCAAGAACAGTTTTGACTCTTCAATAAAATGACAATATTTATATATATATAATATATATATATTTATATATATATATATATATATATATATATATAATGTGAAGAGTAGATAAACAAATATGTGTATTTCAACGGTATATCTGCACTACTACTGTCTATACCATACACACTCTCTGTCTGTGTGTGTGTCCCTCTTTCCTCTCTCTCTCTCTCTCTCTCTTCTCTCTCTCTCTCTCTCTCTCTCTCTCTCTCTCTCTCTTTCTCTCTCTCGAAGAAAGAGAACGGATAAATACAAGAAGTGTACAAACTTCTTGGTTACAGAAACATGGCGTATTAATTTTATGGGGTTTAATGGAAAAAATAGCTCTGAATGAACAACAGCTGAGCAGAAGCGCTTGTCGACCGCCGCGGAGAAATACGCGTCTGGTCTGAACGGGGGGTGCGCGGATCGCTCGCGATTTTCGTCGGCGCGCTGCGCCGCGGCGCTTCCGCATGCAGTGTGAACCTGGCGTGAGAAGGAAGCGCTCGATTTGTGGATTAACTCCCTCCTCCGAAACCTGTGATACCACAGTAACCACATCACATGCTAAACGGGAGGCGCCTAGAAAAAAACTAACGTCCCTCATCCCAATCCACCCGTAGCACTGTTTTAACACACACATCCTATCGTCGGATTATCGGAGGTATTAATAATTGTATCGGATTTATCGGGATGACGTCATAATTCCTATTATCGGGCCGATAATTATCGGGCCGATAATTATCGGGCCGATAATTATCGGGCGATAATTATCGTGCATCCCTACTTCTATCTGTAATGGAATGCAATTAAAATATTTGTTTCGTAACTAAATCTAAAGGGACTGTGGAATGTTTGCCGTTTTTAAGCATAATTTGATGATTTTCAGGATAATCACAGTTATTTTGACCAGGATGTTGGTCCATGTCTACCCTGAATAGGATAAGCAGCCACAGATAATGGATGGATGGGAAATGATTAAAAAATCTATCGGCACAGACCAGATCTCAGACTAATTTAGCAAACCATTGCCAAGGCTATATTTTATTCTGCCGGTTTGGCCCACATTTAATGACTGTTCTATACATTAGTCATATGCAGTTATAACGATTCAGTTGTAGGTCTTATGCAATTCATTTTAATATTGTTTATATCCGAACACTATTTCTGTTTTTCGGTTTCACAATCACTCGTATTGATTTCTCGCTCTCAGTCGTTGTTCAGTCAGACTCAGAATGAAAGGTGCGACTGGCTGCCGCTGAGCGAGATGATTGCACCACGTTGTGTCACATAAATTACAGACGTGTCAAAGTTGACTGCGGGTGTTCACACTCTCATTGTCTTCATCCGCCTGTGTGTTGTGACCGCTGGTTTCCTGTCTGAAAGTTGAGCAGAGGTAAGAGGAGATCAGCTCGGGGTTTTCCTTCTGTTTGGAGCTCGTGGCATCCCGTTAGCTGCACTGTATATCACACACACACACACACACACACACACACACACACACACACGCACACACACACACAGGCCATTATGATAAACCTGCTGCCTTTTAATAGCCTCTCTCTGTCACCTAACATTTGATTTCACTTCCCTGTTCGTAACTCATTCTCTTGCCGGCCTGTTCTCCCAGTAAATGGTTGGAGGACCTTTTATTAGGGTGGAGTTAAAGATTATTGCGATTCCTTTTGACCATATTACACTATTTTTGAGTGGCGAAGCTAAATAAGTTTGTTGTTGCAGTGTTATTTATTAGCATTTGTTCCATCTTGTCTGCTATGTTTGAGGTTAAACGTGTACCAACAGTGAAATCTTGCATTATGGCGTCTGTGTAACGGTGACGGTGTAAAGGGGGATTCATCCCGTCAGCATGGTCTTGGGTGTGTTTCGGCTCGGAGATATAAAAGGCTGATCTATGAGTGTTTTTCCTGCTCTTGTCCAACCATTACCATAAAGGCGTTTACAACCACCTTCCCATTTTTGTACTGGCTTTTGCACTTCGACTTCCTCCTCCTTTTATTGAAAGCAGAAATCAGTCGTATTACAAAATGAAAAATGCAAATCAGTAACGGACTTTGCATGGCAGCCTGTGTAGTCGCAGTCTTTCTGACGGAGAACCGCATAGATCATTTTGATAAAAGAGAGAATGGGTGAGGTCAGTTGGAAAGGCTTACGTGTTAAAGCTGAGTCTTTCTTGAGAAACTGTACTTAACAAACACATTGACCTTGTTTCTTCACCCTGGCCTTATAAAACCTCTTGGGTGCCCAGTAGCGGAGCTTCAGTGGATTAATTGTGAGAGCTTTGTTTCCATGTTAATCAAGATTTAGTTGTAATGACTGTTAGGTGCTGACTGTCTGTACCAATGTTTCTCTGGAGAAAAATACAAAGCCAGGACATTATTTCCACATTCACAATGGCTTGCTTGAAAATCATTCAATATTTTAAATTTTATTTTAAGATTATTTGATTGTTTTTCACTAAAAAGGATGCTCGGTAAAATAAATGGTGCAATAAAAGTATTTGTTTCTAAACAAAACATAAAGCCATACCAGTATTATGACATTATTTTGCATAATGGAGACATGCTCGGTCCAGCCCTCATTCAGCATGGAGGCAGAGAGCCTCATTGTCCCAGAGCCTTTTGGTAATGAGGCTCCAGGTAGATAAATCCTTATGAGACCTGACAGGGTGCCACATTCCTCGGCTGAGAGTCCTAGCAGCCCCCCTCCCAACAGCTCGGCGCTGCTTCATAGACTTCTGATGTTGTTCCCAGACCCAAGCCTTATGCCCATTACAGTTCACTCATCTGCCCTTTCACAACAGCTCCATGCATTTGACTGCAGCCTTCATCTCGTTTGGCTGGGCTCAATACCCTATTGTGTTTTTTTTCCTCCTGAAATCGTGTGCATGATTGCCGTCACGATGATACTTACTGTCAGAGTCCAAGCAAAAAAAACAACAACAAACAAAAACCTGTCACAAGCTTTTGAATCCGATGTAATTTTTGGAGCACGGCTGGCCAAGTCAGACCAGCCATTGATTTGATTAACTGTTTATGTGAGTAGAATTAAACTGTTGTTTGAAGTCCGTCCTCCTGCTCTCCTCGGCAGGCTGGAAGCCGTCTGTTGTGCTCCGTGCTAGTATTTCCAAAGCCATTCCTAAAATGGAGAGGGGGGAGCGCGGGGGGTAAGAGGATGAAATATTGGCTTGCACCGCCGAGGGCTGAGGCCCGCTCTGCTCCGTGAAGACGAAAGCACAAGAGAGGGGAGAAGGAAAGCACGCTAGAGTGAGAGGGAGTGAGGTGACCGGGTTCATTCCCAGTTTTGGCAGCGAGCCATTGACTTGCCTGTGGGTGTCTGTAACAGTGCCATTGCATGTGTTTAGCCTCTCGTCTGGAAAGGCCCCATTCGCCTCAGAGTTTATGTCAAAGCTCTCTCATTGTGTTGGCCCTCTCATCTTGATTCAGGTTTTTTTTTTTTGTCCTCTGCAGATCTTGTGACTTGCCTTCAGACTTGTTTTTTGTCCTTCTCAGGGGAATCTCTCCGGACTGGAGGGTCATCAAAGAGAGGCTACAGAGGAGGGTGGCTTATCTCACCCTCCTCTTTGTCTCGCTGGCCTCTTTTGGCTCTTTGTTGAGCATATTTGTATGCTATGTCAATTTCACGAGTTTTCCCTCATCTAGTATTTCACCAGCAGTGAGGTCTGCTCAAGGACTTTAGCCCTTCCCTTTGTGTGGTCTGTTTATACAGGTCTGTCTCCAGAAGACGAGCGTGCACCAGTTTGTTGAAAAGCCTGGAGCCGTGGTTTAGACTCCTTGACACAAAGGCGAAACCCCCTAACTCATCTATAATTTACCCTCATTATTTTAACATTTTCTCACTGTGTGGCATCTTTTCTAGGTCTTATTACCACTATTACCTGCAGCAGGACCGGTACCTCATTTTGTTCCCTTTCATTCATGTTTCATGGAGCTAAAATATCCTTACTACTTTGAGTTTTTGATATATTGAAATGAAAAATCAGCTATTTGGAATATGGAACATTGAATATGGATAAACACAATGCAAACTACATAATAAAGATGTATGATTCAGTTAAAGTTTCTAAATGACTTGTTGGATTGGCAGTAGAAGGTCTGGAGTGTGTTCATTTTTATAGGCCTTCACCACAAAACACATTACCACATTATTTGCAGTTAAATGTTTTTATTATTATTTATACATTTGAAGATATTTAAAATGCGGGAAACGGTGTGTTTTCTGCATAAACCTGCCCTTGGTGTAGTGGCAGTAGCTTACTTGCCCTTTTATTACGTCTTTAATTCCAAAGTTTCAGTAAAGTGATGTTATTTTGGACAATAAAGTTGCTAAAGTGTAAAACATATTGCCACCATTACATGCGGTATTTAACAACAGTGTTTAATTACCACATTTGACAGATTGTTGCAAAAAAAAAAAAAAAAAAACTTTCATTCTCTCTGCTGGCCACCAGGGGGCGACTCCTCTCTGGTTGTATAGAAGTCTATGAGAAAATGGTCCTACTTCTCTCTGCTGGCCACCAGGGGGCGACTCCTCTCTGGTTGTATAGAAGTCTATGAGAAAATGGTCCTACTTCTCTCTGCTGGCCACCAGGGGGCGACTCCTCTCTGGTTGTATAGAAGTCTATGAGAAAATGGTCCTACTTCTCTCTGCTGGCCACCAGGGGGCGACTCCTCTCTGGTTGTATAGAAGTCTATGAGAAAATGGTCCTACTTCTCTCTGCTGGCCACCAGGGGGCGACTCCTCTCTGGTTGTATAGAAGTCTATGAGAAAATGGTCCTACTTCTCACTTGATGTATTGTCTCAGTAAACATTGTAAACATGAGTTTATGGTCTCAATCTCTCGTTTCAAGTCTTTTAGTACATTATGGTCCATTTAGAGTCAAGTTTATGTTGAATTATGAAGCTAACTTTGCTAGCAGCTTCACACCAGAATCCAGATGGATCCAGATCCAGGAAGGTTGCTGCTTTGAGGTGCGGCTCTTTCGCTTGTGTTCATCACATCCATTGGTCAACCTTCCACAGTCCCAATATGATCATTTCTGTTCATTGGTTGCAGAAATTCAAGATGAAAACGGCCAAAATACCAAATTTAAGACTTCAAAACCATGACTATGTCCACTTCTTCTATACAGTCTATAGTGTACAACCATATAAATATATCTGCTGATATATTGATGTTAACTGCATGCATAGTCAGGCTTCGTGTTGTGTGTCTTGTGGCCTCCCTGAGAGCGTTTACAGAGCTCCTCTGTTCTTAAAAGCCAGAGCCCTGTCCAGCCTCTTGTAATGGAGTCCTTTTTGCGTAACTGAAATCAAGTGACACGTTGTGTTTGTGACAGTGGGGCAGGAAGGAAGGGTAGATACTACTGCCCTTCTTTGTACTGCAGTAAAGAGCCGACAACGGAGACGACGGGAACACTGGCATTCTGCTGTATAGATTATAATATGCCAGCGATGTCGCACCATGTGCTACTAATGTTCATTGTGCTATTAAAAGTGCTCTCTTACTTCTGGCTGCGGAGGTCATTACTTACTCTCTCTCTCTCACACACACACACACACACACACACACACACACACACACACACACACTTTGTCATTAGGATGAAATCTGAATGCTCAGCCTTCAGTCTGGGGTTCAGTGTCTCGCCCCAAATATTGCATTATCATCAACAAAATAATCTTAAATAAGTTGATCATCAATCTTATATATCTTAATAATACATTTAAATATATATATATATATTTTTGCATCCCTAGCTGAGAGTTCAACATAGTCTTTAGTTTTCAGTTAAAATTGTTACATTTAGGTTTAAAGTATCAGTGAGAATCATTTTTATTTACAGAATAACGAGGTCCGTGTGCTGCAAGCACATCAAAAATGCATGTTTTTCCTCTTGCATGTAGTGCTATTTATCCGGCTAGATTGTTTCGGTGTGAGTTTCCTAGTTTTCGAGTTGTTGGCTGTGGAGTTTTCAGCCTTTTCTCTACAACATAATGGGACTACGTGGCGCTCGCTTGATCCTGTTCGCCAAAACATACATTTGCAAAAGCCAACAGCAATTTCTCTTCCCAAAAATCGTGTTCTAGTTTATTCAAGATAATTCAGTCTTTTGATCAGTTTCATTTACAGTGATATTCACTGATCCGGTTCCAACCCGGGCAAACCTTCTGTTACTATCGTAAGCAACACGTTGTGCTCTCGTCACTGCAGCAGGAACACATTTTCATGCTAAGCTCCCAGTTTCTCCACCAATGTTTGGTGATTTCTCTGATTGCTTATCAACCGTTGCTCAGTGGAATCGTTGTCTCGTTCTGCCCTGACTGAACTGCAGCATATTGTTCTCCACGTACAAATCCTTCATGAATAACATCTGTTTGTAAAGACCAGCAAACTAAAAGCATAAAAGACTATTAAAGAACAGACTGGTCCCTCAGTAGACAGTGAAGCTTTTATGGCAGGTGATGTCATTTGGATTACTTGTTATCATCAAAATAAGGAAGCACCTAAATTAAACAAACCGTGTTGATCTTTTTACAAGATCAAACTGATGAAAACAAACATTCAGTGGATATCCTATTAATGATTGATTTATTAAATGTATAATCGTGTGAAAGATCTTGTATTTTGTTTATTCACTGATTGGGGCTATTATTGTCCTCTAGACGTTCTTTATTCAAGCAATTAACATTCAGATTAAAATCTCAGTAATCTGCAAATTAAAAGGCTTTGGACTCTTTTGGTGTGAGGTTGTCTCGTGGTCTTGGCGTTGCCTTTCAGTTTACAAAATCGCAGCGCACCGAGAGCACTTTGCTATCTTGTCAAGATTCCGATCAGCACTATTTTGAGTGCCCATATTTCTGCCTCCCTTCCTCTTGTGTGGCTCGCACAGCGCTGCAACATGAGCTACGAGACAGCGGCATCATCCGTCAGTCCTGATGTCTTTGTCTCCGTCTGCAGTGAAAGGGACGCATGTCGCGAGTACGAGTCCACAGGCTTTCACTGGTTTGAGTGCTTCTATAACCAGCGGACCAGAACTGAATTTTCTCTCAATGCTGATTTTTGTTGTTTTGTTTTTGTTGAAGTAGATCTCATGTGCCACTAAATTAAGTTTCTGTTCTTGTGTTGGCCTTCTTTGTTGGTTTGGTAAACAGATTGTTGTGTTTTCAGCTCCTTTTTCTTCGGTTATCAGCCAGAAAATCCCATGAAACGTTGCCGTGGGCTTCAGGGAAGTGGCATTCAACGTTGCGTCTTTTACCGACTGTCACACCCTTAATGTCCGAGTCCGCTAAGGAGGCCTGGGCGGTGGGACGTTTCTATTCTAGTTCTGTCCATCCTGGGATCCCTCCTCCTCTCTTTCTTTTTTCCCTCCGCTAAAGGGTAGATGTAATTTAACTGAGAATCTAAAATATAAATATCTTGGCTGTGAAAAACGGACTGTTATAGGCTAATATCGGCCAATAAACCGTTCAGGCCACATCTTTATATAGGGATTCCCTGGTGTGAAAAACACGGATACCACCCAGGCATACGTCTAACATCTTAACGTTGGAACTTGGTGGTGTGTCTGAATTTGCTGGGATAGAAAGCTTTCTCTGAACCTGGCCCACCCCCAAACGGTGATGGAGCTACTTGTCGGAGACCCCTGCTCTAGTGCCCGACTCCCAACTCCTACATCTCTGTCTGTCATTGAGTTATTTACGTTGGCTGTAAAGCTCCATTAAACTCAAGAGTATTTTTGGTTTGCGGGCTAGCTGCTTGCCTTGGCTGGTCTCTGTCTGTGAGTCCCCAGTGTGAGGACAGTGGGCCATTCAGTAAGCAGTGAAGTGAGTGGTTCAGTCTAGCAGGTGCAGGGTCTCTCACCCCTTTACTGGGATCAATGGGAGGAGGGGGCAGCTGTGGCAGGGAGGTGATGACATTCTGATATCCGGAGCAGACGGAGACACACACTTTTAACCTTACTACTCTGGAGGTGCTACCCAGAAGACATCAAACCCTTCCAAGCAAATATCATTATTAGGGAAGGGTAGTAAAAATATCGATACGGCAATATATACAAAATACAATATCGATTTTCAACTCCAAAGATCAATTAAAAAAAAAAAGATTCATGTTTAGACACGTTGCGAATGCAGTACTTTATCCTTTTTCATTTTATTTTCAATATTTATTCCAGTGAATTTCATGGGAATTAATAAAATGGAGAGGCTGTTTTGAATGAAATAGTTTTGACTCAATTTGTCCTCTGATCCATATCATCTGATGTACATATACAGGTACTTTCTCATCTTTATTTATATCACAATATCGTGATACGTATCGTGACCAAAGTATCGTGATACATATCGTATATCGTGAGGTTCTTGCCAATACTCGCCCCTTGTCATTATTATTGCGTAATGTTTAATGCGTGTTTTCTGCAGGTAAAAACATTTGAGGCACACCCACCAGCTACAGAAACTCATGCTTTTTCCCTTCTCCCCTCTGCAGGTTGCTGGCTAAGCGAAACGGCCAATAATGCACGGCATCTGCTCTGCATCCACACCCACTTCCTGCCTGTAGAGGAAGCGGCTGTGCCAGCATGTCCTCTCACCCCCAGTCTGTGCAGCCGGGCCGGAGGACTGTGGACACACGGCAACTGCCAAACCCTGCCAGTCTACCACTGCAGCTGCAACGGGCGCACACGGTAAGAGGCCTGGCACACAATGTGTTTCATGGATCCATCTGTTTTTTTTTTTATAGGTGAAACCCTTTTTATTGGTGTTGTAGCTCTGGCACCGCCTGCTTGAATATTTAGTAAACAAGGCATTAGTCTGACCCACTGGATAGGGCCTGACCCCGGGGCCTCCACTGGTGTTTTTCCAACAGAAACATCCCCAGGTTTCAATGTTGTGCACACAGAGCTGTTACTTCATTAGATGTTTGAGTTGACAGTTCATGTTGTCGTCACGGAGTCACTTTAAGGCCTTCCCCATTATTTCCACCAAGTTCTCCTAATTATCGAGATTATGTTCCTCCACGTATCATCGGGGACAAAGCGTGCTTCAAAGCAGAGGCCTCTAGCCCATGTTGAAGTTCATACGTTGACCTCCAGTGTTTGCGAGGCCCTTTTTTTTTGTTCTTGCATGGCAGGAGAAGGCTTACCCCCCGGATGTCCACAGCTGCACCTGTAGTTAATCCGACCACTTCCTCTTGTCATTGCATTCAGGATGAGATTAAGGTTGACAGGTCCTGTCCCACAATCCCTAAATTTACAGTAGCTGCATGGGTTCTCACACTTCTTGAGGAGAGGGAGAATTGAGAGCTTGAGAATGACTGGATGTTACAGAAGAAATAAGGCAGGGGATTGGGAATAAATGTTCAAATGTTTCTAAATTCTTGCGGCCATTGCGTCATTCTCAAGGAGAAGGGATGAATGCAGATATGTGGTTCCGTGCTGACGACTTGGTGTTTGTGTTGCAGGAGGTGGGACTGGTGGACTACCACGCTCATCATGCCAGGGACTACAGCTCCCACCTGGCCCAGCCCCATCGGCGTCGGCCCTCCTTACTGTCGGAGTTCCAGCCGGGGAATGAGCGGTAGGTGCACCGTGCTCCTTTAAAAACGTGGATTCTCTCAAAGCAGCGGATTGACGGGGTTTTAAATTCCTACTGCTTTTAATGAAAGCAGTTAAATGTATTATTATTATTAATGGTGGCATTTGTGATATTGACAGCATAAAAAATAGCATCAGGGCCTCTGCCCTGATTTTTTCATATGGTCATTCACCCTCAGTCAATGTAAGAATGATATACCAATGACTCCTTTTCAAGGTATTGCTCCTTGTTGAGTCTCCATGGCTGAGGGGCAAAGCATGTTCAATGGAAGCAACATGCAGGCTGCATTTTTATGCAGTATTATTCTACTAAAGCCTGTGCCTGTTAACCCTCCCCCAGTGTAATCCTCATGTAATTGGCACCCGCAAGCCGTTCCTCTGTAATGTTGTGTTAAACGGCTCTGCGGGGCAATGGAGCTTGCAGAGTTCTGCCTTCTTCTATAGACCAACAGTAAGTCAGCCAAAGCATTGTATGTACAGTACTTTCCCCCCGGAGACTCGGGTCTTGTACCTACCAAAGTTGTTTATTATTTATGTGGCCATGCTTTTTTTTGCGGATGAGTCTTGATGAGTACTTGTGAATTATTTATGTGCATGTGATGAATTCTGCATGATGCACAGCAGATAAGTCACAGCTTTTTTTTCTTCTCGTCAGTTGATTGTCATGGCTGATTTTTCTTGCATAAGTTAAAACATGCAGGAAGCAGTCTAGTTTGATCTTGCCTTGAAATGCGATGGTGGATATTTCTTACGTGTACTGTAGGTCAGGTGTGGAGTCCTTCTAATGTGAAATAATTTGCACCCCCCCCCCCCAGCCTCTGGAACAAAATGGAATTATAGCAGCAGACAGCAGATGGTAGAATGACTCTGTCACAGTGTGTGGCTGTTGGTGTGTTGTGTCGGCGTCTTTAAGTATTAATCAGATGGGATTATAGTCTACCATGTAAAGGCCAGAGCTGTGTGTTGGTCCTGTTTAACAGTTAGCATAGCCTAGCCCACAATGTGAGAACACTGATCATCTGCTTCCCACCAGCGTCTGATATACGGACAACCTTCATTCAAAAATAAAGTGGTGCTCTGGCCGTCACCCTCAGTGGAAGTGATGCCTCATTCTGCAAGGCAGATGCCTCGTGCAACTTCTACAGCGTAGAAAGTGGAGTTGTTTTTTTCCCCGTTGAGATGAAAAAATAACCCGTTATATCACAAAGGGAGACTAGCAGTTAGCCCACGCTCTTTGTGGAGACTGTGAAATAAACCGCTGGTCTTGCTGGCAGGCGTCTGTGGGTGGGGAGTCCTTTCAGTTTGAATATATCAGGCCTTCAGCATTCCTTTAGAGGGCTTAAAATCCACTCTGAAGCCCTCATTCTACATTCTCATTCAGGGTCTGAATAGTGTAATTCTGGCCTTGGCAATGCTTCAATCTATGCACACCATGTCTCCATTTCTAGCAAAGCTGAGTGTTGTTCAGATCCTGACAGATAATGTCACATGGCATTCCTTTAAGGAATGCATTATCTCTTTCTCAGTACGACAGAGCTAAGTGTCCTCTTCTCTTTAATTGTCTGGGACTGAAGAAAAGGTGAAAATGTGCTATTTGGTTAATGATCCCAATTTAAACTCTTATTACAGGTCAGAAAACCACAACAGTATAGTCATTTGTGAGCCGTCGTGCGAGTTGTTTGTTTCATCCTCCTCCTTTACTCCAGGCAATATCTCCGTCACTCCGCCTCTTCCCATCTGTCTGAGATCACCCAGGCTTCTTGAGAAAGGGAGTGAATACATCGTAGAGCGAGCATAACAAGGCAGAGAAACCACATGACAGGGTTTCTCTTCTGCCCAGAACAGAGAATAGGCTGCAAACTAATGTGGTGCCATAATGCAAAATGCATTTTTACAATAGCTGTGATTATTCTTGTTATGTATCCGTGAACTTTGATTCGTGGTGGAAGTGGAATTATTCTGAGGTTTCTGTTCAGACTAGACACGTGATGACATGAACTCAAACACACTGGAATCACTTCAGCTCACATTTTCTTAAGAAAGAGAAATATATTTTATTGCATCACAGAATAAAAACTTGCTTTTTTTTGGTAAAAATCCTTTTTCTTGAGAAACAAATGAGCAATTTGAAATGAGGATATCATGAATCATAACGTCGCCCTGCATAAATATACTAAATAATATAACAAATTTGTGTCTGTTTGTCACAACATGCTTTATTGCTTTAAAATCAGGCTGTTTTTTCCTTCTCTACCAAAATAATTGCGATTCACCACATTCACCCGATAATCACAGATAAGAGACATCTTCTTTTTTTTTTCAGAAAACAATCAAATAATCTTTAAGATGATGATAAATGATAAATATTCACCACAATTAACTCAGTGTGAATGTTTTTTTTTATCCCAGTCTGTCATTTAAATCTCATCCCGCCCCATCCTGAGTTCAGACCTCAGTATGTTTACAAAGTTACGTCAGTGTCTTTTCAAATATTTGGGTATTATGTCATGTTTCTATGACGGTTTGGGGATTTTTAGAAGCCCTTTGTGTGTTTTACTGACATGGTTTGTTTTTAATTTGTAATTATTATTTTAAAAGGAAACCCTTTTAATTCTGATAAGTGCCGTTCAGAAGCCAATTATGATCCATCTAGGAATCGATTTGCTTTTTCCATTTTTAGAAGATAGCTTTAATTTCTTCCAGTATCCAGCATTAAGCCTTTTTTGAAAGACTGTTTTGGCTATTTGGTTAATGTGTTTTTTTTTTGTTCAGCAATATGAAGAGAAAAGTTGAGGGCTTAAGGTCTTTGGACTCCACCCAGTCCCCCCTCTTCTTCAGTGCACTTAGCCAGCTTCATTCATCCCAGCTGTGGTGCAGTGTAGCCTGGCTCCTCTCTCCGCTAGCCTCCCTGCTCCTGCACAGCTGTGGAGCTGCTGCTCCTCTCGGGAGCAACGCAGAGAAACACCGTGGTGCTTTCACAATAACAGTCTGCTGCTATCAGCACACATGATCTCCGTTCCTGTGGTAATGGGGCCCCAACCAGTAAGAAAGAAATGGGGCTGTTGTGTTCTCCTCCACCCCCACCACCACCTCCACACACATCTTTCTCTCATCCTCCAGACAAATCCTCCCCAGGGATCAGATTATTCTGCACGCTCACAAGAGGGAGAGGGAGAAAGAAAAGGGGGAGTTGGTGGGGGAGAAGGGGGGAGGTGGGCTAGAGCTTGATGATGTGATTATGTAAGTGCCAACCCTCTATGGAGATGAGGAAGTGTGCGACTGAATGAGTGAGAAAAATGCATTCTGGGGAGGGAGGAGGGAGGGAGGGAGGGGGTAGTCACACACCATCTGGGTATTCATTTTGGCACCCTGTTTTTTAAGGTGCTGTTTAAGCAATCAATCCTTTCCTCGGCACCCCCATGACACCTTTAACATGCAGATTCAGCCCGGCGTGTTACATAAGTGACATGACATATCTGTCTTATGTAAACCTAGGGTCGAGTCGGAGGATGGTCTCAAACGTTGCAGCACCCCTGCCAGGCAGAGACAGGCACCATGGTCTTTGGCACATAAAGAAACCACACACTAGGCCATTGTGGGCCTGTACCAGCAATTATGGTTGTGTTTTCCCTCTCCTCTTCACAAGCCACATCCATTTTGACACTGGCAGCAGAGTCGCTGACATTCTGGCATCTGCCTCCAGGGCAGACTGGAGAAACCCGTTCAGAAAGGAACAGAGAGCCATTTACAAGTGGGCTAATAAAACGTTCTGAAGCTAAGACGCTGGTGCTGGTAACATTCAGAAGCTGTCATTTGACTACACACCAAGGCTCCATTTTACTGGTGCACTCTAGCATGTTGCATGCCCCCTCCCCCCTTCCCAACGATGAACACATGCAGAATGTGGTTCATACTAGACCCACACATGCAGCAGATCATGACCAGATCACGTTACAGTATGGTGCGCCCCCCTCCTCCGTCGGCTGTTAGTGTAATTGTTAGCATTCCAGGCCGGCCGGCCACATCGCTTCTGCTTTTGGGGTACTGTATAGGGAGCGCCGGAGCTCCTACTGCAAGTCAAAACAACCCCCTCCCCCATTTTATTTTTTGGCTAACACTACCTAGCAATGTCTGCAAAACCCCACACAAGAGCTGCTCTACCATATGCTGCTAAATTGAAAACCATTAGATGGTAGCGTTACAGTGAGTCACCATTTCCAATTTCCTTTCTTTCCACTTTCCACGACTGAGTGACCAATTACATGTTTCCATTTTGCAGGGAAAAAAAATGTTTCTTTGATTACTTTATGATGATTCAGTTTGAACTCAAATCAAGCCAGCTGGCGTGTGTGTGTGTTATGTGTGTGTGTGTGTGTGTGTGTGTGTGTGTGAGAGATTTAGGTCAGCCTGATCTCCGGCTGTAACTGTCATCTTGTGCTTTTGTTTGAATGTGTCTTTGTGTGGTTGAATGCAGCCGGTATCGGGCCGTCGTGTTTAAACAGAGAACCTGCACCAGGCGTCGTCTGGTGTTGAGAAGACGGTGTTTGCCTTTAACGACCACAGTTTAGCTCTTCTCCACGGTACATTTCCTCTGTGGCGGTGCAGCCATCTCCAGGTTGGCTGGGAGCGTCCCGAGGTGAAGGCTTCATAGATTGCTTATAGATTCTGTCAGCGGCTCACTTACCCCGCCTAATAACCCAACAAAGCGGCTTTCCTGTCGGCTCCGTGGGAAGGAGACAACAGTGTTTGTAGCCCTACTTATTGTAGGTATTAATTGGGTTTGGTGTGGTGGTAGAATGAGTGTTTAATGTGTTTTTATGTTGCAGACCTTCTGTCATTCACACCGACTGTTATTTCAATAAAATGGAATGTTTATATAATAAACAACGCGCCGCCTCCGCTCACTGTTTCACTCATCGTCCCTGTTTTGTATTTTTCAGAGGACAAGAACAGCATATCCGCTATGAGCACATGTACCTGCCCGAGCCCAGCGGCCAATCGGAGGTGGAGTACGCGGAGATCAAAAGGCCTCGTTTAGAGATGGGACCAGATTCTCTGATGAGGACCTTCGGCCCACCGGCCACAACTGCCTCTGGGAGGGGCTGAGGACATGGCCAAGGTCAGTAGTCGCTATTAGGACACCGTATTTACAAATGACACTTTATGGATTACAGAGGGCCATGGCAACAAACAGTCAATTAAGGACTAAGGATTCATTAGGACCTTTATCTTTACCGTTTTTTCCAAATAACTTACTAAAATATACACCTCATATTGTGTTCAATGTCCTGAATTTCCCCTAGGGGATCAATAAAGTATCTATCTATCAATAAAGTATCCATCCATCCATAATCAAGGCACATTCTGCTGCCTTACTTGTGGATAAAATCGTTGGTGTATGAAAAACAAATTATCCAACACTTATACTTCAAAAATGAAAAATAAACAGCAGTTTATAATGTCTAGATTTTTTATTTTATTTTTTATGAATGAGCCCCAAATCTTATCTTAAGTGTTTTATTTCCCCTTTACCATGTCTGCATGTTTCATCATAGCCAGACACTGCAACATTTCCATCAACCCGACTCTGGTTGCTTGGTCTATTTACAGATTTCCATCACATAAGCAATTTAATGTTTATCTTCAAGCAGACAAAATACAGACGTAACACTTTAATGTCAGTAATTTGCCAGTGTTTTGGGAAATAGCTATTCCGGAGTTTTTAAGAAATGATGATTCATAGTGTGTAAAAGGTGACCGCTTATCTTTACGTAATATAACAACTTTATTCCATGAATGTAAGTATGAATGAATCCTGCCAGTCTCCTTTTAGAGCCACAAAGGATTTAATGATATTTAAATCACCAGGAGCTGCAGATTGAGATTCTGCATTGTGGGATCTGGAGGTCTGTTTGCAGCAGTGTGAAGACGAGGAAGGAGCTGTGAAGCAGCAATTAATAAATAATAGAGCTGACCTAGATTTCAAAGGGCTGGGGATGAAACGGTGTGAGCTGCACATCAAAATGACTTGCTTGAAGTGCGCTGATGGGGAGGTGTTCCTGACAAGAGTGCTTCAAACTGCCATGGGAGGCGTACAGCCAAGGAATGGTAAATAGATACACCAATAATGGAGGGTACAGGGGGGGAAGGAACATTGACTCTTAAGCTAGCAGGGAAAATATTCAGGAATGCCAGTAATTCCCCTCAGAGCACAGAGGGCCGTAAACCCATTATATAAGTCATGTCGCATGAAATCACTGCACGGAAACGAGTGCAGCAAATGATAGTGGATGGAGGGGAACGATGCAACTGAAAATAAGGCAAAGGGCAAGTGTGGAGAGGCACGGATGGAGGTGAAAGTGGAGAAGGGAGGGGCAAGAGACAAAGAGCAACAAGAAAAGAGGGAGGAGGCCGCTAGTATCAGACACTTGTATCATGACTCACGTGGAGTCGAGAGAAGGAGAAAGCGTTTTGTAACCGTGTACAGCACGGTGCAGTTATCCTGCTTTTGTTGTTAGGGATTTATATATATATATATATAATATAAGGTAATAAAATCAGATTAGAGACCGTTGTGCAAATCCATATGTGACAAATGTAGCTTTGACCCGATTCCAACCAACACAGTGATGCTGGTCTAACCTCTGCTGGTCTATCTAAATGGATCTGTGTTAGCTGGATCCGTGACTACAGACAGACCAATGAATAAACGGGCTGTGCTGACATCGTTTTAGTTTACCTCAGATAAATGTGTATGTGCCTTTAGTCATTCATAGCCCTGTGTTATTTGGCTGCCTTGTTGAGTAATGCAGCAGCAGGCTGTAAACTTTTACAAACCGCTGTGAGAGTCTCAAAATGATCCACCACCAAACTAAGTGTGATGGAAGTGGAGGGGGGTAATGGAGCGAGAAGGGCAGTGCAGCTCTCGTCTCCTAGCTTCGGTGCTGACTGTCAACGAAGGCAGCTAAACTACTTCTTAGGTACAACCTCCTCCTCTGGTCCGGTGGGACGGAGTGTTCTGCTGAAAGCGTGGGCAGCAGCTTTCATAACTGATCTGTGGTCAGAACCATGCGCATTTACTTTCTCTGACTGGAAACCTGATGAAGAAGGTGTAAAATATGAAACGTAATAAGAGGCTCACAGCTGGGATCGGCTCCAGCCCCCCGTGACCCTGAATACAGGATAAGAGGTAGAAGATGGATGGAATAAGAGGCTCACCAATTTAGTTTTTTATTGGCTGATTTAATTAGATTTTTTAAAGTCTGACCTGCAGATTGTTGCTGATTTACAATTTTAATTTTAAGCACGAGAATCGACAGCAGGGCTCCGGACTAACTTCCCTCTCTACTGTCCCGACAAATAATCACAACAGTGACAACGTCAATGTAAACGGTACATTTCTAAACGTTATCCTTTACTTTATTGCCATCTACACTGGTTATTTGTATTAAAGACACCATCCAGATGAGTAGGACATCGCTTCTTAAATGCTATAGCATTTGCAGTTTTAAATGATGTATTATAAGTTGCTTAAAGTTGGTTTTAGGAAGTTAAATGAGTCATTATTCCTTCTCTAATATCTTATATTACTGTGGAAAAATCTCCTTCATACAACGGTATTTCTGAAGGTTTCTGCCACTTCATAATTCATCCTATAATTTCCCTTCATACCCATTCTACTAGTATAGAATTTGAACACATCATAATGCTGTGCTGAGGAGAGACTCTTTGAGATGACACTGAACAGCTTGATATGAATGAATTACAATATAATAAGAATCCAATCTAGTACGTGGGCAGGGGAGTGAATTTCTCATTTTTGTAGATACATAAGAAATGCATCAGCAATGCTGTGTTTATGCGAATGAATAATATCTATGAACAAGCGTGAACCACGAGCACATGACAAAATATATTACCAAAGCCAATTATTTCTTGTGCAGTAAAACATCTTGTTGTGAAACTTCACTGCTGACGATGATGCTCATGTTGACAAGCAGAGAATGACTCTGTGCCAGCTGTCTCCAATTAATCGGTTTGGTATTTTCTAAATATTTTGACTTCCGTAGATGAAGCCTTGCAGAACGTACACACACACACACACACACACACACACACACACACAGCATCGTGTGAATACCTCCCAGCCTAATGTATGCTCAGTGTTTCTAGTCATAATAATACCAGCAGCTCTGTTTCTGACCTCATTGACACGTTTTCAGTAACAAAAACAACTCTTAAATACTGCTTTCTTCAATATTACAGCAGTGGAGGTGACATTGTTACTTGTTGTAAATAAACTCTTCCATAAAAAGTACTATTTATACTTAATTTTCTTGTACAAGATGTTTTATGTGCTCTTTATATCCTTTATATTACTTGATTAATTTTCACATTAATGATTGCTGTTTCTTTTGACATTAGTGTTCACAATCATCGGCTCAAAGAACGGAACATAAAAAGGTAGCAGCAACACAAGACCTGCACAGGTTGTTGGTTCACAGCGTTTATTGTATTTTAAAGATTCAGCCAATCATTGACCTCCTTTATACTTTGGCCCTGCCCTCTAAGCTGTCAATCACAAGACAGCAGTTCAGAACAAGCAGTTCAGCCAAATGTTATTACGCCTGGAAAAATAGTCCCTTACAGGACTTTAAGTTAGACCTGGAATGTGAGCTAGAAGGAGGATTTTAGTGATGATGTGAGTTTGAACGCACCTTGACAAACAATTAACTACGTCCAGCTCACAGTGGTGAACATGGTGGAGGTTCATGTAAACCAGGTGATGTTGTCTGGTTGATGACGCGTCGTAACGCCTGGTACGGTCCTTCAAGGCTTCCTGACTCGGTCACATAGGCTGCAGCTTACCAAACACAACACAGACACACTGAGACCCAGAGGGAGTTTAAAACAAACCTGGTTCACGGCCGCCCCAGACATCATGAAGGGGAATGTTCTGAATGTGAGCCGGCACGTCGGGGTGTAAGCAGGGCCGGGCCGAGGGCTTTACCACCGGCCTCTGACCTTTTCACACTGTCACAGGTGTCGTAGCTGCTGATGTGCTGCTGTACTGTGACACCTGAACGCAGCATCAAACCAACAGTCTCTGAACATTAACACATAATATATAGGATTTTATCGGGATAATATCCTCACAAAGCTGCCTAGTCGACTGTAAAATAGATCCTGATTTAAAACAAAACACAGGATACAAATCCTTTTATTTGATCTTGTTAAAAAATATTTGATTGTTTTTCCATCTTATCTGTGACACAATAAACCCGTCTGTAATAAATATGTAAAGTGATTCCAGTTTTCTCGTGAATCACAAATGTTTTGGTTCAGGATGATCGTGACATTAAATGTTCATACCGTCCCACCCAACTGTCCTTGGGCTTGCAGCACAATAAAAATAAAAATATCCGGAATAAACAACTCCTGTGCTGTTTGAACACACGATGCCATCCTCCCAAAACCAAGACTATGTTCTGAACCTCCTCTGTAATCCTTGGGATTGTAATTGCCCGGCACACAGGTCGTGTAACGGTATCTGGTTTTACATTACCATGATTTTGTCCCCCGAGAGGGATTGCCAGCATGCTGAGCTGCAACACAAGAGGATAATTGTGTTATTTGCATTCATGTTGTTGTTTTAGACAAAGTAGAGCCGTCCTCGGAGCTGTTTTTCCCTTCTTTGTATTCATGTATGGTGAGTTATTATGACTAATTGTCTCTGGCTAACGTGGGCTTCGTGATGTAGGACAGCCCCTCAACATCTTCTGGCTGCTGACATTTCCAATCACAGCAGGTCTACGGCGCTACGATGCTGCCTGCCTGGTCCAGATTAGCTCACTTACATAACCTTCATTTCAGACGTTTAAAAATAACGCAGAACAAAAAAACCCAAGCTGGATCACACACGCAGTCATTTGTGGAGGCTGTGATTGAAGAATGCTCACATACGTGCAGAAAGTAGGGCCACACATAGAGTTTTTCATGTGAGAACTGACAGATTTTTGGAGAAAAAAGGCATTTTTTTTACTTAAACTGAGCTGGAGATGGCGGTGAAAAAGGAGATCTGCTCTCTGAAATGAAACACTACTACGGTGGACGATATGAGGTGACAGACGCATCACTCTTTGTTACAGCTGCACCGGTGTCATGTTTGGGGGGGGTTTAACAGATTAACATTGTAATGGACTCCGAGAGGAAGCTGATTACTTTAAAGAAGATTCACTCCCTGAAGAATTACCTAAAGATGAACAGAGGGATATTCAGCGTATTTCATTTTAATGGGTCGAAGAGCCCAGTTATAAACTGACTAAATCATATTTTAGTTGCTTTTTGTGAGTTGATAAATGTAACTGTGTTAAATGGGCGTTATATATCAGCTCATCTCTTCGGCTGACTATCGTTAAACTCGGAGGGAAATGGCGTCAACTTTTGGTTCTTTACGGAAGTTGCCCTAGAAGTGGGGAAAACGACAACAATCGCCTGCAAGCAACATCAGAAATACTACTGCTAATACTACTACTACTACTTCTACTAATATCACTACCAACACCGAACTCCTGGTCTGCTCCACTTTTCTGCCATAGTTTTTTGCCTCTCACTTCATATCGCTTCCTCCTGGGTGAGGATGGGACTTTTATTGTCTTTGAAAATCAGGAGCGTGTTCTCGTCCTGCTCCATGTAAAAGTGTCCTGAGATGACTGTTGTTATGATATGACCGTATAAATGAGGTGTAATTGACTAGAGATGATCCAACGCTGGTTTCTAGAGTGTGTACTGTACTTGGAAGATCAGTGTTGTAATGATTTCTCTCTACAGCTGCTGAGTTAATGAGCTGCACTGTGTATTTTAATTTCTCTGCCAGAAGACTAATGCATATTTCCTGAGTTGTATCTACACATGTTGTACTACCCTTCAGACCCCCCCTCCCCTCTAAAATGATATTTCAAACGGAGCCTCTTGTGCATCATTCTGGCAGTGAAGGCTGTGCCCTCATATTCATTAGTGGTGGAGTGACATTGAGACAGTAAGCTGGCTTTCACTCCCCACAGGACTTAATTACTGGCGTGTTACCTTCCCACAGGATACACACAGTGTTTGGAGGAGTTCTGATCAAGTAACCTTCAGGCCTTCTGCTGTGTTTGACTTTCCCAGAGTCTACAATGATATTAATATTGTATGCATCTTTGCATGTTGTGCTTCTGCAGGATCGTGGCAGTGGAATGGGGAAGCTGGAGCCCATCTCGCCCGTGAGCCCGGTCCACATGGACCCCGACTTGGATCTGGTGCCGGCTCGCTTCTCCAAGGAGGAGCTGATCCAGAACATGGACCGCGTGGACCGGGAGATCACCATGGTGGAGCAGCAGATCTGCAAGCTTCGCAAGAAACAGGTCTGCACACCTGAGGATCTGGTCTTTGACGTTACATCGGCTTGCTCTGTGGTTTAGACTGCTTAGCGCTCTGATTCAAATGTGGATTTTTGTTTCCCCGTGGAGAAGTTCTGCCGTAGGTGTCTCCGGCTTTGGAATTATATTTCTCTGCCAGAGATTGAACATGTTGATAATGGTAGCACCAGATGGACGTGAAGGTGGGAGCTTATGCAGCAGGAAGGGCTTTGGAAACTAGATTAGAAAATACAGTTTTGTCTCGATTGTGTTCACATTCTGTCACTTTGTGATCAAATCCCAACAAGGATGGGTTTGTAGAGGATGTGGATGGATTTCAGCTTTACATGAGCTTCCCTTCTAGCAGATAATTGATGTACTTCAAAGGGTTTTTTCATGAGGTTTTGTTTTGTGTGCAACCTGCATGAAGAGATAATGTGTGACAGTAGGAGTAGACGTGGGACGATATGGAATGAATGTCGTTATAATCCCGGCCAAAATAATTGCAATTCACGATATTATGCCAATAATAATCAAATGATGCTTACAACTCTAAATGGCACTAAAAGCTACTTGAACCACTTTAAATTTGGTTAGGAAACAAATATTTTTATTGCATCACACAAATATTCTTTAGTCACAAATCATAAGATCTTTTATTTATGCATTGAGTCTGTCCATGTGAACCAAATGTTCACACGGCGATGCATCGCGGGATCTGTTTTCTCCGTGTGCCTTGAGCGAAAAATACTCTGATAATCTACCACAAATTATATAAATGATGTATTATGTATGACACAAAGGCTTTAATCCTGTTAAATGATCATATATATGCATCCCACGCTCGCTTCCTGCTGTTTTCCTGGAGGTTCAGTTCCCCCAGATCACCCTCCCACATGATCAGATTTGAAAATCCATCCACTTTTTTAAGAATCTACCTATTTATTCAACGTATATGCGAACTGAAAGTGTTTTGTTTTTTAATCGTTATATGTGACGTAATCCCTTACCCACACGTTCTGCACATATTTCGTCTAAAAGCACGATGAGGTACCATTTTAATGCGTGCCACTCGTAGACGTCTACGTCTTTGCCGGCCTCGTTGGATTTGCGGTTTGTTTGTTTGAAGTGTTCATGTGTGGTTTTCCAGTTCTGAATCTCACTGCCAGACTCCGGTTGGCATCGGCGGAATAAAGTCTCCAGCAGACGTTTGCCGTGTTGTAATCGCTGCATTCAAGTTCCTACACACACACACACACACACACACACACACACACACACACTCCAGGCCGGCTGCATTCCCTTCTTCCCTTCTCTTCGGCTTTTTTCACTCAGGAGAAAAGTAGGTTAAAGTATATAAGGCTATAAATAACGGCTTCCCTGGGGGAGGAGGTGGATAATGGCGGAGGTTTTGTGACTGCTAAACCACTCATATTCCGGCAGCACTATCTCCCTTTTTGGCTGCCTGCCATGTTTGGTAGAGAGACTACGGTTGAGTTCTCTCCCTCCTCCATCAAGCATGCAGTTATGCTCACATTCATTTCATTATACCCCCCCCCCCAAAAAAAAAAATGACATCTAAGTGTTTTGTGGAGTTCCTATATGGAGCTATTGCTTTGATGAGCTTAAATATTGATTATGATGAGCCTGAATATTTTTTGAAATGTGTGTATTTATTGATTTAGACTGGGGCGTTATTACAGTATGACTCTCAGTACCATCAGACGCTGTGTTTTCTATGATGCTGCATTGACGTGGTGTGTTGTAGTGCAGGAGCTCGCCTCTATAGTGTAACAGGAAGCCCTTTAAAAGTACGTTGTTTATCGTAGCGATGTCAGTTTTAGTTAATTTGCTTTCCAAAATAAAAAAGCAAGTTGATGTGACGTACAAGCTTCCCTTTTCCTCCGGCGCTCCGCTGACTCAAGGAGCTTTGCCGTCGCATTATGAAGGACTACATCCAGCCAGTTGGAATGTTTTGTGATGTAAATGTCTTTAATTTGATTTTTAAGTAAGAAGTACAGCTGATACTTGTGTTCTAAATAGTTTGACTGGCGGTCGCTGTAAAGGCTGATCACAAGAGCCAATCAGGTTAAAATGTCCGAGAGCGTCCTGTCTGAACAGCGGAAAATTCTAACCCATAGACTGACTTGGGTAACCAGTCAAAAACATGCTTGTTAACCGTCGACACCCCTAGTTTATAGTCACATGGCCCGTCTGCACCACCACCTGCTCCGTCCAGCCCCCGATGTGTCGGCCCGCTGTGTGTGTGTGGTCGAGAGAGAGACAGGGAGGGAATATTAAATGATCAGTAACGTTATAGCTGTGATAGCTCGTGTTATGATAGGAGGCCAGCCCACCCCCGACACCGCCGCAGACCATCTACCCGGTGACGTGTCGGGAAGGTATGAATAAACAGAACCTTTACCCTCCCCCGCTACATTACACTAATAACAATGACTGAAGACAACAGCAACCACGTTTAGCCAGTAAATGAATGTAGACACGATAGCGGAAATGTATAATAACAACACATGTTAGTGATAATTAAAAACATCCCAGTGGGGTTGTTTTAACTCGTATCCAAATCACATGCTCATGATTGTTTGCTCACAAATGCCAAAGTGTTTTTCTTTGTTGTTTCAGTCAACATTTCACCTAAGAAAAGCAATGTTTACTCAATAACACAAAAAAAAAAATATATATATATATGTAATGAATCTGCGTACTCTACAGGAACCAAAGTAAAGCTGGCTATCGTGTTACGGTTACGGTTGTAATTGTGAATGATTGAGAGACTAAGCTCTGCTGCTTACAAGCATAAATCACCCCCTCCCCCCCTCCCTCAATACGCTTGCAGTTTTTTTTTTTCAAGCATTAAAACATCTGGACTAATGAAGCAGCACGGTACAACTTTATTTAAAAGGTTGTGGCCGAGTTAGTGGATGGGGGAGGGGCTTAGCTCACGGCCAGCCTGTGTCGTGTCAGCCGAGCTCAGGACGGCTGGTTTATTTGATTTTACTCTGTGGTGGGTTTGTGAAAGGGAAGGGGGGTCTCTATGGGAATGTCTGCGTTCCCTTCACCAGATGCTTATCCCGGCCTCTCGTGGCACATGATGATCCATCTTGCTCCGCTCTCATGTGGATCCTCTGGCGGCCGGCGTCCCCCCCCCCCTCTGAAGCCCCCCGACAGGAGATGAGGAGGGGGGGCTGACTTAACTGTAGATCAGCTATATGCACGCCACTCTGCCACACTCGGACTCGGGCCTGCGGGCGGACCGTTCCAGCTGAATGCACTCCGCTTCACCCGCCTGCACAACACACACACCGTATCCAAACATACATCAACAACTATTAACTGTTGACGGTACGTTTGGTCGTAGTGTACCATATAGAGTCTGTACTTCACTATGAAGAACACCTAACATGCTGTTGTTTGGAGGAAGAGGAGGGCCTTTTATAAGCCTTCTTTATGATATACTGGACATGATGACATGGCTGTTTTCTGTGCAGCGTAAGGCACATTCAAAGCATTAATCATTTAAGTGTTTATATGCATGTTGTCTCGTTATCGCCTGCCATTATCACAGGCAGAAGGAAGGGAGGATTAATGATCCAGACTTGTCCATTAACACCTTTACAACATCTGGATAGGACGGCCTCTTTCAATGCTGCATGGTCTGCTTTAATATCGGATTTCTGTCCAAGCTGCCGAATCTGCACGGAGTGTGTCAATGTAAAAGTGCTTTTTTTCACAACAGGCTTCTCCTCTGTACGATCCGTGCTCCTTCAAGGGAAGATTGACAGGAAAAAAAGCAATAACTGAACATGATTGGCAGCGACACGTAAAGGTTGACGCACCTCGACGCTGCCAGTTTCTCACGGCTCTCCCTGCCAAGACCCAAAAACTAAACTCTTTCTTACTTGCTGTCTGTCTCATTTGTTCAAATCCACTGTTTCTGTCCAAATAATGTAGTTTTGTTACACGCCAGAGTGAGTTGTGAAGTAGAGAAACTCCACTGTTTCGTCTGGTGTTAATTTCCCCACATTTCCCTCTTTTTTTTTTCGGACTCTCTCATTGGATGTTCCAGCCACACAGCAGGCTTTGGCTTTGTTTACAGGCTGTTGTAGTAACTCTGATTAACAAGGCCCTGGGGACTTAATAGCCATTACAGCTAATAGGACACTTAGTCTCATCCCTGCTGGAGAGCTGGGGGGGGGGGGGTTCATCTAACGCACACCTCGCTACAGGAGCTGGTGAACCTCAGGTCTTCCTGGAAGATCAGACCTGTTTTTGGTGGATTTGTTCAGTGGTAGCTGACATCTTTGTTTGTTTGTTACAGCAACAGCTGGAAGAGGAGGCCGCAAAGCCGCACGAGCCGGAGCGACCCATCTCGCCGCCGCCCAGCGAGGCCAAGCACCGCAGCCTGGTGCAGATTATCTACGATGAGAACCGGGTCAGTAGAATACGCACCACACACTCAAACCGCCCAGGCCCAGATTACCTCGCGTTGGCAGTGTGGTTCGGCTTGATCACATATGCAGTGAGCTGCCACGAGAGAGAGCCGGGAGCTCCACGGTTCAGTGTTGTTTGGTTGGAACTAACAAACTAAAGTAATTTAATATTGCCTTGTTTGTTTGGCCCTGATGTCCGTGATGGGACTATATGGAGTTTATTCCATTAAAAAAGACAATTAGTTGATTATTGGAATAATTGTAAATATCATTACGAGTGACTTGAACAAGCTGTTATTTATTTATGCAAGGAGACCTTATGCTTCATGGTCATCTTATTTCACAATATGTGATTGTTTTTCCACTAAAACGATGTGTCCTATGTGTGACGCCACAAAAACATCTGTTTCTTAAACTAAACTAAATGTAAAGTTTGAAGCAGATTTCCATATCTTCCCGTACCTGGAGAGGGCAGCTAGTCTGTCGAAGGTGGAGACGGTGCGTTTAAGGTCACCTAGATTACCCAGCAGGTGCCGCTTTAACGAGAGATTTCACCGCCAGTGAAAGCCCCGTGGTGTGAACGTCTCTCGGGATGTTTTTCAATGCATTTCACAGACTGTGTAGAAAACCTTTGGAGTGCTTTTGTAGTGTAATGCTGAGCAGAATACCGTAGCACTGTTGGGTTTTTTCCTTTGAGGTATGTCATTTTAATTTACCCTGATTTGATGTTATCATCAAAAAAAAAAAAAAAAACTTTGTCAACAAAAGCAGATGCCAGAAAATATTTCTCTCCCACCTCACCCTCCCAATCTTTGTCATGCGAGGCAGAACTCTTGCTGAACAGAATAAGCTGCTAAAGGTCAACACAGCAGGCATGATGAATCACACACACACACACACACACACACACACTGAAACAGATCTTATTCTTTTATCAGCTGTGCAAGTATAATCATTCTTTCAAGAAAAGCAGAGCCGAGCAGCTGGGAGGTCGTATATTGCTGTTTTGTAAACGTCCTCCTCACAGCAATATTTATTATAACCAGTGGTGCTGTGAGGGATTCTCAGTGCTCTCAGTCCCCCTAGTGGTTTTTATTGGAACAGCAGGGAACTCCTCTCTCACACTGTATCACACCCCAGATCCAACCTCTCTGAACACGCTCCCTCTGGGAAGCTCATGTTCAAACTTCACACTTGAGAGTGAAAAGGGAGCGCGGCATCTCTGGGACACCTTCAAGGTAAATCCTTTCCATGAAATGACAAGGCAGCGTAGCGTGGCGAGAAAATAGGCTGCAAATGGAGTTTAACATAGGGGTCGATGAGCCAGTGTGGCTTTTTCAGGGTTGAACCGAAACATATGCAAGAAACCGATATTTGTCTGCAGTAAAATGTAAAAAAGGTGTCCAAATAAATAAGTGCAATAATTCCTGGAAGTTTTATGAAGTAAAAATAATAAGTGATTGAAATGTAAGTAAGTACAGGGAACTCTCAGCAGCATTACTATATGTATGCTATTTTATGTTTATATCATATCTCATTTTTATTTCCTGTATTGAAATTTTGCATGAAAGTTTCCATACAAATAAAGTATGATTTGAAGAAACAAACGAATAAAATAGTTCCCTGAAGTTAAAATAAAGAGTAGAGTAGTGTCTGCTGCTGCATCAGAGCCAAAAAATGTATAATTTTATCAGCAAATCGGCTTAAATAGGACCGATACGATGACCATAGAAATGCTGAATATCGGTGACCCCTAAGTTTAAAACCCTGCCTGAGTGTCATTGAGCAAGAGGCTAAATCCTTAACAGCAGCACAGCTGTCCCAGATAATCACCCAAATACTGGAGAAGACCTTTTTTAAAGTTGAGGATCGAGGATTGTTTTAATCACTTATAAGACGCTCCATGGCCGAACTCTCGCTGACATCTCTGAGCTGCTAATCCCTGACACCACCCGACGCCCGCGCAGGTCATCCAATCAGAACCCGGCGCTCTACTGAGCGCCAAACGTAAACCTACAGAGGATCAACGTGGATCTTTACGTCTTGTGATTCTCTGTCTTCCCTGCTGAAGTTAATGTAAAGCACCTCGTAACCCAGGTGTTTTAAAAAAGGTGCTCTACAGATCCAGTGTGTTGTTCTTTTAAAGGGAAGGTCCTTCAGGACGAGCAGCCTGACCAGCTCAGCTAAACCCCAGCACCTCTGAATTCATCATGGCTGACTCCACAATGTAGCTTGACCTCTGTAACACTTTCCACTTCCCCCTGACGGGCAGGATGTACTCGCTGCCCCCTCCTCCCTCCTCCCTCCTTCCACCGAACCAGCTCCTCCAGGTTTTTTCTAGTTTCACTCACGCTATACCCAAAGCTGCAGTGACTCACAGCGTTCAGCCATCCAGTCATATTCATTCTTTTAGTCACTAGAACGTGGTTTTTATTGATTTCCCAGAGGTGGGAAGCAATGAAGTACAAATACGTTTGTTATCTGTTCTTTCCTCTCCTCACATTTTCCAGTTAAGGGGAATTATTGATAGTTTCTTCTTAATATGACGTGAGATTCGATTAGCCTTGCAAAAAAACAGTCAGTAGTACTTATTACTTATACTTTGAGTCTATTTCAGATCCTGAATCAGTACTTCTACTTTTACTGGAGTCTTTCTGAAGACAAGTATGTGTACTTTACATCCTTAACTCACGTAGGTCTGTACTCTTGACGCCTCTGTTAATTCCTAATTAAATCACATCCTGATGCAATCCAAACGAGACACTTTTGTTTCCATGTTTTCAGCTCTCGGCGTTCCCTCTTTAAAAAGCACAGTCTCTCACAGCACCAGGCTATTTCTAATAAATGTAGTGGATGGGTTTTGAAATGTGATCATGTGTGAGGTGAATCGGGGGGAGTTGAAACTCCGGGCCAGCAGCAGGTTGAGAGGGGGATATGATCATTTATCAGAATGAGTTCATTTCTGTTTGTAGGATTATTATTATTATTTTTTGCTCGCGGCGAGCAGAGAAAATAGAGCAGCCGGTGAATATGGTGGCACTGAACCCGGCGCTGTTAACCAGATCAGACAGATATCTGCTCTCTCACACACAGGTAATTCAGTGGATGTCTTGGATCTGATAAAAGCCACCAGGGCCGGTTTCCCGTCTGTCTTATTGTATTTGTTCCAGTCCCCGTTCCAGTTTGTTTATCTGTGACGGGGAAGAACAATGGCAAACTTGAGTGTCACATTAACTGCCTGGTCATATAACGTTGATGGCTTTATTTATGTCTTCTCTGGCTTGGATGCTTCTTGAATGAATTTATGCTTTTTTATTTTTAATATCAGACATCTATCTGCCCACGGGCATGAAGTGTATTGATGTTGCATTAAAACTTAAAGACGAGCTGAAATGGCAGTATTTATCTTCCGTACAGATGGGCTGACCGTAACATCATGTCACGATGTAAGCACATTTTATTTTCCAGGAGGAATTTTTTTTAAATTTGATTTCGATATAAATAATATCATATTTGATTTAAAAATACGGAGAAATATATTTTTATGTAATTTCTTCGGCATATCTTGTCAAATAGGTGTCTTAATAGAACTGGGAATGTGATGTAGAAGGAGGTTGAAAAGGCATTTTTTCACTAAGGCTCTTTCCAAACCTGTTGTGCGTGTTATTTATCGTCTGCAAATATGTATTCATGCATATTGGTGCATGTGCGTTAAAGCATAGATAACTCGGCTTGTTGAGCTGGTGTCACCGCCGTGTCGGTCGTCCCTTCTGGGCTCAGTGTCGGCAGCTTTCTCAGACAGAGTCGTCGAACCCCGGGGATGGCTCTGCTCGAGTTCACCCCTCTCATATTTAGAGCTTAGCTGTCACAGACATGAGCACCACAGAAAGAGACTGCATTATCATAATTCTGTTGAACAATCCTAAATCCTCGTGTCTGCGCCGCATGAAGACGGCCTTCCCGTCTCTCTGTTCCTTTGTTTGCTTCTCTCTCAAGCACCAGCAGTGTTGGTTTCACGGTTGTCACCAGAGACTGTATGTAAGACGTGGACGTCGTCATGGTGACGTGGACATCGTCATGGTGACGTCACCCGTTGGTTTGTGGACGAAGGTGCTGTTTGACTCTGAATGGACATCATGCTGTATAGAAGAAGACTTGATGATGGATGTAATGGAGCCGCTCTGCTTGGGTCTCATGATGAGGGTGTGTGTGTTTGATTGTGTGTGTGTGTGTGTGTGTGTTTGATTGTGTGTGTGTGTGTGTGTGTGTGTGTGTGTGATAGTGTGTGTGGTGGAGATGGATCGAGAGGGCAGTTACTCTCTCTGTAATTATCCATACTTTTAGAGCAAAGATAATACTGTGCACCACTTCTTTTGCATCTCCTCCGCCCCCTTTTTCTCTTTATAGCTCCATTTTAATGTCTATTATTGAACCTGACGAGTGTTGATGTCTGCATTGTGCAGTCTTGCTTTAAAATTTGGGTAAAAAACCTAAATAAAATTACAGCCAGAGAGAGAAGAGCATCTTTGAGGCTCCCCGAGGATGTGAGGCTGTTTTTTAGTAATTGCTGTTCATTAACTGCCTGTGTAGTGAGCTCTCTGAGGCAATACTCTGCAGCGTGTTACACCTACTCACTGCTGAGGAAGCCGCGTGAATGAGGAAACCAATGCAAAACGAGTCGAGGAAGAATAATAGCATCATGTTACCTTATTTGCATTAGAATGATGTGTCTAGTATGGACAAATCTGAATAGTCAGCGGCTGTTTTTTATTATTATTTCAGAGGAAATGCACTTATAAAACCAGAGCCAAGTGGTTTGGCTTCCCTCTCAGGTGACCCAGTTGGAAGTCTTGAGTTGAGCTCGGGTGCGTGAGCTCCTCCAGGTCTTACATCCAAGTCCGTTAGCGTGAGTCTTGTATAAACTTCAGAGTAGATCCCAAATACCTCCTGTGTCGCCTCTGCAGCGAAGACGGAGTGAAAGGGACAAGGAAGCAGCATGACGTGGAGGCTGGTGAGGGATAAAGGTTGACACACACACACACTGTTATCACCTCTAAAATCCCCTCCCTCACATCCAGCCCTGCCTCGCTGTACTTCCATCCCATCTGTGAACGTGTCAGCCCTGCCCGTCTCACTGCGAGGTCACTGAAGGAGATGAAGTGAGACAGAAAAGCACCGGAGCATGTTGCGTGTCACCGAGGAGGGTCCGTTTGATCGATGGAGCGGGGAGAGTGGAATGAGAGAGAGAGAGAGCGCCGCCAACATGGAGAGGTGTAGTCTGGGACACGGCGAACACATTTGTCTGCTGGAGCTAAATATAAAAATGTATGGAGGAGCAGAGCTGCAGAGGTCATCCTCCGGAGATGGTGCTCGGCTTTATGCCGCGACTCTTCTCCTCTCTTGCTTTCTGGTTTAGTTCTCAGAGGCTGAGTGTTGCAGGTAGAGCTGGAGGTGAGATCTTTTCTCTCTTTCATCAGATGTCTCTTAGAGATAAGCACCAAAGCCCTTTAGCCTCCCCCTCCCTTCCCTTGTTTTTTTGCTCTTTCTCTCCCACTCACTTTCTCTTCCACTCCCACTGACTTCCCTGCCTGCCTCCTCTTTCTCCCTTCCTCTCTCTGCTCAGGGGAGGTGAGTAATCTTTTTCTCTTCTGGTAGGAGAAAGTGGGGGGGGAGGGGGGGGGAGACGAGGAGCTGTGGCCCAGCTTGAGTTAAAAGCTCTAATAATAGCCGCTGCGTCCATCCATCCATACATCCAGCGAGCAGCGGTGCAGCCGGCGATCAAGCGAGCATGCTTGCCGCGTTGCCGTGGTGATGGCAGAGGTGCAGGCGGCCGACTAATGTGCTGCTTCTGTTTGTGTTCCCTCACCAGAAAAAGGCAGAGGAGGCGCACAGGATCCTGGAGGGACTGGGACCCAGGGTCGAACTGGTGAGTGGAGGCTTTGATTTCATGTCTTTTGTGTGTTTTCTACCCAGCATTGTGATGAAGTTCAGGTTTGAAGGATGCTTGGGAGAGACCAGGATCGGGTTCTTGGGTGCACGCCTCTTGAGACGGAGTGTAAATAAAAAAATGGGACTTTTATATATTATTCCCACACTCACTTTGTTTATAATGCTTTATTTTTAAATGTCCACACATCTGTCTTTACATCTAGTTATCAAACACAATCTCTAACCCGGTGAATTTAAACTCCTTAAACAATTTACTTTTGATCTTAATCAAAGACGCTTCACTAAAGCGCTTCTCTGTTAACATATCTGTGTGTTCCCTTTCTGTTGCAGCCTCTGTACAATCAGCCCTCTGATACCAAGCAGTACCATGAGAACATCAAAATGTGAGTCTGTCTACATTTAAGAAGTGTTTTCTGTCTGAATGCCACTTGAACTGCTGAAGAGAGCGTTTAACCATGGAGACGGGAGCTCACGTTGGGTTGTTTGATATGCAAATGGTGTCACCACAGATCTCCTGTTTTATGTTTAAAATAAGTGGTTGCAGTTAAAGCTGTCCTGACGCTCCTGAAAACTGAAATACTAAAATACCACATAAAAAGCTGGAGAAGTCCTGGACCACAGAGACAAACCTCACCTGGTGTAGTTGTGTATTCCCTCTGAGGGAGAGAATCACCTCTTGTCTCAACCGTCCTTCCCCTTTGGCAGACTGCTAAGAATGGCATTTCATTGGGGTTTTACGTCTTTATGCCAACTTAGTAATGACATTACTGGCATAAACGTGTGTAACAAGGGCAGCCACGGAGGTAAAAACCTGATGCCAGGGACCTGGAGGACCTGCACCAATGTTCAGGTTGAACATGACACTGCAGTAATGGTGACAATGGAATCAGCCGGCAGATCAATCTATAGGAACCTATTTATTATAATGTGAGAATATGACTCCCAGCTGCTGTCTCGTTACCTTCCGTCCTGCTGGGCTGCCAGGTAGAAGTTTTCAGTGTCGTGTTTATACTCTGGCCACATAAGAAATTGGCTTTAGTGTCGCTATGGATCTGCACAATGTTGGAATAAAACTGACATTTCAATATTTGTTTTTCTGCAATATGAAAAAAGAAATACAGGAATGTTCCCCATAAATGTTGTGCATGAATTAGTTGCAGCTTGCTGCGGGAGAGGCTCCTCCCACACACACACACACACACACAAAAAAAGAAGAGTTCATCATGAAAATGTGGTGGAGCGATCCAGGCTGCAGGTCATTAATCAGAAAGAATGTATTAGTCATGGAAAATGAGAATCATGAGGAGTTTTCCTTTTTTATATCAAACACTTGATGTGTTAATTTGCAAACATTGCATGTCCCGCAATGTGATTGTTGCTCATGCTGAGACTATATATATATATATATATATATATATATATATATATATATATATATATATATGGTGCAGCCCCAAGTAGCTTCGTCATATTTGAATTCTTTGAATTTGTCTTTTAAACGCTGACAGCTTCAGATAATCCATTTGTCAAACAAACTAGTAAATAAACAAACATAGCGATGACCTCTGAAATGGACTTAAAAGACTGTTGGTCTCTTATTTTTCCCACCTGGTATTTTGACCTGGAATATGAACAGCAGGGTGCCTGTCTTGCATTGGGTGAATGTGTACCATATCATATGTTAATGTGTACGTGCAGTTAAGAGGAGCTGCTGTGTAATCTTTCACCTCTGATGCTCTGAGGGACATGAGGGGTTGTGATGGCTGGTCTCTGGACGCGGTGCCAATGCAGAAGATGTGTCTGACCTCTTGGCCACGCTCGGCTCTGTCTTCACTGCTTTTGATCCCTGCACCGTTTGATCAGTATTATTGCCTCAAAGCAATTAACTGAAAAGTCTCCCTCCATGTGTGTGTGTGTGTGTGTGTGTGTGTGTGTGTGTGTTATTAAATACCACTGTGTCCCTTTGAGCCAGTACAATTGACTTCTTTGTTGTGCTAACTGGTTTGATAACCTTGGCTCTGGTCCCTGCTGGTTTCCATGAGTACAAATATCTCTGGAGCTCCCGTCCTCCTGCACACTCGCTGCCGCTCTGCTCCTGATATCGCCCTTCACATATTCCGACTGCTATGAAGGCAAAAGAGAATCCAAACTCTGAAGTCTGGGAACCTTTTTGCCCAGCGTGCTCTACCACAGGGGAACATCTGTCACAAGCATGCCTTTTTAATGGCTCTCTCAGCTGTCATGTTTTGGAGATATTTTGCCAAATTACAGTGTTCTCCGATATCTCAGGAGTGGCACCGGCTTAGAGCCGGACAAAGGAGACCTTTGGTAGGGGTTCAGGGTTTCTAATCTTTCCCTTTGCCATCTGGTGTCCAGAGGACAATGCCATCTCTGTCTTTAAAAAGCTGAATCTGTCAGTCGCATACAAAGCAAGTTCTCACCATTATGTGCCGCCGTGGTTAGTGTGGATATCAGGATCGCTATCTAGCTGGATTCTGCTGCAGTGACTTTGCTGAAAATGTGTCTGTTTGTTTGTGTGGGAGTGTTTATGTAGGTTGGGGGTTAAGGCTGTTTAGACTCAGGTTTGTTATTGCAGATAACATGTTTGGGAAATGGAGAATGGGTCATCCTTTGTGTTTATCCCTCCCAACCCTAAATGTTATCGTGCGATCTTCCATTTTTATTTTATTTTAAAAACTCATACACACCCGTAGCGACGTCCTCGTCTTCTGTCCTTCCCTGTGACCTGAAGGACCCTGCGGCTCAGCCGAAGTGACTAATGTAGAATAAGATTACATTAATCAGCGGGGAAACGTGACCTTACAACTGACAGATTAAGTGTCAGGAATAAAATTCTGTCTCGCAGCACAGAAAGACACAAACTGAGTGGCTGCCTAAGGAGATTACTGGCCCTGACCTTTATTTGAAGCACTGTGGCTGGCTGTTCCCAGCCCAGACAAGTTTTATAAGTTTGGCTCACCTCGCTGTCCTTTCCACCCAGAAGCAAGTTTGAGTTTATCGAGCGGTGGCATGCAAGGACAGGCATTATTTGTGAGTGTGGTTTTTGTTTATTTGTCGGTGAAGAAGTGAAGCGGAGGAAGTGGAGAGGGTAGAAGGAGAATATCATACACTTTGATTATTATTATTTATTATGTGTCCTTACCTCATCCTTTTATTGATATCCCTCTGCCCCTCTTTCTTTTTTGTCCTTGCTTCTCTTTTCTTGGACCCTCTCAGAAACCAGGCGATGAGGAAGAAGCTCATCTTATACTTCAAGAGGAGAAATCATGCTCGTAAGCAGTGGGTAAGTAGAGGACTCCACATTTTTGACTCTCCGCTGGGACTGCGCCCATGACGGATGACTAGTGTGAAACTGGGCCAGCTCCTCCTTGAAGTGAGTGGCCATTTTAGGCAGACCAAAGAGAAATAGAGCCCCGGGCATAATCTGTTGTCAGTACAGTGCTTTGTAAAAAAAAAAGAAAAAAAAAAAAGAATTCTCTCACACAGTCAAAAGAAAATAAAGTCCCAGATCTTTTGAATTCTCATGTCAGCCAAGCCTTTCTAATGAGCGTTGTACGAGGTTGGGCTGCACTCATGCCTGCCAGTGATTGAGGGAGACTGAGCCAAAGAGCATGACTATAAATAAAGCAGGGATCAATGGGGTGAGCTCTCATGCTCGAGCCAGGCGGACATCTTAAAAATCAACTGGCTTGAGAGAAAATCGTTATTGCAAATCAGGTTTTACTATGAGATCTGCATCCAGCGACAGCCGCTTCACAGCTGTGGGTGGAAAATGTATGTGAGGTCAGAAAGGACGGGATCAAATGCAGCACCTGTGTCAGACGAGGGTCCGTGCTCCTCTGGTGTTGGGAGGAGGCGGCGGCGGCGGCGGCGGCGGCTCGTGGGCAGAGCGTGTGGGGAGACATCAGCTCGTGGTTTATGAGCCCACTGAGGGTCGTGTCTCCACCAGGTTTAATGGTCTGCTTTACAGCCGGCCTGCGAGGAAGCTGGAAAAACCAGTAGGCCGTCGTCTGCCAGAGCAGTGGCTCGAGGCCAGACTCCCCGGAGAACACCAACATATCACTCTGCCCCCCCTCTGACCATGTAGCGGTTCACGGCGGGACACCGAGTTAAAACCATGAGTGCTCCGTCACGTTTCTGTCTCGCCATCAAGATGGAAGGGGCTTGTGGACTGAGACGCCTTTCTGTGCTGCTTCAGGAACAGAAGTTCTGCCAGCGCTACGACCAGCTGATGGAGGCCTGGGAGAAGAAGGTGGAGCGCATCGAGAGCAACCCGCGGCGGCGAGCCAAGGAGAGCAAGGTGCGGGAGTACTACGAGAAACAGTTCCCGGAGATCCGCAAGCAAAGAGAGCTGCAGGAGCGCATGCAGAGGTGGGGGTCACCAGGTTGTTCTGTGATTGGCTGAGTGAAAGGCTTTTAATTTCCTGATGGAACTGACTTGATCACGTTTGATTTGTTGCCAAGTTCCCGCTCTGAGTGTGGGTTTGTTTGATGGTGCGGCGTGTGGGAGGCGATGCGTGGGTTGTTTTTTCACTGACGGATCTCGTGTGTTTCTTTCCCCGTTCTCCGTAGCCGTGTTGGGCAGAGAGGAGGTGGGCTGGCGTCGTCGGCCGCTCGCAGCGAACACGAGGTCTCTGAGATCATTGACGGGATATCGGAGCATGAGGTAAAACATGGTTTGCTCCTCCACTTCCTCTACACTCATCATTCCACATCAAATTAAAGTTGTCTGGATTGTGTTGAACGTTAGCACGGCCACCAGGAGAGAAACCAAAGTGTCTTTTTGAAGTTTCTTTATTAATTAGGGCAAATCAAAGTTGTCATTGAGACGTTAAAGAGTACTGTAAATCCTGGAGGTAACTAATGAAGCTGGCTTCCTCGTACAGAAACATGTTTTCATGAATATGAATCACTGTTAGTACACAGTAAAAGAGGCCCATACTGTAATGTTTCAGATGCCACTCAGTAATGTGTAATCCAGCTGCTATACAGATGCTCTGGTATGCCACTGGATCATTTGCGGTAGCTATGCTAGCACGGCTAGCCCAAGCTAAATAGCAGTCCTTTAAGGCCACCGGAGCCCGGCGGCGAGCACAGCTGCTTTCAATTGAAATGCTCCCAAAACTTTGATAGTTTGTGGTGGTTTTTACTGCCTGTCCTCTTTTCTTTCTTTCTTTTTTTTTGAAACAGCGTTCCCTCGTTTCTCTTCCCTCCGTTTATGCGGAGTCGACACATTAACAGCATCAGTCATTTTGTTCTTGTGTGCTGTACTTTGATGAATGGGAGGCAGAGTGGGCAAAACGTCAGCGTGGGATACAGAATCACAACCATGTAGTCGCCTGCAGATTTAGCTGCCTCTTCTTCCTTTTTTTTTTTTTGGAAACGCTTCTGAAAAAATTATGCACACAAAGTGTTATTAAATCCACATTTCCAAGAAAAAAACGTGAATCACCGGGAGATCGCTGTCACACGCGTTTTAATGGGAAAAAAATAAAAGCACAACCGTTTTAAAGAGCTTTAGACCAATAAATCAGGGGACATAACCTGCTTTTATAAATACAGACCTTCTAGAATAGATTTCCCCGTCGGCAGATTGATTCATTAGTAGTTGAGCTTTTCAAATCGTGCTACAATCACATATCTGTGCTCATAAAATCCTGCCGTTGGGTGCCAGCATAGCTCAGCAGTAGAGTCGGCGCCCCACGTACCGAGGACGAGTCCTCACCGCCGCGTCCCCGGGTTCGAATCCAACCGGCAGCCTTCTCGGCAATGCCATCCCCATCTCTCTCTCTCCCCCTTTCACTCACACTCTCTCTCAATAAAAGCCCAAAAAACGACTACAAATAAAATCCTGCAGATGGTACGTTTTGTTTTCACGCCACTTGGACGTAGACCCACCTTTTTAAAGTCTTGGCTCCGTCCTCGCCAGTGTTTTTTTAGCAGTTGTTCTAGCCCAGGATGACAAGGTTGCCCTGTAGGGCTGGCAACAAATATTTGGGAGTCACGCTGCTTCCATCCATTCATTCATCCATTCATTGAAACTGGAACGTTACGTTATGGTCACGCTGAACGAGGAATAGTTCAACAACCGCCCGGCTGACGTTTGTACTTTTTAAAAAAATTATATTTACTGGAAATTCCCCGAACACAATGAACAGACGGACTGAAGGAAACGTTGCAGCAATCTGGTGATGTCTCTAATTTCACCTTCACGAATCAGACGTTCCTCGTCCGCCTTCAAAGCTAGCCACAGAAAAAACTACAAAACAACATGGCGCACATCGCTGTGTTGCTCGCAGCACAGTTAGGACGTAGCAGCAAGATTCAGATTCTGAAAAAAGTGAAGCCAAAGCTGAGATGCCTTCAATATTCTGCATTCTGTCTGACCAGAAAGCAGGGGATGCTTTAGGGGGCGGGGCTTACCTGCTGATTGACAGGTCTCTACCAATGCTAGTTAGCTATTAAGATGACTTTAACTTAGCTGGAAAGTTGACCTTGAATTAAAGAAGCTAACTTTGTTAGCCACTTCCCTTCACTGGTTGCTAAAATTCTGAACTCTAGTTTTCAAACCTGTAATCCACAAACCGACGGGGGAAGTTGCCATGACTACGGCCACCTGGTATATACAGTATATGTTTAGGATGCGGTCTCATCAATATAATGTGCAAAAAACAACAACTTTTGAACAGTTAGAAATGTGTTTTTTTTTTTACAAATTTTATTGAAAAATGTGTATTTTAATAGCAAATATTCAATCGTCGTTTTTATCCACTTTTGACAGTCGTAACGCTGTGAGCAGAGCTGGCTGATATCTACCAGTCACCCATTAGACCTGGTCCCTTTAAGATGAGCGGTGTGCAACATCGGGTTGTCATGTCAAGAAATGCATTCTGCCTTTTTACCTCACTAAGATAACGCAGCATTGATGTTGTAACTTCCTGTGTGTGTGTGTGTGTGTGTGTGTGTGTGTGTGTGTGTGTGTGTGTGTGTGTGTGTGTGTGTCTGCCTGTGTGTGTGTGTGTGTGTGTGTACGTTAGAACACGGAGAAGCAGATGCGGCAGCTGGCGGTGATCCCTCCCATGCTGTTTGACGCCGAGCAGCAACGCATCAAGTTCATCAACATGAACGGATTGATGGACGACCCCATGAAGGTGTACAAGGACCGGCAGGTCATGAACATGTGGAGCGAGCAGGAGAAGGACACGTTCAGAGAGAAGTAAGGCTTCCAATAGAAACCCTCTTTGTGTTCTAGCAGCTGGATTAGCCACATTAATATATATATATAAACATACATACATACACACCATATTTTGCACCCAGAATACAGTGCATGAACAGTTTTTCTCAGGCTTTTTTCACTTAAAATGTCCCAAATCTTGCAGCTCCATTGTTGTTTCGGAGACGACTCTGATTGAAGTTTGTGTTGTACTCCCTGTGAAACGTGTCTGACCGATAAAGGGTCAGTGAGTTGTTGGTAAGGAAGTGAATCTTCCCCTTTCGTGAGAAACGAGAGGAGGCGTTTCATGCTGCCAAGTCGGATCAAACCCACACAGAGAAATCAGTGTCTTTATAGTCATGCAAAAGGAAGAGCTGCAGTAAATATACAGTTCGGCTTTTGTTAGATCCCAAGGTCGGTCTTTTTATTTAGGATAAATGCAATAGATGTGTACCTGAGGAGAAATGTGTTGATTCAAAGAAAGCTAAGTCTAAAATGTCCATTTCCTGCGTGGGCTCCTCCTCCTCCTCCTCCTCCTCCTCGCTCATTATCGTTGTTCTTTTTTAATCTTCTGTTTGGAGCTCTGAGTCATTCCATCAGCAGGTTTCTGGACTGTCTTTGTTCTGCTCCCGCAGGTTCATCCAGCACCCCAAAAACTTTGGTCTGATTGCGTCATTTCTGGAGAGAAAGGTATTGATGAATTTCTCTTTTCTTGTATGAGAGATGCAGGAGATGACAGTGATTGAAATCCTCGTTTCATTCACGTTTCAGACGGTGGCGGAGTGTGTGCTCTTTTACTACCTGACCAAAAAGAATGAAAACTACAAGAACATAGTGCGCAGGAACTACAGACGCCGAGGAAGAAGTCAGGTATTCTCAGTTTAAAATACATCACACAGCACGCTTTGTAGGCCTTTCTAATCCGAGAGGGCATCACTGTATCTTCTTCTTCTTCCTTTTTTCTCCAAAGTCTTCTCTTGGTATTTCCAGGCGACCAAGAATTCAGCTGCAGTCACTTAGCTCATGGTGAAAAACTTGTTTTCCATTCTGTCATTACACTCCGGGGCTGATGCCGTTCTCTGTTGTCAAACACGTTTGGCAGGAACCTCCACAACTAGCTTTTCCCTGCTTGTGTGTGCGGCGGATGTAACTGAAGGCTTAAGACTCAGAGCTTTGTCCGGTTGGACAGCGGACACGTTTCTTTCTACGCGGAGTTGAACATGTTTTGAGCGACGGACGCTTGGACGGAGATAAACGTGAGGTATCTGGCGCCCGCGAAGGGATTTAAACTCTTTGAAAACTCCTGAAGAAGCGGTGTTGTGTTGCTGAGTGTGTGCGTGGATTTAATCTGGCTTCCAGCACCGGAGCTGTCGTGATGTTTTCACAGTGAGGTCGTCTAACACAGCGTTTGAGTCTCAAGCCACAGAACTCCCGGGATGAGTCGTTCTGAAAAACGCCGAAAGGTCATGCTTGCTGACGGAGCACTATTTCCATGATGACAGCGTCTTTTTTTTTCTTAAACACAGGTCGTTTCTGTTAAGCTAATGAGCTCCCGGTTATTACTTAACCTCAGATCAGGTGCGAGCCGTTAAACTTCACGGTGGCGGGCGCTAAGGAAACGGCGGGATAATTTACTGGCGACCTTTTCCCGTGGGTGCAAGGTGTCTCCTCATCTCTCCTGAACAAACCTTCCTGCTCATTACCCAGCGGTCTCCGCTGCACGTCTGGAGCAGCGGCGAGCGCTAATGGATTGAAGTCTCGGAGGGAGGTAGCTGGAGAGGAGGAGCAGAAAGCACAATATGTCAGAACGACGGCAAATGCTAATAGAGATTATGTTTTGGGTGGAGAGGAAATGGAGGGGGATAAGTAATAGCTTAATGCAAATGTTAATGTGTTTCCAGACTTACTGAGGCTTATTTCTTTTTTCTTTTTTCCTCACAATGCTGTTGTTGAGTGGCTGAACTCTCAGGCTGGCCCTGGATCAGCTCGGGGCATATTTAGACGCGTCGCTAACAGATCTCGGTCGTTAGAGTGGACGGAGATTAGAAAGCTGACGACATGTCTGAGGGGAACATGAGGCCGAGTGACCATTATGTGCTTTTATTTGTTTTCCTGCCCGAGTTAAATTCAAAGGGATGGAGAGGGCATTAGTGACGTGGTGTAAATGGAGATGGAGGTCGCGTCTGTGAATGGATCCTCCTACTTTCTCATTCCCGTCTCTCTGCCTCCCACTCATTGCTGTCTCCGTTTGTGTCCTTTTTATGTTCTCTTGCCGGGAGCCATGTGTAATGTGTCTTTTTATAGAGCAGATATGTTTAAAGACACCAAGCAAAGTGGATGCAGCTCAAAGGCAGCAGCGAGCCAACGCGTCGTGGGGAGTTGTGATCGGTTTGAGGCGGTGTTTAAAGGCTCTCTGGTTAGACGGCATGCTTGTGTTAATGTGAACTCTAGCCCTAAAAGCCCAGACAGACAGGAAATTAGTAAGGAAGTGGTTCTGGGTGTTAAAAGAGCATATTTCAGAACTTTCGTATCCCGTTTTGTTCTGTCTTTACAGAAAACCATTTAGGTTTTTGTGTTTTAGGTCCGTCAGTAAAAGTGAAACAAAGTCTCCTGATGTCAAAGATAGAAATGATTTTGTTTCATGTTTTGTTTTTTCTTTTTTAAATATGCTGTGGTTTGTTGTGTTATCACAAGAAGAATCATACCGTCTGCAGCCGTGTGTCCACTTGTCTGAGTAATGTGTTAATTATCAGATCTGCCACAGGAAGTGCCTCCTCACTCACAGAGCAACCAGGCACAACATGTACATGAGATATTAGGCAACTTTACATTCTCTGCAAAATGATAAATTGATAATCCCATTCATCTTTTTTTTGTGTCCAAACATTGAAGAGTAAACTGGGGCAGGGTTCACCAACCTTTTTGAGACTAAGATCTCAACAATTCAGCATTTGAAAGTCTTACAACTTCAAATTCATCACATTTTTGTGCAACGTTTGGTGTCTGGACCAAAGTGGGTTTTTTCCCTGTGGGAGCTTTTTAGAGGCGCAGCAGTTTTCTTTTTAAGCTATTATACGGAATATACATGGAAGTAAAACTGTTGGCACAAGGGGATGAAGGGAGGCAGGTCGGACCTGCAGGTCAGACCCGCGGGTCTACGTGGGTCTACGTGGGTTCAGAGGATCGCTTGGTTCAAGAGCTGAAAACGGTCAGAATAGGCACTCAGCACAGGGTCGGTACGGGTGCTGGAAATCCTTGAAAACACTTGAATTTCAATGTGTTTATGGTGTTTTAAAGGTTTGAAAAGGTCTTGGATGTAGACTAAAGGTCTATAAATGTGTGTTGTATGTGATGACATCTATGATAGAACAGAGGAAAGAAGATCTCCATATCTGAGGGACTGAAAAACAGCATTTCCTGACATTTCTTTATGAAAAATGACTTTTGATGATGAACAGATGATGAAAATAGTTGGTGATTATATTTCTGTGGATCTGTTAGTGGAATTAGTTTTCCTTTCATTTGTGGTCCTTCTGTAAAAAGCTGTCTCCAAACATCATGTTGGTTGTTTAGAGGACAAGAACATCTCATTTAATGTGATGAACAAGTGACAGAATAAGTAGACTGAATACTGACCATTGGATTGGTACAAAGATGGAGTTTACCACAGCTGGAAGGGGCTGGAAAAGCATGGAATGCACCTGGAAGTGCTTGGAAAGTGCTTGAATCTGACTTTGAAATGGGAGTGCCAACACAGGAACTAGAAATGTCCGTGCGTCCAGGAGTCATCACTAACAGCTGGTTGTTTCCTTGTTTCCTCCTCCGTGGTCGCAGCACGGCCAGCAGCAGCAGCAACAGCAGCAGCAAGTCCACCGCGGCAGCCAGGAGGAGAAGGAGAAGGAGGAGAAGGAGAAGGAGGGAGAGAGGGATGAAGAAAAAAATGAAGCTGAAGAAAAGGAAGATGGAATGAAGTGAGTACACTTAAGATTTAAACCTTCCTGTCGGAGGCATGGCATGTGCATCAAACACTGCTTCGTAAACATGAAGGTGACTCACTGATTCATTGGAAAAAAGCTGGCTGACGGGAGGGAGAGGAAAGAAGATGCAGCCGAGGGAAAACATTTCTGCCACATCGTATGAGTCTGACCTGCACAGCTGCAACTATATTCTCCCCCCCTTTCTCTCAGCACACAGTTTTAGAATTGTTCCAGGTCAGATGGAGTAGGAGTACGTTTTGGCGAAGGGGTAGCGGGTCTGGAAATGCAATCACTCACTCGCTCACCTCTAGCCAGACATTCCACCTTCTGCAGAATTCAAGTGTTCATTCACTCCACATTCAAACAGCTGTTTTCCTGTTTATGCGTCTCTCCTTCCCAATAACATGCCAAGTGTCATTTCTTTTTCTTTCCTTTTTTTATTCTGTAATTCTGATAGTCTGGGTTTTCTGCTGGGGAAAACAATCAGTGTGCTTAACGGGGTCGCTGTGAATGTGAAACGCCAGTAAGTGTGTGTGTGTGTGTGTGTGTGTGTGTGTGTGTGTGTGTGTGTGTGTGTGTGTGTGTGTGTGTGTGTGTGTGTGTGTGTGTGTGTGTGTGTGTGTGTGTGTGTGTGTGGTGTGGAGGGGGGGGGGGGGATTCAGGCACAGCGCCAGCAAAGGATGCAAAATAACAGATGGAATATCACTGCTTTCTGGAGCCTGAGAAATAATCGACGAGTCCGACCGTCTCCGTCTCTGTTCACACACTATATTGTGATGTCAGCACCGCGGTGGCTTCAGTAGCGGGTCATGTTTATTAGCTGTGGAGTCGGACCAGATGATGAGGTTGAGGATGAGGCATGGCTCCCTCCGAGGCCAGTCCGGGGACTCGGTGACTCCCAGTGCGCCCTGCTGCCTGCCTGTCGCTGGCACAGCTGGCTCGCCTATATTTAGAGCGCCACCAGCTCCTCTCAGCAAGATTAATGATGCCGGGCCAAGATGAATGGAGGTGCAGGGGGTTCAGTCTCAGTGGCTGTCTCCCAGCATGCCACTGTGCTGACACTCGATAAATAATCTTGGGGAAAGAGAAAGGAAAGCTGTGTCTGTGTACGCGTTCACATTCGGTCTTCCTGCTACTCGGCTGGTCGAGGACGCCTTCGGGACGTGATGGGGATGTTTGGATCCAGTTTCTGGGACGGACCAGCAGCGTGGCCCTTATTTGAGTCTCAGATATCACAATATGACATTTTTGGGATTATTAATCCTATCCAACAGTGGGACTTGCAGCTTTGTAGGTTGTAAATATACCATCATAATTTGGTATTACCTGTCATCTTTAATTTAAATGCTTTAATTATAATAAGACGTTTTTAAATCTAATACGCTTTTTGTGACCTCAGTGAAAATGTAGTTTTTGAAATATGGATCGGAGCAGGATATGTAATGAGATAATGTTGATGACATCTGACTTTATTTGGAATTTCCTGTTCCTGAGAGCCTTCACTTCACCGGGAGGAAATCCTGCAGCCGTCACAGAGGTGCTCCAACGTTTAGTCACTCACAATGACGGACAGTTTTCACATTTTTGTCTCATCTGGTCAGTTGTTCCAGATGTTTTAGGTTCCTCCACGGCTTATTTTGATGAGCTTTATTTTTATTTTACTGCTGAAGAACTGTGTGCGTGTGTGTGTGTGTGCGTGTGTGTGTTCCTGCATCTCTAACTATCCATATCCTGCATTGCAGGGCAGAAAGTGAAGTGCCCTGTGCAGGTACACGGCTGACTCCTCCATCCGTGACCGGTCACACCTCTAAACGAACCCGTGTTTGTCCCGCTGACAGTGTTGACATTTCTCAAACGTAGGGATGACACCTCTGGAGAGGATGCAGAGGACAAAGAGCCCACTGTGGCTTTCAAGGGTCGACGCACAGCCAACAGCCAGGGGCGCCGCAAGGGCCGCATCACCCGCTCCATGACCAGCGAAGTGGAGGAGACCACCACGCCGCCACTCACCAATGAGCTCGGTGAGTCTCGGCTCCGCCCACTGTTATTAAACCGCTCAATGTTGTGTACCGTAGATGGAGAGGCATAATAATATACTTTTTAATAGCTTTTTTTTAGATTATCTGTTATAAATCACCTTTTCATGGGATAACTTGTCATGTCTGTTTATTAGATATATAAATATAATAACCTCTAACATTAAATCATGTATTGCTGATAGTTTTTCACTACCATCATGCAGGCTTGACGTTCGTCACCTTTGCTCTAGTTTCGGCCTCCTGTCTCACACCACAAGAGTGCACTGTTGTTCCTTCCGTCTTCACTCACTCACATTGTCTTCTTTGACAAATGGCGTGAGCGTGAAAATCAAAACGGTCAGAAAGTTTTGCCTGCATCCTGAGAGATGCAGTTGAGATCCCGTCTGTTGGCAAAAGACAAAAGTATTATTTAAGGACAGAATACTGTGTGTCAGCAGCGTCCCCCCCCCCGCTTTGTTTCCTCACAGATGGTAAGTCAGCCATGCGCGCACTAACACTCTTGCTGCAGGCTATCAGGGATTTTTGATGTCTCAGCAGTTGTGTGTATATATGCTGCAGTCACTCCTGCAGCACAGGTTCAGTCACAGGGAATCCCCAGGTGACTCTCATCAACAGCTCCCCCCTCCACCTCCTCCTCCACCTCCTCCTCCACCACCGTTAGCAGCTTCCTGGCCCGCGGTGCCCTTCACCGCGTGGAGGACACAGAAGCACTGCCGGGGCTCGGCTTATGGGCCGTGCAGGGAGAGAAGCCAGTTGTTATGTCTATAATCATTAACTGACTTCTCTCCTTGGATTTCCTGCTTCCTCCATCTAAAACAAACAGTCCCCAGCGACCCACGCTGCAGTGCCTCCACCACCACCACCACCACCACCACCACCCTCTTACTCTTTTTTTCTTCTCTAATTTCTCTCCTTCCCTTCCTCTTGTCAGTCACTCCCTAACTGACTATGTGACAACTCCCCCACCCTCCCCCTCCCTCCTCCTCCCGCCCTCTCTGACTTGGTGGTTCTCTATTTTTAATATATATTTTTTTTTTAACAGCCAATCTGGAGATGAATGAGAGCTCTCGCTGGACTGAAGAAGAGATGGAAACTGCCAAAAAAGGTAACTGACTAACTCAATTCCAGTTTCTGTGTGTTATATATCAGAGCTGCCGAAGCAAAGAACACTAGCAGCAGCTCGAGCCCTGTTCTGTATTTTTTTGATGATGCGGCTGTGACTTCCTGTTAGTGAGGCAAGCAGCCGCCACGTGCTGCTCGGTTGTGGCTATGCATGTATGAGCCTGGTCTCTGCCGAGGCTCTTGCTCTTTGGAGCGGTGTTTGCCGGCTCTCTGGGTCAAGGCGGCCTGCCTATTTTTATTTTTTTTTATTATCGAGCGGGCTGTAAAGTCTGCCTCTTATCAGCCAGCCCCTGCAAAGGCAGCAGTCATTAACTCAACCTGACTGAAAATTACCTAGAGGCCCGTGGCTGATTCACAGAGGTTGCTGACCGTCTGCCCATTTTTTTTTCCCCTGAGCGAGCAGCGCTCTGTGCGAGTGCGTTTGGCTGTTTGTGGCGTGCAGTCTACGAGTTTCAGTTAGTGATATAGTGAGATTGTCATCTTCAGTGGTTTCTGATGCATACTTCTCTTTAGATAGGACTCCCCCGCTGACCTGTCTTCACCAGATTGAGGCTCTGATCTGGTTCTTGTCTGTTTGGGTGTTTAAAGACTAGATTTACACCATCCCACTAAAGGTGCTGGGTGTTGAAAGCAGGAACGTTAATATTTATACATATTTTTCTTTCCATTGCATAATGTAAGACTCTTTATGTGGATGTTTTTTGTGACATTAGTCATAGGTGGCATCTTCTGTCCTGCTTTCTGTACTCGACTCAGCCCAGGCGGCGGCTGCTTTGTGGCCATTTATAGGTGATAAGTCATCTTGCTTTGTGGGACTCTCAGTTCTGTTTCTGACTAACTCAACCTGCCCTCCTGTGTAATCAGCCGTAAACCGGATGAAGTGCCTCTATTCTGTATGCAGCTATTGGTGATATTGAGGCCACATGTGGTCACCTGTCTCATACTGGTTTTGCGTGTCCGTGCGGGTTTGTGTGTTACGGCGTTGTTTTGCGTTAACTGGCACTGGCCTGGCTTAAACACAGTGCTGTGTAGTAATCCCGGTTAATGTCTTCAGTTCCATTCTGCAGCAGTGGGATTAGTGGGGCTCTCCATCCCAGCGGATTAGCCTGGCAGCTCGGTGGGAGCAGGGCTTCTATGAAGGGCTTACGTAACCACAGCCAGAGTCCCGGCTACAGTCCTGAGGGCCGAAGAGGAGGAGGAGGAGGAGCCACTCTTGCTGTCTTTCATCAGTCCTAACAACCAACCCCCCCCCAAACCTGCCAAAAGGGATTCCCCTTCCAAGAACTCAGACACACGGAGATCGCAACCCCCCCTTTTCCTCGTAGCGTTGAATAAGCTTATCAAGGTGCTCTCCCTCGCAGGTGTTTGACATGAATGTTTTAAAGAGGCTTAGGTGTCCCGATGCTAATGTGTTTATCCCCGTGAGCTAAACAGATCAGAATAATGGCATTTATAGTGGCTGGCAGGACATCGGCATTCCAGCATGGGAACGCCAGCCGGCGGTGCTGCCTTCGAGGACGGCCGCTCTGGAAGAGGGGATAGCTCCCGTCTTCACTGCTCATAAAGGCTGGTTTCTCATACAAGTCTGTCTCTTAACCCCACCGCCGCTGCCTGTGTGTGTGTGTGTGTGTGTGTGTGTGTGTGTGTGTGTGTGTGTGTGTGTGTGTGTGTGTGTGTGTGTGTGTGTGTGTGTGTGTGTGTGTGTGTGTGTGTGTGTGTGTGTGGTTGTACAAAAAGGGTTGTGTCTGCGTGCTTTGGTTGGAGTGGTGTGTGTTTGCATGTGCAGTCTTCTTGGCTGGCGTTTATGTAAGTGCACTAATCTGGCAGGCTCTGCTTGGGTGCAGGCAGTCAGGCAGTTTGATAATGGCCTCTGCTCGGCTTGCTGGAAGAGCCCATTTAAAAAGAGCAGCAGGTAGAGAATGCCATATTTTTCTCTCTCTCTCTGTCTCTCTTGTCTTCCCCCTCTCCCACCGTTGCTCTACCTCCGTCTCCCTCGGATGGGAGATGGGAGATGGCAGTGGCCCAGATTGGCAAGAGCTGTGGAAGATTTGGCAAGCGCCTCTTTTCCCCACTCACTTTGTCTCTCCCCTGTTGTTGTTATAGACTGGAGAGAGGTCACATTCAAGATGAAAAGCAGGTCAGTCAGGAAAAATGTGAAAGCCTTTATGCTTTCTCATGGTATCAACATCAAACCCCCCCCTTCGCACTTTGCTTACTCTCCACTTCTGTATCCTTTCCTTTTCACCATTGTCTCTCTCTCTCTCTCTCTCTCTCCTCTCTCTCTCCTCTCTCCGTCCCTCTCTCTCTCTGTTTACTCTTGGACCACCTCAGTGTGTGTTTGCGTCTGTGTGCTAGAGTATTAACAAGAGAGAGAGAGAGACGGTTGGAGTGAGTGTGTACTCACTCATGCGTTTGTGTGTGCGTGCCGCGGTGCCTGCTGGCAGACTGCGAGGTAGGGGGAGGGACGGCCCGACCGAGGGAGGAGGGAGGGAGGAGGGAGGGGAAAAAGAGAGATAGAGGAGAGATCAGATGAGGGAGAGAGAGAGAGAGAGAGAGAGAGCGAGGCTGAGCACATAGCACCGCCCAACAGTCCCACTTTCAGTGGAAGTCTTGCCAGACGACCGCCATTGGGGAGAGACACGGCGGAGAGGAGCAGACCAGCGCTCTGTGGAAGCACAGGGAGGAGGCGAGTGGGAGGAAAAGAGGAGGAGGAGGAGGGGAGAGGCCAGGAGCATGTGCTGTTTCGCAGCATGTCAACCTGACACCGGCTCAAGTATCAAGCCAGCTGGCAGGAAGAGCGCCGAGTCTGAGCTGTTTTCATCTCCTCTGCTGTGGATCGGAAGGCCCAGCCCCGAAGAGCTTCCCGGCTGGCCCCTCTAGAGATCAGACCGGCTGATTCGCCGATCCGCCGCCGCCGCCGGGGGAGGCACGAGACGACGGCACCAGGTGTTGATTGGACTTTCTCTGGGAGGAGCTAATGGGAATACTCTGCCCCGATTGGCTGTGAGGCTACCACCTGCTTCAGTATCGCTGCTGCTGATTGGATGGTTGTTCCATGTGTGTTCCTCCAGCAACTACCCCCTCTCCCGGTTCAGGATTGTGCTTTGCATGCTTGCATATGATGGAATAAGCTGGATGTAGCTAGAGGTCGTAACAAAGTGACCTTTGACTTGTAGTTAATTGTTACTGGTTCAGTGGGTGCAGCCAAGTGTTTGTCTTACTCGTTTGAGTGTGTGTGTGTGTGTGTTGGTGTCTTTGTGTGAGCATGAGTGTGTTTGTGTGTAATCTGACTTGTGTTGCAGCCCCCCCCCCCCGTCCCTCCGTCAAAGGCTAATGAGGGTCAGTAGTCATGTGTCTCAGTCCTCTTAGAGTGAGTCAGGCTGGTCGGCCTTCTTTTTTCCCCCACTGAGAAGCTCTTCTAGCAATGCCTTTTAGTGGCGGCGATCAATATTTCAGCTGAAAAACCTCGACCACTTTTAACACTTGACAGGTTGGAGGTGCGCGGCGGCGGCAGCTTTTAGACGCCGGCAGCTCAGACTCTGAAGATCACCTTCGCTTGTTGTGGTCGTTCCTCTTCATACGGGCATTAATAAATTCTCGGCGTGACAGCCAACACTTCCACGTCTGCACCCGTCTGCTGCACGGCTGAACTTTTCTGGAGACTTTAATCACTTTGTGTTCATATGCATGTTGTTATCTTGGTATACCTGTACAAAAATATAATTCCAGCAGCGT
>CM056831.1:26324855-26404855 GCA_029853015.1 Chelidonichthys spinosus
CCCTGATATATGTATATATATATATACATATATGTATATATATATATATATAAAATATATACATTTCTATACATATATATGTTTATATATATGTACATATTTCTATATATACATATACATGTGTATATGTGAATGAGAAGAGAAGAGATGGGTGTCAAAGTGCGTGGGAGGAGCGATTAGTCTTGTTTGCACGGTATTTGTTAAATTTTTTCCATGACAGCAGACTGCATGTACTGGCAGAGCCGAGGGAAAAGCTGCCCTCTCTGCCAAAGCAAACAAAGGGTGTGTGTGTGTGTGTGTGTGTGTGTGTGTGTGTGTGTGTGTGTGTGTGATTCATTGTAGTGTGTGTGCTTTCGACAGATGTGGAAGAGATGGATTTTTACTTGCATTCTGTTTTCTTAGCCCCAGCTTCTTTCAACACACACCCTTCATATAATGCCCCCAACACACTTCACGTATCCCACACAGTCCGTTTTCACATTTGTGTTCTTGAATACTTGTACCCTGTGGGATGGAAACACAATCAGAACCTCTGCCCTCGTTGAGGTTCTTTTTGCTAGATTTAAAAGAAACAAAAATTCTGATGCAATGTTGTTTTTGTGCTCAAGTGTGCAAAGCCAGTAAGTGAAGGCACTAACGTGTGTCTTCCTCTGTGTTTAGAATTACTTCCCCGAGGCCGAGTCTCCTGAACTACACTCATGACGGGGTGATCTCCTCCCCGCTGCAGAAGCCCATGGACCTGAAACAGCTCAAACAGAGAGCTGCTGCTATACCACCTATTGTGAGTCACTACTTACACTCTGTGTGTGTGTGTGTGTGTGTGTGTGTGTTTCCCCTCGTACATCACACAGTTGGGTGAAGAACATCTCAGCTTTTTACAGCCTTTGAAATTGTCTTTGACCCAGCGAGTGTTTTGCAACAGAAAACTGGTCTTCCCAGTCCTGTATATCACACACACACACACACACACACACACTTCCATTTCAGCGGTATCAATGCTATCTCCGTCTCTCTGCTTACAGAGATAACAGTACAGCAGGTGGAATTGTTAAGTCATATTTGTATAAAATAAGCCAGCCAGATGGAGGATGATGGGGTAGATTGCTTTGTGGAGAAGAAATTAGATCCCTGGCATTAGGGAAGAAATAAGAGATCTCTATTAGCTATCGCGTTGATCAGATACTGTGTGGCTAACCATATGTCCATGCCAGCTACTGAGTGGGCTTGTGTGTGTGTGTGTGTGTGTGTGATTGTAACCTTCTTTCCTCTCATCCTGTGTGTAGATGCCAGAAGCCTCCATGCAGGGCGGTCAGCGGAGCGGAGGTGGCAAGGCAGTGCTGCCCCCCCATGCCCTGGCATTGTACCAGCAACAGATCACCATGGCTCATGGGGAGTCCTCTCAGGAGGTCAAGATGCAGCAGCAGCAGCAGCAGCAGCAGCAGCTTTCAGGCCAGCCAGGCAAACAGCATCCTTACAGCTTGCAGGCAGACAGAGACAGGGAGGCTCTTCACAGCAGCAGTCCTCGTATTCGCCCACGCAGCCCCTCCGCTGGCGACAAGGATGGTATGCACACCTCCATCACGACACAAACAAAGCCAAGTCACCAGTCGCATCACTACTTCACCCGCCTGACATATATAGATATATGTTGCTAAAGTTAGAAGCCCAGGAACCCCTCTCACAACTGCCAGTTTGTCCGTTTCCCCATGCCATGACGTTCTTTCTCCACGCTAATATGACTCTTCTGCAGGCTGTAGGCATGTGTGCACAACATGGTTACACCGCTAAAGTTGTGAGCTTTAATATTAAAGGGAATCATGTAAATGAGGACTGTTACAAAGAAACTGAGAGGTTAATGAAAGCGCTGCATGCTAGGCCGTTCCAGTAGCATTTGATCTAGTTTTACTTTAGTTGGTCCTTGCTACGTGCTCTTGACCTTGAGTCTGTGTTCTCTGTGTTTCTGGGACACTCGTGGAGAGGGGGCTGATAAATGATCTGGTATTGCTTTTGACCCAGAAGGGAATATAGTCTAGTTCAGTGCACTTACTGTGAGCTTGTGGAATCTCTGAGAGTACAGTGTTGGACTTTTAGCAACAGTCCAGACAAAGACAGGTCATTTATAACCAACTGGGCACCAGCAGGAGCTGTTAACTCTTAATGTGCAGCAGCCACTTTTTCATGCACGTTTAGGAAAGGAAACAGGCTTAAAAAGCTCCTTATTTAGTGGCTGACACACGAGGCAGGTGGAGACATATTTAAAGCTATGTAGTGGTTATTGTTTACTTACATATGTTCGTTGGCCAAAACAAAACACCATTTCTTAATGCTGTCTTCACACCAAATGCGAAGCAAATTTTTACTTCGTGTTACTCGGTACTTTGTGTTTATCTGCGTCACTAGCGCTGGACTGCACTGGAGAGGAGGCGGGGCTTACCTACATGTAGACACCAATAAGGTTTCATCCGTCATGGCTGAAATAACCAGTATTGCTCCGGATACTGAGTTCATAACATCACCCAGAGGTGCATTTAATCGAGCTGTATTCACTCTGTCCAGCAAGACACATGTTGGCTGGTTTACCACAGCTGGATGAACCCAAAATAAACGTTTTAGCTGTGATTTAATTGCAATCAACTGATAAAAAAGGATGCTGAAATAACTCCATAATGACAACAATATGTTAAAAGTCTGAAATCACGGCCAGTTGGGTCCGTTTGCAAGATGATAGGAAAATTACTGTTAAATCGCTGGTTTTCTGAATGGAGTTTGGTAGATCGGAGGCTATGCTAGCATTGTAGCTGCTCCATCAACACTCCAAATAAGGTCATCTAGACATAAATACAGCAGAGACCTTGTTGTTTGGACCACAGACAGCGTCTGGTTCCTCCACATGGTCTGGTCTGGTCTCTGGACTCATGTGAGCTACTATCTAGACCTCTGGGGGACCACAGACAGTCTCTGGTTCCTCCACATGGTCTGGTCTGGTCTCTGGACTAATGTTGGCTACTATCTAGACCTCTGGGGGACCACAGACCGCTACAAAGGTTTTGTCTCTATTTCGGATTCAGTGAGGATAGGAGGAGAATCCCGACGCATTTCTAACTCAAGTTGAAATATTTAATTTCACATGAAGTTCACATTTTCATTGCATTGACCTTGCATGCAATAGTCCGCCGTGCGAAACATTGGCTTCTGGTTTTGGTGTGAACGCACCGTAACAGCAGCTAAGTGTTGATGTAGTTGGTGCATGTATTTGTGTGTGAGAGAATCTGTGAGGATGCGATGATCTGTGGTGTGTTTGTGTCCCTTCAGAGCTGGAAGGCAACGAGAGGTGGTTACTGACCCTCCTGCAGGGATTAAGTAGGTTCATCCCTTGCCATACCATTCCCTTTTTTAATGACACTTTAACCACACTGCAGGGTGATCACCTCCTCCTGTTGGATTTGTTTTACTGTGTGTAATATAAGCAGTGGCTTGTTGTGTATGTTGGCGTTTTTAATTCAGTGCTGATGATGTCACCCTGGCTGGGAAGTGGCGCGAGGGCTTCTGTGTGCTCGTAGACAACAATGATTGGTGTTGACGTTGCTGAAAGCAACAGTGAGCGGTGGCTGCAGGACAGCGTCTTGGATTAGTGGAGGTCTAGCCGAGTCCTGCGCTCCGATTCCTGACTCTGTGTTGTGTGTTGTTGCAGAAAAGTCCCGGGCCTTCTCTCCACATGGCGAAGCCAAGAAGCAGGCACTGGGCCCCGACGACCTGAGGACCTCCAACCTGGGCCGGCCGGTCCTCTCCCCGTACCCCATGTCCCCCAGAGACATGGCCAAGATCAGTCACGACCAGCACCTGCTCCACTTCAACTGTGAGTCCTCTGTTGAACGTTGAACAAAACCTCCACTTCTTCCTTCAGGCAAATCTCAATCTCATAATGTCTTCTGCCTTTGCAGCGTTCCAGCAAACAGGCCACCCCTCGCTCCCCACTCTGCCCCAGGACAGTGGGAGGCTAGCAGCAGTGAGACCCCTCACCATGCCGGAGCCTCCGCCACTCATTTCCTCCACCAAGCCAGGGGGCTCCATCACACAGGTACAGCACCACACGAGGAAACCTAGGGGCTTGAACATAGTCATTAAAGAGGAGAGAACACGTTTGCATGATATCTGCCCAGCAACTAGTCTGTCCCGCCCTCAAACCAAGCTAGTCAGAGTGGAGCTGAGCGTAAGATGGAAGTCTATTCCTCAGCAGTTCAACTCCTGTTATCTGGTTATGGTAAGGGGGCGGGACACCCGTCATAGCAGACTGGTCCAGCTGACCAATCAGAGCGGACTGGGCTTTTTGTGGGAAGGAGCAGGAGGTCAGAGTGAGGGTGCTCAGCACAGCCTGATGGGACAATAAAATGTTTCTGAGAATGAAAGATTGTAAACAGTTCTAGTAGTAACTTCAAATACAAGTAAGGAGCATAAGAGGTCCTCTTTAAGGCATGGGTTTAAACAATTAGGATCTGATATACTGTTTATCACCATAATGACCAAATCCCTGTTTCTTCAGGGGACCCCGGTACAGTTGCACAGCCCGGCTCATGGGCTGGACCATGGGAAGATGACCCCCACACAGATGGGCCTGTCTTGGATGGATCAGAGGAAAGTGGGTGAGTAAAGTTGTGATTTTTATATCTGTCCACTTCCACCACGCCCATCACAGCTGATGTTGAGATTTGACGCCTCACCATCTTCCTCATTACTTTCTGTCTTTTTGTCCTTTGCTCGTTCACCACACAGCGGGTCCTTTCCCGGTGATAAAGCAGGAGCAGTTGTCCCCTCGCAGCTCGTCCTCTCAAGCCGACAACCTGTCGAGCCAGGGGTCGCCTCACGACGGGCGAGGTGGGTGTCTCGTCTTCAGTCGGTTGGTTCTCTGCTGGGCAACGCTCATGTTCGGGTCCAACTGATTCGCCGCTGAATAACAAAATGAAATCATGGGTTTTCCTCACATGTTTTGTTCAGAACTGTCATGCTGAAGAGATTAACCCCCTCAGCGTGACAGCGACTCCAGGCACAAAAGCAGAGACCACACTGGAATGGTTTTTGGGGACAAGTCTGTGAACGTACTGGAGTGGCCCAGGCTGAACTCAAACCTCTATTGGAAATCGGTGGGGAGTTGAGTTTACTGGAGCTCGTCTAATCTGACAGAGCTGGAGAGGATGTGAGGAATGAGGGAAGCCCATCCAAGTGTGCAAAGTTAGAGACGCAAACTGGAGAAGATTCAAAGCTGTAATTACTGCCAGCGGTGTCCCGACTTCTGGAGGAAAAAAACACATTTTGGAGTGTTTTCACTCTGTGTTTGGACTGAATATTAGAATTATTAGTAATGATGTTAATGCATTTACAAACAGCAATCAAACTGTAGCATGTGCTTTGATTCCAGCCCAGCTCACGAGGTTTTTGCAGTTATATTTAAAATCACACATTTGCCTCAGAGGGCTTTACAATCTGTCCCGGATCCTCTCATCGGATAAGCAAAAACTGGAATATAAACGTTTAATATGTGGGAAAATAGGAAGAAACGTCAGTGAGACCAACTGTGTACAGAATACATATGACAGACATGATGCATGTAACCAGAGCAGTAGTAACAGGAAATAGTTACCTCTAATGATGACTGCAGCAGATGGTATAGCAGAATGATAATAAAGCATACTAATAATAGAGATATGACTCAGTAATACTAGGAGCCGTGGGTTCAGCTGCACCTGTGAGAAACCACAAAGGGGAAGAAGTCATTTAATGATCCGGATGGAGGGCTCAGTCCCCCTACAGCAGTTTAACTAAGGGCTGGTCAAAGGCAAGGCTGGAAAGGTCTTCAGCCGGCTTTGAAATGTGGAGAGGGTGCCGTCCTCCCGGACTGAGACTGGGAACTGGTTCTGCTGTAGGAGGGCTTGATAGCTCCCATTCCACTAAGAACCAGGGGAACCTCGGGGTGCTACGAGATCTTTACTCTTCACTTTAACCACTCTTCATCCTGCTTTGCTTTTCTGTCTCCAGGCTCTATTCCAGCTGTTCAGGGGGGAAGCATCACTAAGGGCATCCCAGGGACCAGAATGCATCCAGATTCTGCAATCTCCTACCGAGGGGGCTCCATTACTCAGGTGAGCTCAGATCCTTCGTATGGATCCTTTTGGTTTACCATCCCAGTGGAGAGTTGCTGTGCATACTTACTTTCTACACCACCCAGCTGCACAGTGTACACTCGATTTAAAGTAGATCAACAGGCAGGAAATACAGATATTAATATCTGTTGGTCGAATATTGTTAGGCGGCTGGTTTTATGATGGAGAAACTGGTGTTATCTTAAGATAAGCCCCCCTCCACTGTGTGTTTTTACTGTCACTGTAACCGAATTTCCCATATGTGCACTTTGTTATCGCTGTGTTGGGTGTGGCAGCGCTGGTGTGAGAGCGTTGTGATTATTCTGCTGACAGTGCTCGAATGTTTTTAACGCTGCGTTACGACAGACAAACGGTCCTCTTCCCCTTTTTCATTTGGAGAACCTCTGAGCGACCTCCTGCACATGAACGTCGGTTTGAAAACAGGCCGCCTGTCAAGGAGCCGTTATGTAGGTCCTTGTTGTGTGTATGATATTATATTTGGCTCGGTTTGCTCCCCTCAGATCGGGAGCAGCACAATCAGGTTAATTAGGTTTGCCTGGTCCAGGGGGCTGATGGATGTAATTGAACCTGACTCTGTTAAACTGTGTCACCAGTTCATGATGCTGTGGCTGCTGCCCTCCCTCCTTTCCCCCCAGAGGACAACAACACCAGCTTTGCCCAAATCGATTCTGTCATTTGGCCGCCGCCCATCCGGCGTTGTCCGTGGAGCTAGCACGCTTCGTATTACCCGGCTTTGATTTGTGTGCTTATGATGAAAGAGAGCACCGGATCTGTTTAAACGTAATGAGGCAAGCCAAGTGCAGCGGCTGCTGGATTTCCCTGCTGCTGTGACATAATCACAGCTCTGAGTGACCCCGTCGCCCTGGTAACAGGTACACACTGTACCGCGTCTGTTCCCTCTTAGATTTATCTTTTTACTCTCGGCGCTGGCTAAAGCCAGTCATTGATAGGCTCACCCGTAATATTGCATCCAACTGGCATCTGAGGGGGGGGGGGTTCCACCATGATGGATTAGTAGGCGGAGGAGATGAAAACATAATCAGCGTGTGCTGTAGAGGGACAGCTCATTTGTTTGTCGTGCTTGCAGCTTGATTAGCATCCAGATATAGAGATGGAGACTTCAGTCCCCCCCCCCCCCCCCCCCAAATACACAGAACTGCTATTCTGGCCTTCATTCTTCAGCAGCATCTTCTTGGAAAAGCTGCGTCTGATAGGTCAGAAATGCGATCTGCTCCTCAGCCCGCCCACCTCGGCCCTCTCAAGCCCATGACTCATCCAAGGGTGCGAGTGACGTCCTGACTCAGGGTTTTAACAAAGCCTGCTGCCATCTATTGTTGCACCTCCACTTCTTCAGAGAATACTACTTTGTGTTTCACAGCTGTGTTTATTTATTTGGATCGCTGTTATCCGTCGCCATGGCAGCCACAACACGCTTTCTGGGGCACAAGCAGTCCCAGAAATAGAATCTGCTTTTTGTACCATGAATTACAGTCGGCTCCTGGAAAGGGAGAAACAACACCGTTCCCCAATCGCTCTGCGTTTATCTGCGCCATAAAAGCGTGGACCAGGATTGGGTTTGACCTGCTCTGTGGCTCCCAAAGCCCTTTCACACATTCTGTGAGGGACATTTATGGTTCTGTATCTATATAACGGCATCGGTCGTGGGCTTTCAGCGTCTATCTAATCTACTGTAGTTTCACCATAGTGAGCCCAGCTTGTACGTGGGCTTTGCTGCTGGTAGCTACCAAGCAGGCGTGCCATTTACATAACGTGGTCCTGCCTGAAAAGCCGAGTTCATGTTAGTTTGCTGAGGATGAGGCTTGATTCTACGCAACGTCGGCATGTAAAGGAGCATGTTCGTATAGAAACGAGGGCTGTTGTGTCATGTACAACTCTTTTTCCCCTGAGAAGACGGTAACTGATGCAGGTCCGCCTCCTCTCTCCGCCACAGGGGACGCCGGCCGACGTGCTGTACAAGGGAACCATCACCCGCCTGATCACGGAGGACAGCTCCAGCCGGGCCGAGCGGGAGCGCGATGAGGCGCTGTCCAAAGGCCACGTGGTGTACGAGGCCATCGGGGCGCACATCCTCACATACGACCGTGAGTACATCCACCGCAGCGTGCTGTCCGGTACGGTCACCAGCTGGAGGGGTTAGCCTCCGCTGGAGTGAAGTGGTGTTCAGATGGGACAACCTGCCACATGCATCGATTCCACAGTGAGCAAAGTGCAGGCGCCCAAGGTTAAACCAAGGGGAACTAGTGTTGTCGACTCGGCGTAGATCGTCAGGAAAGGCCTTTATCTGGCTTCAGACCACGTTGGAATCCCAGCTGAGTTCAACAATGTGTTACGATCGTATTTTCAGGTAGCTGTACTTCACTTGAGTAGTATATTATATGTGTATTATTGGCAAGGCAAGTTTATTTGTATAGCACATTTCATACACAAGCTAGTCTCAAAGTGCTTCACATATAAAATGTCATACAATAAAGTGAAAAAAAAATAGAAGATTTTACCTAAAATGCATTAGAGAAAAACCCTCATTAAAACCAGCCAATAATAAAATAAAGTTTAAAATGTCATAATAATAAAATAAAAAATAATAATTAAAAACAAGAATATCAAGGAATAGAAAATACAGTGTAGAAATTAAACCAGAAGTCTCTGTACGTTCTACTCACAGTTCCTTTACTTTTAATGCGTTTGAGGGGAATTCTATAGTCGCTGTGAATCGCTCACGACTCGCACCAGGGATCGGTGCTTTATCGGCTTGGTGATGATGTAACCATGGAAACGATCACTCGACTCACAGGGAAAATGCACTTAGCTGCTAAGTATGAACACACTATAGAAGATATAACGGGTACAGACAGAACTACAAATACATATGAATACATCTGAAGGTCAGATATAAGTGTGTAAAATGTAGTGTGTATTCATCCTGAAGGCCATTTTAAACTAACTATTAGATCTCCTTGGAGTTCCAGCTCTAAACTAGTGGTCTAATGAGAGGAACATGTGTGTGTTTTGCAGGCCCACCTTCTCAGACCCCTAAAGACGAGGGCCGAGGCCCCGGTCAGTCTGGGGACCTGCTGGGCCTGAAGCGTCCTTATGATATCATGGAGGGAGGCATCTCTCGGGGTCTGCCGATGAGGGATTCACTGTCTGCTGCCAACTGTGAAGGTAAGACACGACCCCCCCATCCAGCTCTCATTGTGATGACATCACAGAGTGTAGTAGTCTCACACCTCCCCCCCTCTCCCCCCTCTCCCTCAGGGCTGATTGGTCGAGCCATGCCTCACGACAGGGACAGTCCACACCACACACCTTACAAGGACGCTCATCACATCCGCGGCTCCATCTCACAAGGTAGGACCATGCCTTGATTCATGGGTTTTAAAGCTCCCTCTGCTGGCAGACACTTTATTCCCACTCAAAAAACCCTAACATCATCATTTATGTCCAAATCTAATCTCTTCCAGCTGAACGTGCATTAAAGAAGAAAATGCTCTCTGAGTTTTTTCTCACTCGAAGATAAACGAGCTGACTTTTTTCTATCAATCACAGTCGAGGGAGAATTTGTGGTTATGTGTAGAATATAAAATGTTACACGGATTGGGAGTTAACCCTGGTTCATTGTTGGAGTAATCGTGAGTTTTTTCACGAGTAGACGGGGGACGATGTGGAGATTTCATGTCACAATAATCAAAGCCAAAACAATTATGATTCATAATTTTATCCTCATAATCAAAATATCCTTAAAACGCTTAAAATTGCACTTTACATTTTATTAAGAGACACATCATCAATATATGATGATTATACATCCTGCATAAATAAAGGATGAATTCATATTAAACATTTATTTTCCCGTTCTCTGCCATCACAGTTCCCTCGAACGTTTTGTCAAGTCACTCATGACGATATTAACGATGATCCCGATGACATAAACTCACGTGGTTCGCTGTAATGGTGTAAAGAAGAGTCCGAGAAGAGAAGTGAAAAGGGCAGCCTGTAAAAATAAAAAAAGAAAACGGAAGTGCCATGTAATAATGATAATATAAAAAGAAAATGAACCACATGTTGCCATTTAAAAAAATGTATTTCCGGTTTTATTTCTGCAGGAAGACCTTTGATTTGATTCTCTGATTCTTTGGTTTTCATTAAAAAAACAACAAAAACATTGATATATTTGTTCCTTAATAAAAAGTAAAGTGATTCCAGAATGTTTTTTAAGAGTATTAAGCAGATTTAGATGATGATGAAGTGCAGTTATTTTTTTATTTGAGGCGGTCCATGTCTAGTTGTATGCATGGGTGTGACACTGGGCTCAGATTACATCTTTAAAGCCACTGTAGCTGTATCTGCTGGCAGGATAATGCTGTTTAATACCCACTTCCGTCTCTGTTTGCGTTCGCTCTCTTCCTGAAGGAACTCACTCCATCGGCCTGTTCCCCCCCCCCCCCCTCCATTTGAGAAACAGACTGTGCCCCGTTTACCAGAACTCCCCCGCTGGCAGGAGCACTCTCATGTAGATTTCATATTGGTCTGTGACAGTAGTCCAGTCAGATAACCATCTTGTCTCTGCTCAGAGATGCTGTTGGATGGAGCAGCTCTCAGAAGCCTGCAGGTTCAGCTGAGCTCATATGACCCCGCCTCATGTCTCTGTTCTGTTCTGGATACAAACGTGCACCAGACTCATTAACTGATGGTTTCAGGTATACCTCGTCACCTGGACCCTCAGGACGGCTACCTGAGGAGGGAGGCCAAGCAGATGAAGAGGGAGGGCTCCCCGCCCCGCGGGCCCGGCTCGCTCTCCGACCCGATGAAGGGCAGAGAAGCCATGGTGCCTACGGTGAAGGAGGCGGGCCGCTCCATCCACCTCATACCGAGGGAGGAGCTCCGACAGCCGGGCAAGGAGGGCATCATGGCACAGGTCTGCTCACACACACCTGCAGCTGGCTTATCCCGCCGTGAATGTTTGGCACTGATTTGACCTTCTGTTGCGTTCAGGGAACACCCATGAAGCAGGAGGCGGCGGTTTCAGGGAAACGTCACGACGTCCGCTCCATCATCGCCAGCTCGCCGCGCTCCTACCACAATCCACCCTCCCACATGGAGATGCGCGCCGCCGAGCGGGGCCGCTACGACGAGGCGCCGAAAGGTCGGCCCAGCGCGGTGGTCAGCACGGCGAGCCCCATCCCCCGCTCCTCCCCCCTCACCCTGGGGTCAGAGCAGGGGGGCAAGGCCCATCACAGTCCAGTGGGCTACGAGGACAAGGGCGCCTTGAGGGCTCCTTACCCCGGGCCTTCGCACCGCGGCTCCCCTCTGTCCAGGGAGGCGAGCCAAAGGCAGCATGACGGTGGGTACCTGACCTCCAGATGTTCACCCTTCAACGGGGCGGGGCATCGCTTCAGTGTGCTCCTCCGACACCACGACCAGACCTATTCCTTCACCTATTAGTGTGTTCCTATTCACCATACAGCTCAGTCCTCTGTTATATGTACAAATGTCACGTTGTCACTGTGGATGAAGTGTTAGTTTCATTGTTAAGCAACATCAAAGGAAACTGAACACTCATTCTACCGTCGACGACTCCACCAAACTCTGTTCTCTAATTTAACACTTTCTGTGAATATTTATCAGTGGATTTTTCTAAAGTTGTATTTTCAGTCCCCTTTCCTCTTCACATGGGCATGAATTAGATCCCCCACCCTGCAGTTATTAAAGTCTTAAAGCTGTGAACACGGAGGAAACACCGGCCTTACTTTGGATCGGGTGTTGTTTGTTAGTTTACGACCCCCAGCCCGAGCTTCTACCCCACCAATACTTGAAACTGACGTGAGGTTCTCTTTTTTTTTTAACTCCAGGGTCCAATAAGAATCCTCCTCAGGAGCGTAAAGCCACACCCACCCCCCGGGAAATGAGTGCCACCAAGTCGCCCCTCCCGGGCGTCCCGGATCAGCAGACCTACGAGCGCCTGCTGCAGGGTCTCGGGGCGGCAGACGTTTACCGTCAGATCCCCATCGCCTTCGACCCGGCGTCGCTGCCCCGCGGCATCCCCATCGACCCCGGTACGGCCCCGTCAGGGGGAAACATCACACTGTTACTGATCCGTGTGGCCTCCAGTGATTTCCTGACGCTTCTTCCTCTCCACACACAGCGGCCTACTACCTGCCTCGCCACCTAGCGCCCAACCCGGCGTACCCTCATCCCTACCCCTACCTCATCCGAGGCTTCCCCGACACCGCGGCCCTGGAGAACCGCCAGACGCTGCTCAACGACTACATCACCTCCCAGCAGATGCACCAGTGGCCCGCAGCCGCCGCCATGGCCGCCCAGCGCTCCGACCTGCTGAGAGGCCTCGCTCCGCGGGACCAGCCTCTCCCTCTGCAGTACTCTGCAGCCCCACGTGGTAAGGCCCGGGACAGGAAGTGTGCTCTACCCACAGATGGTATCTCTCAGCGCTTTCTAAACAGCAGCAGGGTTCATGCCTCCTGAATGTCTTTTCAATAATAGAATCACCCGGAAGCTGAAACTGCAGCTCAGAGTCACGAGGATTTCAGTATCACAATCGTTTTCTCTGAAAAGGTTGTAAAACTTTTTGAAACTTGGATCTGATTTTATTTTTTTTTTTTTATCTTAAGCATCTTGTTTTATGTCCAGATCTGGTGGCATTAAGAGGAGCTAAGATACAGATAATTAGAAGCTGCAGGAGAAGGAAACCTCGTGATAGTACTCTACATTTTTAATAAATTATTAAAAGAAAACATCTAACAGCAGCTATGAGCCGTTGTTCCTTGAATAAATCAAGACCAAAAGGCTGAAAGTTGTTGTGAGTTTGGAACATGGTTACATTTAAAACGATGTAATAAGGTCACAAATGGGAAGCAGAAATGCCGTATTTACTGGAAGACATCTTGCATCAATTATTAGTAACTTCAAATGCTCCCTAAAGCAGGATCTGATCAGATCTAATGGTGTTCTCTCGATCTGTGGATTAATATGAGAAAGTCATCACCTCTCAGCCTCCACTCAAACCACAGTGTGGTCTTTATTCTTTTCTCTCTCTCCGCCCCCCTAGGGATCATCGACCTTTCTCAGGTGCCACACTTACCTGTGCTGGTCCCTCCCTCTGCAGGGGCGGCCGGCTCCCCGATGGACCGCATCACCTACATCCCCGGGGGAACCACCACCTTCCCTGGCAGGCCTTACACCACCTCCCCCATCTCCCCCGGTACGACTCAGCTCACGCTCAAGCAGACTCCACCACACACTGAAATCTGCTTTTAATCATTACCCCTCTTCTTCTGTACAGTTGGATCCTCGCACATGAACAAGATGCAAGGAGCGCCGTCAGAGCGTGAAAGAGACCGCGACCGGGAGAGGGAGAGAGACCGGGAGAGAGACAGAGAGCGTGAGAGGGAGAGGGAGCGAGACCGAGAGAGAGACCGGGAGAGAGAGCGGGAGAGAGACCGGGAAAGGGAGAGGGACCGGGACAGAGAGAGAGACAGGGAGAGAGACAGAGAGAGAGACAGGGAGAAGGGCGGCTCTCTTGGGAACGTGGAGCACGCCCCCATCTGGCGACCAGGTGAGGAGGAGCAGGAGGATTCTTGTGTATCTGCCAGCACAGATTGAGGAGTTGTGTGATGAGATGAATGGGTTTGTGGCTCTCAGGTACAGAACACAGCTTGGCGAGCAGCAGCAGCAGCAGCGTGAGGCCGTCCTCCCAGCCGTACAGCCACCAGCACTCCCCGGTGTCTCCTCGCACCCAGGAGACGGTGCAGCAGAGGCCCAGCGTCCTGCACAACACCGGGGGCAAGAGTCTGTCCGTCAGCGAGCACCCCAGCTCCTCTGTGTTCCGGTAAGACGCCGCCTTTCAGCCCTCATTTCTGTGTTCACAAGCAACGAGGACATTCTCTCTACAACTCCTCCCTCAGGGGGAGGAGAGAGGGTACAGAGGACAGAAGGAGTGGTAGCCACTCACTGTGCAATCAATAATTAATAATCTACTCAGACATACCTGGACTCTTCTTCTTTTTTGTGCAATAACTTAATCCACCACTTAAATGCAATCATTTAATTTAACTGCTCATTGCCACTAATGTCATTTATCCACTGTACAAAAAACACAATGCCATATACAGTCCTATATATATATCTCTACACTTAACTTATTTTATTTTACTGGTCTTCTTATCTCTACTTTATATATATTTAGCTAAGAGTTTGTTTACTTTGTATATTTATTTAGCTAAGTTTGTAAACTGCTGGAAATCCCATTTCCTTGCAGGAGTCATCCCAAAGGGATCAATAAGTCTAATTCTAAGGGTCAGCCAATTAAAAAGTATTTTCCAGGTAGTGAAAGTCAGGTGATTTGGTCCTTTATTTGGTGGAATATCAGACTTTTGTTTGTAGCATGTTTAAATGGATCAAAATGTAATATTTTTACCGGGATTATTCCGTGAGTGGTTGTTATGGTTTGTTGGTTTTTCAGCAACAAATAACACAATACATGTGCACTCCTCCAGCAGTGAAAACCTTAAAGCTAAAAATATAATGGGGTTGAAATATTGCTGTTTTTGTTGCTCAACACAAAGACAACGTTATTCTAGGTCCTGGAAAACCGTCAGGGACTTTCTAACTGAAGTTGTCTTGTTTGACCTGCCAGGTCCATGTCCTCAGGGCCGCCCCGCTACCAAGCCTACCCCGGCCACCTCCAAAGGACGGGCGTGCCCCCGGAGGCCTACCCGCCTGCTATGGACTCAAGTGTTGCCAAAGAGCAGGGTCGCGAAGGAGCCAAAAACCGAGGCAGTCTCCCCAAGCACGTGCAGGACCAGCACGGGCAAAGCAAACCTGAGCCCAAGCTGTCCTGCCCCAGCCCCGGAGGGATGTACCCGGGCTCCTACCCCTCGGCTTCGGGCCGGCCCCAGCACCTGCTGCCCCCCCAGTCGGATAACCCTGCTGGGCGTGGAGAATGCGGTACACCTAGTAGGGAAAAGACTCAAAACAAAGCGATGTCCATTCAGGAACAAGAGCTCCGAGCACTCGGTAAGACCACCATGACTGCGGCCAACTTCATAAACGCCATTATTATGCGTCAAATTTCATGTGAAACGGGGATGGCAGAGACGGGCTCGCTTGTTGCCGGGGGCGACACTGATGGTAAGACGCTCTGGACCCCCTCATCACCCAGACCCCCGTCAGTCTGTGGCCTATTGCACGCTGTGGTGGTTGGCATTATCAAATCAGACCAATTCATTTACTTTTATTTCCCTTCAATCCTTTACTTTCTTTTTGGCTGTTTTATTTATCGGTTTCTCTTTACTGACTTAAAGACCACCAAGGGTCTGGAAAACCAGTCCTCTAGCCCGTCCAAATTGGACCGGACACCCTCAATATCAAGACGTTTGAATTTTCCATGAAGAAGATCCGAGGTGTCCTTTAAGCTGTCATTTTAAAATAATATCTTAAAATGACTAATTATCTAAAGCAGAACATCCTTTGCTGCTTATTTTTCATTTTCTTTTCGTAGAGGATGTGACATAAATTTAACGCCCCTCCTCCCTCCCATTCTGCTGCCTTGCTTACCGGCTCGGACACGATATTTCACCGCATGCCAGTGAAGAATCTTTTACACCGGAAAATGAAATTCAAGCAGCTTGAGTCTTAGAAGTGGGCTCTACTGGACAGAGAGAATCAGGGTTGTATCTGAAATCACTGGTTCACTCCTGGCGACTCACTCTTCAAGGAGTTACACATAGATGACTGTATCATGAGCTCGTTAATAAATACTGCTGTAATTGGTGAGCAGTGATGCCTCGGATACGTCCAGGGCTTTTATTGTGAAAGGAAGGAAGTGAAGAGTGGTAAACGTGGGAGCACGTGTAGGGTTTAATAATCCTCACTACGCATTCAGACAGAGAGTGAGTGATTTCGGAGCTTCGGTGTCTTTTTCTTTAAACTTCATTAAACCTACCCTCCGAAAAAGTCGACCCCCCGGTCCTAGAGAGCACCGGGTTACACAGGAGGAAGGGTGGGGAGGTAACGGAGCAGGACGTGAAAAACACTCAGCCATGCATGTTCCTATTTATGACTCACCGTAATTTATGCTTTGATTTGTTTTCATTGTTAATTTTTCCCCCGCACACACACACACACACACACACACACACACACACACACACACACACACTCAACAAGCCTCTCTCAATCAAGCCTCTGGGAGTTTGTCCATCAGTTGGAACGTGATTTGGTTTGTTATGGTTGTCTGTCGTAGAGAACATGTTTAAACATCACTCGGCTGTACGGCATGCTCAGAAATCACATGTACAGCAGGAAGCATCGGTAGGAAAGCATGGTGGCCCCGTAGACTCGGACCATGAGGGAGGTGCGGAGCTATTCTGAGCTTCTTGTTGAAATGAACCCAGAGTCCCCTCGGCCGTTGCTAGCTAACAGCAGAAAACCACAGCTTCCTGTATCTTCAGAGGGGGGGGGGGGTCGCTCCTCTCTGGGAGTCCAGACGTCAGTTCTGCTTCCCCCCCTACGTTCAATTTACGTCATCAATTAAGACACGGTAGTAACGAGGCGTGTAAGAAAACAGGGGAGGAGGAAGTTTAACAGTAATGTTAGACATGTTGTCTGGAGAAAGGAAGGAAGCTGCTTTGTCTCTTGTTGGTAAGTCAGAAACTAATTGTAGATTTGGGTTCAGGCATTGTGTGAGTAAAGCTAGTAGTAACATTTAGTCTTGTGTTGATAGCATAGACAGCTTCACAAGAATTTAAACAACAAGGTAAGGGAGTAATCAGCTAGTTTCAGCCAGCTCACCTGTAGTCAATAGACTTGATTGGAGGGAGGGGCCACAGTCAGTGTCGAGGTAAACTGAGCACTGAAAAGTCACTACAGCGTCAGGCCATCAGAACGAAGACAGGACATCAGAACGAAGACAGGACATCAGGACGAAGACAGGACATCAGGACGAAGACAGGACATCAGAACGAAGACAGGACATCAGAACGAAGACAGGACATCAGGACGAAGACAGGACATCGGAACAAAGACAGGACATCAGAACGAAGACAGGACATCAGGACGAAGACAGGACATCAGAACGAAGACAGGACATCAGAACGAAGACAGGACATCGGACGAAGACAGGACATCGGAACGAAGACAGGACATCGGAACGAAGACAGGACATCAGAACGAAGACAGGACATCAGAACGAAGACAGGACATCAGAACGAAGACAGGACATCAGAACGAAGACAGGACATCAGAACGAAGACAGGACATCAGAACGAAGACAGGACATCAGGAACGAAGACAGGACATCGGAACAAAGACAGGACATCGGAACGAAGACAGGACATCGGAACGAAGACAGGACATCGGAACGAAGACAGGACATCGGAACGAAGACAGGACATCGGAACGAAGACAGGACATCAGAACGAAGACAGGACATCAGAACGAAGACAGGACATCGGAACAAAGACAGGACATCGGAACGAAGACAGGACATCAGAACGAAGACAGGACATCGGAACAAAGACAGGACATCGGAACGAAGACAGGACATCAGAACGAAGACAGGACATCAGAACGAAGACAGGACATCGGAACGAAGACAGGACATCGGAACGAAGACAGGACATCGGAACGAAGACAGGACATCGGAACGAAGACAGGACATCGGAACGAAGACAGGACATCGGAACGAAGACAGGACATCGGAACGAAGACAGGACATCGGAACGAAGACAGGACATCGGAACGAAGACAGGACATCAGAACGAAGACAGGACATCAGAACGAAGACAGGACATCAGAACGAAGACATCAGAACGAAGACATCAGAACGAAGACAGGACATCAGAACGAAGACAGGCCATCAGAACGAAGACAGGACATCAGAACGAAGACAGGCCATCAGAACGAAGACAGGACATCAGGACGAAGACAGGCCATCAGGACGAAGACAGGCCATCAGAACGAAGACAGGACATCAGGACGAAGACAGGCCATCAGAACGAAGACAGGCCATCAGAACGAAGACATCTGAACAAAGGGAGTCTATCTGTGGGAGTCCAGAGAGGAAGTTCATTGAGGCAGGCATAACATCTCAACCCCCTCCCATCGCAGCCATGTGTCTTATCCCAGTCAGGACATCACACTGGAGAAGATTTTACCGGAGACCCTTCACTCGAGGCCTTAACCCATCCAATCTCTGCTACCCACCACTCTCCACCGGTAAGGAACTTGAAGTACTAGGGGGGCTGTGGAACTGCCAGTCTGCAGTCAAGAAGGCGGACACCATCTCAGCCTATGCCTCCCTGCAGACTCTCCACTTCCTGGCCCTCACAGAGACCTGGATCACCCCAGAAAACACTGCCACTCCAGCCGCCCTTTCAACTGCCTACTCGTTTTCACACTCCCCAAGACGAACAGGGCGAGGAGGAGGAACTGGGCTCCTCATCTCACCCACATGGTCCTACCAGGTCCTTCCTCTCGACCACCTACCCCGATCTACGCTTGAATCTCACGCCGTCTCTGTCACCCTTCCTTTCAAACTCAACATCATAGTGATCTATCGCCCACCCGGTCCTCTTGGTGACTTTTTGGATGAGATGGATGCCCTCCTGAGCTGCTCCCCTGATGATGGCACACCACTCGTCGTCCTCGGTGACTTCAACATCCACCCGGGAAAGCTGCATTCATCTGAATTCATAGACTTCTTTTCCGCTTTTGACCTTACACTGTCCCCCTCTCCACCAACTCACCGGGCCGGGAACCAACTTGACCTTGTCTTCACAAGATCCTGTGACATCTCGGCACTCTGTTACCCCGCTCACCGTGTCCGACCACCACTTGTCCGTGTCCGTGTCTTTCTCCATCCCCATGAAGCCCACCTCATCCCTCCACTCTACGCCTCGAATGGTCACCAGCCGCCGCAACCTGAAATCCCTCACTCCCTCCGCTCTCTCCTCAACTGTTATCTCCTCGCTCCCATCCTCAGAACAGTTCTCCTTAATGTCTACTGAGGAAGCCTCCTCTATCCTGATGTCCTCACTCTCCTCTTCTTTGGACACACTCTGTCCCCCAATCTCACGACCGGCGCGATCATCTCCCCCCCCTCCCTGGCTGTCTGAACCTCTGCGAACCAACAGATCATTGTTGCGAGCGTCAGAGAGAAAATGGAAGAAATCGGGACATCACGAGGACCTTGCTCACTACCACCTCCTCCTCTCTGACTTCACCTCAACTGTTTCGGCAGCCAAATCTGCCTTCTACCTGGCTAAGATCAACTCTTCTGCCTCCAACCCCAGGAAACTCTTCTCCATGTTCTCCTCCCTCCTCGTCCAAGCACTGGTCATCTCCCGCCTTGACTACTGCAACTCTCTCCTGGCCGGACTCCCGGCCTTCTGCGACTAAACCATTGCAGCGTATCCAGAATGCTGCAGCACGCCTTATCTTCAATCTACCCAAATTCTCCCATGTGACCCCCCTACTACTACTTACTACTTTACTCAGATGAGGACCTAACACTTGTTCTATTTTTAGCTCTTACTGCATCAGCAATGATACGTTGTGGTTTCTTTGTTTCCTTCTTTTGACAAATGTACTTATTGTAAGTCGCTTTGGACAAAAGCGTCTGCTAAATGACCTAAATGTAAATCTAAATGTACTTTCATGGTGAGGCATGAAGCTTGAGATAGTATTCTTCTTTTATCCTTCTAGTCGAGTCTCTAGGGCATCGCCCTTCTTCTTCTTCTGTAAATAATCTGTTCAGAGCGGAAGCACGGTCTTTGATTCATAACCCGACTTACCGAGACTTCTTCATTTATGAGTCACTGATGCAAAGTTAATGTTAGCATCGTTTGTGGTCGGAGCGAGAGCTGCTTCCTCCTGTTTGCAAAGAGTTCTTCATAATTAGTTGAATACGTAGCTCGTCACACACACACTGTCATGACGTCATTTTGTAGCTTCCAAATGAGATGAGACATGAGATGTTTGAGCTGCATGATGTCATCGTGCATCTGAGGGGGTCATGTCTTCAGGGACTCACTTACCTGTGTGTGTGTGTGTGTGTGTGTGTGTGTGTGTGTGTGTGTGTGTGTGTGTGGTGTGTGTGTGTGTGTGTGTGTGTGTGATTGTGTGTGTTTGTGTGTGTGATTGCATGTGTGTGTGTGTGTGTGTGTGTGTGTGTGATTGTGATTGTGTGTTTGTGTGTGTGATTGCATGTGTGTGTGTGTGTGTGTGTGTGTGTGATTGCATGTGTGTGTGTGGAACAGCTCAACAGAAGATGGAGCCACATGGTCTGTACCGGCCTCCGTCTGAGGAGAGACTGTCTCCAGGCCAGCAGCCCCCCTCCCCCTGTGTTAAAGGCAGCCAGAGGGTGGTCACCCTGGCTCAGCACATCAGTGTAAGTCCGCCCCCCCGGCCCAGTCACATGACACTCATAGATGGAGCACATTTCCTCTGGCAGCGGTTTTAAAGTGCAGACCGATGTGTGTGTGAACAGGAGGTGATCACTAAAGACTACACCAGGCAGAGCCAGCAGCAGCAGCAGAGCTACCACGGATCTCCTGTCCTGGACCTGACCCGTCCACCCAGTGCCTCCCAGCCCCCCGCCAACTCCCAGGAGTCTGCCCAAGGGTCCCGCTACGTGGAGGGCCTGGAACGCAGCCGAGACCGGTAGGAACCACGCAGCTACATGTTGGATACCAACGCAGTACAATAAAAGAATAAAAATGATGCCGAAGTAACGACATGATGACAACAATTTATAAAAATAGTGCTGAGTCATGCTTTGTTAGGTCTGTCTGCAAGACCACAAGATAACTCCTGTTAAAACGCTGGTTTTCTGAATGGAGTCTGGTTGATGGTGCTAGGCTACGCTAACATTGTAGCTGCTCCATCAACACTCCATATAAGGTCATCTAGACATAAATACAGCAGAGACCTTGTTGTTTGGACCACAGACAGTCTCTGGTTCCTCCACATAGTCTGGTCTGGACTCATGTGAGCTACTATCTAGACCTCTGGGGGACCACAGACAGTCTCTGGTTCCTCCACATAGTCTAGTCTGGTCTCTGGACTAATGTGGGCTACTATCTAGACCTCTGGGGGACCACAGACAGTCTCTGGTTCCTCCACATAGTCTGGTCTGGTCTCTGGACTCATGTGAGCTACTATCTAGACCTCTAGGGGACCACAGACAGTCTCTGGTTCCTCCACACAGTCTGGTCTGGTCTCTGGACTCATGTCAGCTACTATCTAGACCTCTGGGGGACCACAGACAGTCTCTGGTTCCTCCACATGGTCTGGTCTGGTCTCTGGACTCATGTGGTCTACTGTCTAGACCCCTGGTGGTGTTTGCTGTGACCTTTAACCCTGCGTTATGAACATGAATGATTGTGGTCTTGGTCTCTGCAGGTCTCCTCCTCAGCCCAAATCCTCGCCGGTCTCAAACGACGGCATCGAACCAGTGTCTCCCGCCGGGGCCGGCTCTGAACCCGAGGTCCAGGGAGGGGCCTCCTACTCCAACGAGCAGGGAGAGCAAGGGTAACGTTGTCTTTGTAGATCTCCATGGAAACGGCCAGCACAGCGTTTGTGTGTAATATTTACATTAGCAGATAACACACGTCCAACATGAACAGAAGATAAGCCTCGGTGTGGTCGGTACATCAGTGAGCATTGATCTGGGGATGAATGTGATTGGTTCCTACAGTATCAGCTGCTTCACACTGGATCAAAAGCATGAAATCCCAGCAGCACCTGAACGCAGCAGGACACTGTCGGGATACGTTGATCCATGTGTGTCCTGCATGTTTCCCATTCATTAAATGAATTAAATCGTCTAAAAAAGGCCACCAGGCTGATTATACATTCCTTCTGATGCTTCTCCAGCGGGACGCAGCGCTGCTCGTTTGTGAAGGAGAACGTCTGGTTAGTGACGGTTGTATTTAATAATCCATGGTTCAGGAATGTTCCTGACAAAGAAGGCATCTTGCACCATACTGTTTCTTTTCTTTTTATTTAATGTAAGCCACGTTGGATGAAAGGATCGGCTAAATACACGTTAGATCACGTACTTAAGGAACGACAGGAAGTCGTCGTGTCCACGTGTCAACAACACTGAGCACTTCTATGGCGGTTTCTATGGCAACGATATCCCCTTTGTCATCGTTTTAACGAGCGTCACCGACCGGAGGAGGCCGCTTCCTACTCCTACAGTGACATATAGTTGGACGGTGGATCATTTAGATTGTAAACACTTGTTAATCCAAGCTGGAGTCTCCAGACATGAACACGTCTAAACATTAAGACGAGAGCGTGGTTGGTGTTGGCGTTAACCCCGGCTCCTCCTCCTCCTCCTCCTGCAGAATGGGCTCCCGGTCTCCTCCCAACGCCTCCCAGCCTCCAGCCTTCTTCAGCAAGCTGACGGAGAGCACGTCGGACATCGTGAGGTCAAAGAAGCAGGAGATGATCAAGAAGATGACGGTGGTGGGAAACGAGGATTTCAGTGAGTCTCGCCGGGTTCCAGCAGGGAGAAAAACAAGCTTTCTAATAAAGAGACGTTTTAAAAATACATCCTCTGTTCTCACTTTCAGACGCCGGACAGCCGGGGACGGAGATCTTCAACATGCCGGCGTCCACGACTGCAGGTAAAGGACGATGAGCGCTGTGATTATTTGAACCTGTCGAGCTTGTAAGGATGGAAATACATGACGTCACATGACGTCAGATCTGTAGATCCAAGCACGCTGCTGCTGTGTGAAGCTGGAATCAACAGGAACGTTACTTTATTTGTACAACCAAAACACATTTTCACAAACAAGGAATCACTCGGGTTTATAAAACACCGAGGCCGACATCCTGAACCAGACTTCCTCTGAGCTCCTTACTTTGGACCTGACAAAGATGTGCAGGAATCTCACACGGGTCCCAAAGGTGCTGGGAAAGGTGGCGTTCACACCGACCTTTGACCTCTACTCCCACATTTATGACGTACAAGAGGGGGGATGGCGGATAGGATATATTATTATTAAGCATGAATGTAATGAAGCTTTCCTGACTGAAGATGTTTTTGTTTTTTCTCCTCTCATGTCGTCTTTTGTGAATCCGACTTTATTAAACCTGACCTCTCCTTCCTCAGGGCCGGTGAGCGTCCGCTGCCACCCGGCCCCGGAGACGCCCGGTAACTCCATCGGCCTGGAGGCCATCATAAGGAAGGCCTTGATGGGCAAATACGACGAGTCCGAGGAGCGCTCCCCGTCCAACGCTGCTAACACGATGGCTGCCGGAGCCGACGGACGCGGCGGAGACGACTTCTTCTCACAAGGTGTGACGTCCTCCTCTTCAGTGTTTCCTCTCTTTTCTCCTCCACTACGCGTGTGACGCTCGCTAAGGGGCGGGGCTAATCTGAGATTGACAGGTCGCTCCTGGAAAGCTGGAGTTCTAAGCTCCGCCTCCTCTTCTTGCAGGTGGAGGAAAGTCCTCGAAGGGCAGCGGGCGCTCCAACGGGCGGAAGGCCAAATCCCCAGGACCGGGTCTGTCTGGGGGGGAGAGACCGTCCTCCGTGTCCTCGGTCCACTCCGACGGAGACTGCAACCGACGGACTCCTCTCACCAACCGGGTCTGGGAGGACCGGCCTTCATCCACAGGTTCTACCCACACCACCTCCTCCTCCTCCTTTCTAATCCAATCAGGAGAAACATCCAAACTCACCGGAACATTCTGTCTCTTTCAGGTTCCACTCCGACCCCCTTCCCCTGCAACCCGTTGATCATGCGTTTCCCCAGCGGGACCGTCTCTGCTCCCTCGCCCTCCTCTGGCCAGCTGGGGGGTCAGGGCCCGGGACCTGGACCCGGACCGGGCCGGTCCTGGGAGGAGGAGCCCAAACCTCTGCTCATGTCTCAGTACGAAACCCTGTCTGACAGCGAGTGACCCGGAACCTGGTCGTACCACCACGAGTCCCCCGCCGCCAACACACACACACACACACACACACACACACACACACACACACACACACACACACACACACACACCATTCCACTCGTCCCGTCACACACTGAGACGCCGCCGCTCCGTTTGCACTTCACGTGTTCTGCATTCACTCCAGGACTCTAAAGGACAAATCTTCTTCTTTTGAACTACTTCTCCTCACTGGCCTTATCAACACACACACACACACACACACACACACACACGTTTTCTCCTGTTGCTTGTGGAAGGGACTCGAGGAGGCGACGGAGGAGGAGGAGGTCCACCTTTTGTTGTTTCTTTTTAACCCAGTCCAGTCCTGTGTTTGGAACGTGAGCTGAGACTTTAGTACATTTTGATGGTGAACTTTTGCTGGTGTCATTTTGTTGTCTGTTATCTGAAATGATGTATCTGTGTGGGGCTCCAGGTGGGTGATGGGGGAGGGGCCGTCTCATTGGTTTACAGGGTAAACATGCTGTTCATTGCTGATGTAATCCAGGCACTCCTGAAGGCGAGGAACGCCGACGGCGTCAGGCGTCCATGTTGGAGGAGGAAGAGGATCTGCCATGAAGATGGCACCGAAACAAGTGACACTTTCTCACTGTTTTTTGTTTTTGTTGTTTTTTTATATTAATCATGTCTGTGTTTGTTGGAACCGTTTTTTGGATATTAAGCACTTAGCTGTCAGTCTGTTCACAATGGCATTTTATAAGAATCCGTGTTCCAGGGGAAGGTGGTTTTAAGAACGGACTCGAGGAGTAGCGTAGAAATCCCACCGGAGCTTTTTCCCGTTAACACCTCCCTGTTGAGTTTGGGCTCGCCGCCGCCGCCGCCGTTTTTCTCCCACTCAAGGCGACAATCACATTTTTGGCCGAAGCCGCGTGAACGCCGTCGTCCAGGAGGTGATGAATAAAGCCATCTTTCTGTGACCTTCTTTGGTCCGCCAGAATCCCGTCTGGGAGCTGTTGTGACGGTCTGACCTCTGACCTTTCGCTGCCTGGAGGAGGAGGAGCCGAGACCCGACTCCTCCTCCAGGCAGATTTTGTACAGTTATGAGATATTCCTAGTGTTAAGTGCCATTTATTTTACATATACAGTACTGAAGTTACCAAGTGACGCACAAGTTTTATTTTTACCCCCCCATTCCCTCCCCCTCCTCACCCCCCCCCCCCCCCCCCCATGTAGGGAAATCTGAAAAACAAAAAAAATGAAACGTCCTCTTTTTAAAATCAAACATTTCATGTGCATTTTTTTCTTCTTCCTAATACCGTCACAGCCTTAGCTTTTAACTGTTAACCCCCTCCCTTCCTCCCCCCCCCCCACTGGTCAGAGGGAGGCGTTCAGAAAGCATTCTGCTGGTTTTTAATGGAGCATCGGTTTGACTGCAGTATTTTAAAAGTCTCCCTCGTGGAAATGATGATGGTTTGTAGGTTTAGAAGACGTTCCTTCCCTCTAGTTCCCTCCGTCACCAACATGACTGTTATAGGACTACCTCCCCCTCCCTCCCTCCCCCTCCCCTCCATCCTCCCCCTCCATCCTCCCTCCTCCTCCCCCTCCGTCCTCCTCCTCCCTCCCCCTCGTCGCTGATATCCAGCGTCACACCTGCAGAAAGCTCCGTTTGTTTTTTAAATCCAGGCCGATGGAGGCTTTGTAACTGTGTGACACACACACACACACACACACACACACACACACACACACACACACACACACCTGCGTTTCATTTATCCACGTGTGAAATGTAAGAATGTGACGGTAAAACAGACGAAGCCATATCCAGCTGTTTCCTCCCGAACCGGTGACGAACTGACGAGTTTTTAAACAAACAATATACTGAAATCATTTTAAACATGAATCCGATTTTGTTAAGTTTTTGTTCTCACGGTTTGTTTCTTTGGTTTTCAATGTCACGAATCTTAAATAATCATTTAAAAACATGAAAAGACAAAGTTAATTGTGTTCCCTGGACTGTCAAATTTAGGGGGGGGGGGGGCATAAACAGTACATTGTTCAACCATTTTGTGCATAATGATTTTTTTTTATTATAACCCACTGTATAATAGCAAGGATTGTATATAAAACTGAAGAGATGTAAATATTTATGTGGCTTGCTTCAAGGTTGGTATTACAAAAAATTAAAAAAATTAAAAATAAAAGAAATATTCACATGGTTAAATTCTACATGCCCACCAGCAAGCTTTGTGGATAGCAGTGTAAAAATGAAAACAAAAGACACTGCCTTAATGTTTAAATAAAAAGCTTATTGCCATTCATGGTCTCAGAGTCATTTCTGTTTTTATTCTTGTGTTTGTGTTGCATTCTGGATCCTCTCTCACACACACACACACACACACACACACTCTGGAATCAGGTCTGCTGTAACGACAGTCAAGCTCCACAAGGGGGCAGCACATGCATGTTTTATAAAAGACCTTAAATGTGATGCATCGTTTTGCATGAATTGACCAAAAAGAAGTGATAAAATATACTTCCTGTTTGTGTTTGTGGTGAGATCTCTCCTGGCTGATGTGGTCTTGGTCCCAGCGCCCCCCCTCAGGCCTTGAACCCTGAACCCTCAGGGTCTGACATCACCTGTTAAAGGTTTGAGTGGGAGGGCTTTAAATGGTATGAACACTTGTTACGTTACCGTGGTGACAGTGCTCAAATGTGTTTTTGTTTATTTTATTTTTTTACGTCTTCCAGGTTCCTCAGCAGACGAGAGGTCGTCGTAGGTTCACAACCTCCCGTTATGAAAAGTGAAGCCAACACTGAAGTGCCTTAAACTTGCATTCTCTCTGCTGGCCATCAGGGGGCGACTCCTCTGCTTATAAAGGGTCTGATTGCATGTAAGTCTGTGAGAAAATGTACTTCTCTCTTAATTGATCACTCTTACTATTATTCTTGATTGATGATGTCATGATTTTATTTGTAGTGTTATAATATATTACTGATGTGAGGATGCGTCATATTTTCTTTTCTTGGTAGAATTAAACATCAGATTTTTATATAGAAACACAAAGAAATAGATTTTATATCTTGTACGTTTTTTATCACTTAATGCCTTCAGGTATACAGTCACAACGCTATGACTTGTGGGTAATCCCCTCAGATGAAGTCTGTGGAAATGCAGACTTCTGTAAAGTTTTGCATTGAGGGCTTAAAACTCATTTGATGGTACTGGTCTGTGTTCTGTGGTGGTCTACTGTCCAGTCATTCAGCTCCTGTGAAGGTCAGGCTGTTCTGATCCGCCTCCTTACATAAGTCCACTGAGCCTCACAAGGTGACGATGTTCTCACATTAGAACTGTAATTAGCCTTCCTTTCTCCTTCCCCAACATCCGTCCTGACGGAAGTTTAATCCTCCTGCTACCCAAAGAAGAAATGTCGTTATACTCAAGTATACCTGCAGCGTCATACTCACAAGTGCAGTAATGAAGTATTTGTTACTTCCCAACTTGTGTTATAATATATAACAGATATGTAACATAATTAACCGATAAGAAAGTTCCTCATAGTCGATCTCCAGTCCTGAGAATTAATTTTTTGTTTATGAAAGAACGATTTCCATGGAAAGCTTCCTCTCCACAACCTCCTGAGATCAAAGTGACGAACACAACACCATTAAGAGCTTTGGGAACTGATGTTATTATTATTTATTCATTTAGGATATACATCTTTTTAAATAATGTTTCCGTTGATCAGAACAAGAACAATGATTGATGTACAAAAATATAAAGAGAATTATGAAGTGCCTCGATGCCAACATATACAACAGGAAGAATATTTTACAGGAACAAAATCAAGTGTTGGAAACACGTAAAAACCTCGAACCCCCGCCGACTTCCTCTCGCCGTTTCACAGACGTCTGCACATCGTCTTTATTATTAAAAACCATCTTCAGAACGACTTCCTCGTCTCAAAGAGCAGATCGTATTTATTCATCTCTTCCCGTCGCGCTACTTGCAGTTCCCTCGTTCACCAGCACGCGTTGTACGATACCGATAAACCTCAGCATCGAACACGTCCACGCTCCGAACCTCACACTTACTCACTTACTTACTTATCTGGAGGTTTTTATTTATCAAACTATAAAAATAACAAGACAGCAAATAAAAAACAACCTCAACTCAAAGTCAGCAAACACAATGAAGTAAAACTGACACCAACGAAAATGTGAGGTAAAGTCTGAATTTTCAATATTTGCCTTGTTCAGGAATCTAAATATAGAGACGCAAAAATAAAGTCACGAAAACGCTCAATAAAACAGTGAAAATCTACGACGCCGTATTCAGGACATTGAATGTAAAATTTAAAATAGGAGCCGGGGGAGGGGCGGGGCAATATTCCACGAAAAAACTTGGAATTTTCTGAATTAAAGTCATACATTTCCGAAATGTTTTTTCTGAGATTTAAGTGGTAATTCTCAAACTCACAAAATTACAAGAAAAAAACTTTATAATCTCAGAAAATATTTGTTTTCTTCGTGAAATATGAGTCATTTTTTTCTCGTAAATGTACGACTTTAATCTCGAAAATTCTGATTTAGTTTTTTCGCTGAAAATTGCCGACTTGTTTTAGTTTTTTTACAATACGGCTTCATAGAACTGATGCATTTTTATTAATTTATTATTTTAATAAATTAATAAAACTGTTTGATGCTTTTGAGCTACATCAGATCGGAAACTGCCCCGCATGACGATTCGTTAACGTGGAAAAACGACACAAAAACCCTCAGTTGCACCAGCGATTCGTAAATTCAAAGCGACGTGATGTTAAAATGTGAGTTTTACCGCAACAGCTCACGACATTAAAAGAGGTTGTAAGTTGTATGGAACAAAGTAATTAAATTAAATATGCAACCAGTTAGCTCGTTAGCTACTGTAGCTAATGTTCGCTAACAAAGACAACGTTAGCTTGCTAGTCTATGACTCGTTGACGCTGTATGGTTGTAAAATCTGACCTGGATACTTCACAAGATTTTAAATCAAAGTGACAACAACATTACTCAAAGTGAATAATAATATCGGATTAAATGACCGAATAACGGTAGCCACGCTAGCATAATCAAATATTCCATGAATACATTGAAAGAAACAGATTTAATCACGTGTGCGTGACCTACATGTACAAAAAGATTACTGGTTAAGTTCAAAATATTGTGCAACTAAAACTATAATCAGCCATAATTATACTTAATTATGTGGCGTTTGTTCGGACGGAGCGAAGACGTTCCTGCAGGTTTAACGTGTGATTCAGTAAATCACTAGTTTGAGGCCGACTACTTGTTACTTCTTGCCCAAGCTTGGCGGATGAATTCACGAATAGCTGGTGAGGACTAATCCAGTCTAAGTTTTTTTATCGTATTTATCTTCAAGCTAATCTGCTGATTGTTGGGATTCCGGTTTTTCACGGTGGATAAACAAGCTGCTGTCTGAACGTGTTCAAACTACAGCAAGTTTGTAGAGATATTTTGGTCCAATTTTTCATTTGTAGTCCTGAACCCCCCCCCCCATAACACCAAGTCCACTGGGCAGACTGTGATTTATAGAAAACAAGTGCAATAAAGCCATAATTAGAAAGCTTTGCGTTGGTGGGACTGGGTCTAGGTCTGGGTCTGGGTCCTGGTCCAGGAAATCCACCACACGTCCCCGAGCTCACAGAGAGCGAAGGCCACCAATTTGTCAGCTCCCGTTTTAAATAAGACATAAACCACTGAAGTGCAGCTGAAGGGGTTCCTCCACGGAGAGTACGGATGGATCCCGGTTTTAGTGCCCCCCCAAGTCCCTCGGTCCTCCAAAACAAACCAGACAGTGACCTGGTGGGCCTACAGGTCCTCCCTCAGTTCTACAGGTCCCCCTCAGGCCTACAGGTCCTCTCTCAGGACTACAGGTCCTCCCTCAGGCCTACAGGTCCTCTCTCAGGACCTACAGGTCCTCCCTCAGGCCTACAGGTCCTCTCTCAGGCCTACAGGTCCTCCCTCAGGCCTACAGGTCCTCCGTGTAGATGATGCAGGGACTCGTGTCCTCACTGGACTCCAGCTGCACCGTAGACACGAACCAGCGGCGACCGGCGGCGGCGTTGTAGTTGAGCGTGGTGCGGTACGTGTTCTTGGCGTGTTTGGGGTAGATGATGGTGGTGCTCTGGTAGCTGACGGGCTTCTGCCGCGGCTCCAGGTACACCTGTGACTTGTAGCTCCGCCAGGTGCAGTTGCGCACCGCCACCACCGTCTCGCTGAAGGCGGTGGGCGTGGCCACCGGCGTGCAGTACACCCGGTCCCGGTAGTGCTTGTCAGAGTCGTACTTCACCTCGGAGTTGCACCTGGAAGGAGAGAGAGAGGAAACGGTTCAGAAACACGCCGGATCATCGGCGGCGGAACAAGAACGGCAGCGGCGGCGGCTCCCTCACTTGATCTCCTGCTCCGGTTTAGGGTCGACCTCGATGCTTTCTCCGAAGAACACCGGGTGCATGCGGCTCTTTGGGTCGGCGCTCGTCGGGTTCAGCAGCAGGTACGGCAGCTGTGGACAGGAAACACAGTCAGCAGGGATTTCAGCAGGAAGCAAATTAAAATCACTCCTACAGGAAGAACACGCCCCCAAAGAGAACTCGCCGGTTATCACGACAACAGGCAGACACGAAGCCCAGCTTCCGTTTTTAATTCTTGCACCTTCAGTATACAAACAAATGCAAAAATAATAACATGAGCATGAAGACGGGGGCCAAGGGCACGGCATCGCTGCCGCCGCGGCGTGAGGCTTGTCTTCCCTACGTTCATCAACGCCGCTGGAGCTGAACGCTGGAGCTGAACTCACACAGCTACTCGGGTTCGTTGTACGGAAGCCCATTAGTGCCACATCAGAAAAAAAGTGAAACTTTATCAAAATAGTGACGTAGTGTCGTTGGTCTGTTTCTCATATTCTGAGATACGAAGGGATTTTTTTTCCCTGACTGTGGCACTGATGGGCTTCCGTACATTTCCCTCATGACCTGGAAAAACCCTCCGGAGATCCCAGGTATCTTCTCAGCGGTGAGTTCTGGCAAACTGTGCAAAGCAAACACTCGTGAATGGAGGGCAGTGGACCCCCTCCTCCTCCTCCCCCCCTCCTCCTCCCCCCCTCCTCCTCCTCTCCCCCCCACCCTCCGTATGCACACAAAGCTGAAACCCTCCTGGAAGCACATTTCTTCCCAGGAAAAACAGTCTGCAGTCGAGCGACCCGCACAATGTACAAAGCACAATGAGAGGAGAGAGAGAGACGCCCCCACGCCCCCCCCCCCTCCCCCCGTCCATCAAACACCCCAAGATCACGTGACCACGCTCTCATGCACAGAGAGGCTGAGGTTTGAAAACAGACGGAGGTCATCAGGGGGTTTAATTTAGACGTGAGAGGTCATCAAACACTTATGCAACGGCCTCTAACAAGCCCCCCCCCCACCCTCTATACCCTCTACACCCCCCCCCCCCCCCCACCACCACCACCACCCTTAAATAGCCCTGGAGGATTGTTCTGAGGTGGCACACAAAAACAACACACAAATAGATCTGGAAGGTAGAAAACATGGAGGTGTTGTCACGGCGACAGACAGGAGGATCTGTGGATGTCGTTGGTTTTGTGTGTACATATCATCACCATCATCATCATCATCATCATCATCATCATAATAATAATGGATGGAGTTGTTTGGTTCTTCTAGACACTCAAAGGGCTCTGACAGGTTCCATTCACACTCCGTCATACCGGTGGAGGTAAACTACCGTAGTAACCACAGGAGGCGTGGCCTACGGCCCCTCCAACCACCACCTCAAACATACAGCAGTCACACACATTCACACGAGGCAAGCTGGGTGAAGTGCCTTGCCCAAGGACACAACGACCACGACACAGTGACAAGGGCGGGGATCGAACCGCCGACCCTCCCAACATTGGCCAACCCGCTCCACCACCTGAGCCACCGCCATCATCGTTGTCATCATCATCATCATCACCATCATCATCGTCATCGTCATCATCGGATCTTTAACAACAAAATCCACCTACTTATCTGAACCTCTCTCTCTCTCTCTCTTCAGCAAAAACCCCAAATGTCACCCAACTCCCAGAATGCATTGCAGCATATCTGAGGCCTCTGAGACTCTCAGACCTGCGCAGGCTTGTCCTCCAGACCTCCGAGGACCGGCAGCGACCTGCGAAGTGATTCTTTCTTCTTTCTTTCCCATCGAGCCGATAACTATCGTAAATCTGAAGTTTCCGTGGGGATAATCTACCGATAATCTACCAATAATCTACCGATAATTTTCTAATAATCTACCGGTAATCTTCTAATAATCTACCGATAATCTACCAATAATCTACCGATAATCTTCTAATAATCTACCGGTAATCTTCTAATAATATACCGATAATCTACCATAATCTACCGATAATCCTCTAATAATCTACTGGTAATCTTCTAATAATCTACCGATAATCTACCAATAATCTACCGATAATCTTCTAATAATCTACCGGTAATCTTCTAATAATCTACCGATAATCTACCAATAATATACCGATAATCTTCTAATAATCTACCGATAATCTACCAATAATATACCGATAATCTTCTAATAATCTACCGGTAATCTTCTAATAATCTACTGATAATCTACCAATAATCTACCGATAATCTTCTAATAATCTACTGGTAATCTTCTAATAATCTACCGATAATCTACCAATAATCTACCGATAATCTTCTAATAATCTACCGGTAATCTTCTAATAATCTACTGATAATCTACCAATAATCTACTGATAATCTACCAATAATCTACCGATAATCTTCTAATAATCTACCGGTAATCTTCTAATAATCTACCGATAATCTACCAATAATCTGCCGATAATCTTCTAATAATCTACCGGTAATCTTCTAATAATCTACCAATAATCTACCGATAATCTTCTAATAATCTACCGGTAATCTTCTAATAATCTACCGATAATCTACCAATAATCTGCCGATAATCTTCTAATAATCTACCGGTAATCTTCTAATAATCTACCGATAATCTACTGATAATCTTCTAATAATCTACAGATAATCTACCGATAATCTATTGATAATCTACCAATAATCTACAGATAATATACCGATAATCTTCTAATAATCTACCGATAATATTCTGATAATCTACCGATAATCTTCTAATAATCTACCGATAATCTACCGAATAATCTACAGATAATCTACCGATAATATTCTGATGATCTACCGATAATCTGCCGCTGATGGAGTGAACGGTGCGTTCAAAGGATGGTTGAAATATACGTGATAATAGAATGTGTTGATCACTGATTCCAAACTGTTTATCAGGAAATAAATTAAGATATTTAAAAAACCTGTAAACCTGAAAAGTAACTATGATTCATTTCAAGCAAGCGATCTTTTTTATTTTTTAACTTCCATTTCCTGTTTTACATTCAAGCCATAAAAAAACGGTCGCTGTGAATTTCCATCATCGTCATGAATATCGAAGTTATCGATGGAGAGAATGACAAATAAAGCCTGATTTAAAATACTACAGGATCCTAAAATACAGCATTTATTTACCGTTTATACATGCAGATCTGATGATCGTCGTATTTAAGATCCTTTGTTTTATCTGTGATGGATTAAAACATGTTTTATTGCCATTTAAAGCACATTTTGATGATTATCGGGTGATAATATTGCATTTTGGCAGGTTGAAAACTACTACTAACTACTGTTTATATATATATATATATAACATTAATATTAAGGGACAAAGATACAAACGTTTATCTGAAACCAACCAGAGATGTTTATTAACGAGTAAATAAGAAACGTGACGGTTATTAACCGGGAATACAAACAGACTAAATATCGGACAAATACTTTGTTAGTGTACTTCAGTATGAACATTCAGGTATCTGTACTTGAGTACTTGTATACGTTTCCTTCCTACATGTTAAAACAAATCTTCCTTCTCACATTTTAAAACTAATACTTTATTATGTTTCTCTGTCTTATAAACATGACAGCCAGTAGAAAAGTACTTCATACGGATACTCTCTACTCTGTGTACTCTGAGAACACAGGTATGTGTACTTCTACTTCAGTAGAGAAAGTTCTTGTACTTCTACTTGACTCCTCCGTCGTGAATCCATCACTTTGTACCGCCGGATTATAATAGTTTCACTGTCACACACACACACACACACACACACACACACACACACACACACACACACACACACACACACACACACACACACACACACACACACACACACACACACACACACTGTTACAGGTCTGTCAGCTCGCTTGGGGACCCCTCCAGGACCCCTGGGAGTCCCTGGACCTCAGGTTTGGAAACCCCAAGTGGGCCACAGAACCAAGTCACTGACCCTCATGTGGTTCTGGTCCATCTGACGGAACCAGAACCACAGAACCAGAGAGAGAGAGAGAGAGAGAGCTTCCAGATGTTTTACTTTCAGTGAAGTGACCCCCCCCCGGACCGGTTTCGGGTCGGGACTCACCAGTTTCCCGTCCCGGCTCTCCTTCCCGGAGCTCCCGTGGAGGTTGTCCTCGGAGCGCGCGGCGTCGCTCGGGGCCGGGGACAGCGAGCAGAAGGGCGGGCTGGGACTCGGGGGCAAGCCCGAGTCCGGACTGTCGAGCAGCCCCTCTCGGTTCTTTCCTTTCAGGCTTTCATCCATCGCTTGTAGGTGTAGGTGCCCCACCATGTCTGGGACGACGGGACCGAACCACCCCCGACCGAACCCCCCTCCGCCCCGAACCCTCCTGGTCGGTACAAACAATCCTCGTTGGGCAACTTTGGACCCGAGAAGACTTCTGCAAGCAGAGAAGAGATGTTTAAGAACTGAGAAGTCTGACACGCATGAACGCACCACACGGAACCCTCTGGAAGGTTACCTGCGCGTCGAGATATCCACCTTTAATCCCGAATTATAATCCAGAAAGTCCGCTTTCAAACACGTCCATTCAATGTTCGCAATGTTAAAAAAAAGGTACCAAAACCCCCCACAAACAAAGTGGTCTGGCACCGATCCGGATCGGGATGAGACCCTCTGCGCGCCCCGCCTGCGTGTGAGTGTGCAGCGTGTGCGCGCAGAGCTCCTTCTTAATGATCCTGCCAGGCTTTTTCCTTTTTTCCTGCACCTGGATCCAGTCCAGCCCTCATGATCCGGATCACTTCCACGCACGGCCGACAGGGGCGGCACGTCTGTGCAGCTCTGATCCGCGGGAGTGCCCTTGAGCAAGTTTTCCCTCCCTGCTGGTTCAATGCTGGTTCCATTATATTCATATTAATAATGATTATTAGTCGATAATCCGCTGTCGTTATTTATTACAACACGTTGTGATTAATAGGTAACATTAATAATTATATGTTTAATGAATGGTTGATAAAAACACCTGTAATTATCAGTTAATTAGTGCCTCAATGACATCAAAGCATCAGTGGTCATTAATTTATTATGTGACAAAGTGGACTTTTATATATTTATGTCTATTTTATAACCGGGACCAGAGAGGACTGGTTCTACTGGGACCAGAGAGGACTGGTTCTACTGGGACCAGAGAGGATTGGTTCTACTGGGACCAGAGAGAGGACTGGTTCTACTGGGACCAGAGAGGACTGGTTCTACTGGGACCAGAGAGGATTGGTTCTACTGGGACCAGAGAGGACTGGTTCTACTGGGACCAGAGAGGATTGGTTCTACTGGGACCAGAGAGAGGACTGGTTCTACCGGGACCAGAGAGAGGATGGTTCTACGGGACCAAGAGAGGACTGGTTCTACTGGGACCAGAGAGAGGACTGGTTCTATCCGGGACCAGAGAGAGACTGGTTCTACCGGGACCAGAGAGGATTGGTTCTACTGGGACCAGAGAGAGGACTGGTTCTACCGGGACCAGAGAAGATTGGTTCTACTGGGACCAGAGAGAGGACTGGTTCTACCGGGACCAGAGAGGATTGGTTCTACTGGGACCAGAGAGAGGACTGGTTCTACTGGGACCAGAGAGGATTGGTTCTACTGGGACCAGAGAGAGGACTGGTTCTACCGGGACCAGAGAGGACTGGTTCTACTGGGACCAGAGAGGATTGGTTCTACTGGGACCAGAGAGAGGACTGGTTCTACCGGGACCAGAGAGGACTGGTTCTACTGGGACCAGGGAGGACTGGTTCTAGTGGGACCAGAGAGAGGACTGGTTCTACCGGGACCAGAGAGGATTGGTTCTACTGGGACCAGAGAGAGGACTGGTTCTACCGGGACCAGAGAAGATTGGTTCTACTGGGACCAGAGAGAGGACTGGTTCTACCGGGACCAGAGAGGATTGGTTCTACTGGGACCAGAGAGAGGACTGGTTCTACTGGGACCAGGGAGGACTGGTTCTAGTGGGACCAGAGAGAGGACTGGTTCTACTGGGACCAGAGAGAGGACTGGTTCTACCGGGACCAGAGAGGATTGGTTCTACTGGGACCAGAGAGAGGACTGGTTCTACTGGGACCAGGGAGGACTGGTTCTAGTGGGACCAGAGAGAGGACTGGTTCTACTGGGACCAGAGAGAGGACTGGTTCTACCGGGACCAGAGAGGACTGGTTCTACTGGGACCAGAGAGGACTGGTTCTACCGGGACCAGAGAGGATTGGTTCTACTGGGACCAGAGAGAGGACTGGTTCTACCGGGACCAGAGAGGACTGGTTCTACTGGGACCAGAGAGGACTGGTTCTACCGGGACCAGGGAGGACTGGTTCTAGTGGGACCAGAGAGAGGACTGGTTCTACTGGGACCAGAGAGGATTGGTTCTACTGGGACCAGAGAGAGGACTGGTTCTACTGGGACCAGGGAGGACTGGTTCTAGTGGGACCAGAGAGAGGACTGGTTCTACTGGGACCAGGGAGGACTGGTTCTAGTGGGACCAGAGAGAGGACTGGTTCTACTGGGACCAGAGAGAGGACTGGTTCTACTGGGACCAGAGAGTCCGACTGGACTGGAAGTGTGACTATAAAGTGGACCAGATTGTGGAGGACTTCAGACCGGTGAGTACAACAAACACGCTATGGATTATTGATCACTGATCAGGTTCATCCACTGATGGGTTGATATTATTGATCACTGATCAGGTTCATCCTCCACCACTGATGGGTTGATATTATTGATCACTGATCACGTTCATCCACTGATGGGTTGATATTATTGATCACTGATCACGTTCATCCACCACTGATGGGTTGATATTATTGATCACTGATCCGAGGACACGGTGTTGCTGATGTTGTTGCTTGTGTGATATTTATTAGCTACACCTGTGGTTCTGTCCAACAACTTTTAACATCTCTGCCCAAACAAGTGGAGCCCTGCCGTTTGTGTTTCCCTCATATTGATTACTGATCAAAAACACGATTGATCGGCTGCAGAGAGAATTTAGTTTCTCCTCATTTCAAGAAACCATCAGCTGTCTTTGGGGAGCAGTTTGCTATTAAAGGGATTACTGCAGGTATTTTTCATAAAGCCTGTGTGTGTGTGTGTGTGTGTCGTGTGTGTGTGTGTGTGTGTCGGGTGTATTTCAGGACTGGGTGGAGATGGGTGGGAACGCTGAGCATCCACCAGTTACTAAATGAGTGCATGGTCCCACACACACCACACAACACACACACACACACACACACACACACACACACACACACACACACACACACACACAGACACACACACACACACACACACACACACACACACACACACACACACACACACACACACACACACACACGACACACAGACACACACACACACACACACACACACAGAGCGTGAACACGAGCCGACTGCGTCTTAAAGTGGTTGATTGTATCTTTGATGGTCCAGCAGCTCTCCATGGTATTTACCACAGATTGCCAGGAACTCATGCGTGATGTTTTTTTTCTTCGGCTCTCATAAAAAGGAAGATAACCGTTTCTTTGTGTCGTCGGCAGATCGACTTAATTAAAGGCCCGTTAAGCTCACACAGCTGCAGCGCTGTTTGTGGAGAACTGTTTTCCCTCCTCTGCATTATTGTTTTAAAGCCACAGCAAGACGCTGATCTTTACCGCTGTTCCCTGGTCAGGTGTGTGTGTGTGTGTGTGTGTGTGTGTGTGTGTGTCCGTCTCAGTCATGTTGATGTGGAGGGATTAAGGTGGAGATCTGTTCCAGATTAGCCATAAAATAGCAGCAGGCACGGCCGATGATGAGGCTTTGTGTGGGCATGTCTGAGAGCGAGCCGGCAGGAAGTGTTGCTCAATGGCAGCCTGGCTGAGGGAGTGACACGCTGGAATAATGTTTTTATTAGCAGTGGACAGACAGGGAAGACGTGACGTGCAGCAGAGGACCTCCGGCCGGGATTTGAACCGGGGTCGGCGTGCGTACGTGTGTACATGGCATGCGCTCTAACCACTCTGCCACCTGCACGCCATGATGTGATACTTTACACGTCGGTGGGTTTGGTCACACGTCTGCACCTTTAAAGGCTCACATGTGGTCATATTCAGCATGTTTGTAGGTGTTGGTATCTCTGCTCCTTTATTTTATTTGTTCTCACTCCTGGGAAGGATTTTATAACCCTGAAGGTTTAAATATGACCCATACCATAACCATAAATAGAGAGAGGTCAATAATGGGTTTATTTTCTCCCTTAATGTGTTGTCCATACGCGTTTATCCGTCCCCGGGTTCAGGGAAGCCGTTCTATCCTTCTCAGTAACGACGCTTCGACCCCCGTTTGTCAAACCTGGACCTTCTCCAGGATGGACGCTGGATCTTTGTGGAACACCTTCTCCGTTTGGCCGAGCGGCGTTCCCCGTTACGTGGGAGATGATTGAAGAGTTCTGCAATCAGGATCTCGTTCCTGAGAGCTTGGAGATCTCAGGAGGCTTCAAGAGGGGGAGGGGGGGGAGGGGGGGGGGGGCAGGACAGCCAAGACGTCTGTTGATGATTCATTTTTTAGTGCTCGATCATCCTTCCCCCCTCATCGCAATCACTCACACACACACACACACACACACACACACACACACACACACACACACGTTTGTGTGCATAGATGCAGAAATTCACACAGAGAAATGGAGACGCTCACATTCCTGATCTGCACAACTCTCTGGCTCGGCCTCGCTGCGTTCACAAGACGTTGCCAAGCCAGCTGTGTGAACTGGGTCTGGAAAGGGGGGGGGGGGGGGGGTACAGGTGTGTGTGTGTGTGTGTGTGTGTGTTTGTCTGTTTGCATGCAACAGAGTAAGTGAGACTAACAGTCAGACAGAAAGAAGTCTATTTCGCCCCCTGTGACCGGTTCTTCTGGCCCAGATTCTCTGCACGTGGGCGTGTGCACGTGCACGTTGGTGTGTGCATGTGCACGTTGCCGTGTGCACGTGCAGGTGGGCGTGTGCACGTGCCGTCTGGAATAGCTCTCCATGTAAACAAACCACAGAGAGGCCGGCCCTGTCAGGGAGGTTGTTTTGAGTCACAGCACACACACACACACACACACACACACACACACACACACACACACACACACACACACACACACACACACACCTGGACTCGTCTCTGTCTCACAGATAGGTGACCCGTTTGCTTTTCACACGAATGTACACAAAAACACTGGGCGCTTGTTCGGCGTGCTCACGTGGTCATGTGACCCACGCACCTCCAGTCTTATTGGCCCGTTTAAAACAAGAAGACTATAAGGGGTTATGGACATGCTTCCTGATGATGGATGAGGCTGGCAGGTTCTCAGTCATCCACGCAGACGAGTTCGATCTGGAGCCCGGCTGCATCTGGTTTTAATGGGGAGACCCCCCCCGGATGAAGAAGAACCCCCCCCCCCCCCCATCCTATATGGCGTTGTTTTAAGTGTTTACGGAGCAGCTACAGTGTTAGCTTAGCCTACCTCCGATCGAACCAGACTCCATTCAGAAAACCAGCCTTTTAAAGCCCACTGCTTCTAACTGACTAACTACGATTTTTAATATAGAAATCCAAACATTATTATTATTCTTTATCTTTAAATCAAGGCCTTTTCTCCACAGAGACGCGGGGAAGTCATACTTTTGTTTGGTTGGACTACATTCACCACATATTCCGGCCGTATAATCTGCTAACCAATAAGAGCGTGCGTCTCGTTTGTTTTTCAACAGTCACAAATCATCGCCACCGCCCGGGTCGCCGTGCAGCGTCCTGCACCCTCGGTGACCTCCTCTTTTGGAGCTCCCCGAGGCGCAGCAGATGCTAACAGCTCCCCCACACCGGCTGTAATCAGTGATTCACCTGCACGCCGCTTCCTCGCCGCTTCCTCGCCGCTCTGTGTGAACAGTGGGAGGTAAACACCAGGACGGCCTTTGTTTAATGTGTAACAGGGCCGCCATGTGACTGTTACTGACACGCTCAGTATGGATCGATACACATAGAAACGATCTATAATCTGCCTCAGTAAATATGCAGAGGTCATATAAATGCATGAAACGTGGTCAAAGGAAGTGGACTGTGTGCAGTAGATAGTCTGTTTTTTAGCTGCTTATGACTCACCGTCACAGCATCCACCCGGCGTGGACGGAGGATTCTGTTATTTATTGACCCAGAAGGTGGAGTCGGGCTCGGCAGCCATGTGAGCCAACGAGGAAGAGGAGAAAGGTCAGGACGGGGGAGGGGAGGGGGAGATAAGAGCTGTTTATGTTGTCCCATTCATCTCCACTTAGAGGGACGTGGCTTCAACACGAGCCGACCTGTCCGCTGGGACTCTGGTTTGGGTTCCAGGGTCGGCATGTTCACCGAATCCAACGATCTGAGACGTCAACGACAGCAGCGTGGCAGTAAATCTGTGTTCAGGAGACGCGGTGGCTTCCTCGTCAGAGGCAGGGATTATTCTCCACCGGGGGGGGGGGGGGGAGCAGCTCGAGTGCTCTGCCATCAGGCGAGGTCGGGTTTCCCATGATCCTTTGTGTTTGCCTTCTCGCCTGCAGGGATATAATGACAAGCACGGACCACCCATGTCTGCTTTGACCTCAGTGTTATTTAAGGAATCCCCCAGTTTCTCTCCCTGTGTGTGTGTGTGTGTGTGTCTGTGTGTGTGTGTGTGTGTGTGTGTGTGTGTGTGTGTGTGTGTGTGTGTGTGTGTGTGTGTGTGATAAATCCACTGTGATGAAGCTTTTATTTTGAAAGGTTGACATAAATACTTAATGATGATGACTGATGAGCTAATTTTCTTTTTTCCACACAAAACAAAAGTTAATGTCGGTGTTAGAACGTCTTTATATAATTGGTTCTGATTCCAGAGAAGATTAAAAATGACATTTTTAATCTTCTTAGAACCTTTGGTTCCATGAGCCGGCCTGTTCTCTAATAGGTGTTTACATGATGAGGAATACTTTATGGTCTGTTGGAAAAATATGTGAAACGTGTGGTTGAGTCTCCTTTAACGACTTTGAGGAAGAAATCGGTGCCAAATTGTGGTGTTTTTTGTGGGAGTTGGTCCGTTGGAGCTGGATTAACAAGGACCCAGTCCCAGGAGGAGCTGGGTTAACAAGGACCCAGTCCTAGGAGGTGCTGGGTGAACAAGGATCCAGTCCTAGGAGGTGCTGGAAGGACCCCAGTCCCAGGAGGTGCTGGGTGAACAAGGACCCCAGTCCCAGGAGGTGCTGGGTGAACAAGGACCCAGTCCCAGGAGGTGCTGGGTGAACAAGGACCGCAGTCCCAGGAGGTGAACAAGGACCGCAGTCCCAGGAGGTGCTGGGTGAACAAGGACCCAGTCCCAGGAGGTGCTGGGTGAACAAGGACCCAGTCCCAGGAGGTGCTGGGTGAACAAGGACCGCAGTCCCAGGAGGTGAACAAGGACCGCAGTCCCAGGAGGTGCTGGGTGAGCAAGGACCGCAGTCCCAGGAGGTGCTGGGTGAGCAAGGACCCAGTCCCAGGAGGTGCTGGGTGAACAAGGACCCAGTCCCAGGAGGTGAACAAGGACCGCAGTCCCAGGAGGGTGCTGGGTGAGCAAGGACCCAGTCCCAGGAGGTGAACAAGGACCCCAGTCCGAGGAGGTGCTGAGTGAACAAGGACCCAGTCCCAGGAGGTGAACAAGGACCGCAGTCCCAGGAGGTGCTGAATGAACAAGGACCCAGTCCCAGGAGGTGCTGGGTGAACAAGGACCCAGTCCCAGGAGGTGCTGGGGGGTCGTGTCCTTGTGCTTCCTGGCTGGCGGGTTAGCGGATGTAGGAGCTGCAGGTCCATGTGTTTTGGTTCTGCAGCGTTGACGCGTACATGTGTTTCCAACTCGCCCAGCATCCGGGGTGAGACGCCCCGGAAGCCTTTTGTGTGGGATAGAAAGTCAGGAAGCTGGATTTATGGGAAATGTGGTCTAAATTTCTGCAGGCATGCAGCGTCATCGAGGGAAAACATGAACAATAGCTGTGGTGCTGATGGGAGTTATAGGACCACAAACAATAATCTAAACTTCAGTCCAGCTTTACGCTGAGCTCTCCCTCTCCATCATCCAGAGTCAAACACCTTATTCTGTCTTCGTTCTGTGTACTTTTTTAATTACTTTTTTAGGAATCTGTTAATAGCCTATATTTATTGCAAGTATAGTACTTTGCTATATTGATGTGAATGCTGTTTTTTCATGTTGAGGCTCCATCGTAAAGACGGTTGTATGTTTATCATTGATGATCACATCTGCTGGTTTGGACATTCGGGGTCTTTGTGCTGATTTTGTTCCACTTGTTCATGAGTTTACATTTATTGTCGTCTTAAACTGTAGTACTTTTTAAACATAACACGGTAACATTTACTGACAGTCGACGGTCAGACCCGCTGCAGTGAAACGAGAGGTTTTCTAAAGGGACTCTGGTGCTGGTTTGTCCACAGTTCCTAGCTTACAATGTCACTGCAGTACTTCAACTTAGTAAAGTAAGTGTACTTTTCCAGTCCAGTGTCTGAACTCGGAGATCTTCCCACTGATTGACGCTTCCTTCCTGGCCGGTCATGTGATCATATTAGGCGACGGTCTTGCGAGATCACCTCCGGCGCTTGTTTGTCGTTGGAGTTCAGAGCGGTACAGTTAGCGTGCAGGACTGGAGGTGTCGGGGAAAAAGCCAAGCAACTACATGAAAGGAAAGCAAATTCCTCACGTGTTTTCCCATGACGGTCTCAGCTCAGGCGTCCAAACTTAAAGCCTTTTCACTTTAAACCGCTCACCATCCCACGGAGAATTGCTCAATGTCGTTATTGGCAATCTCACCGTGCTGTAAAACGATTAAGGGAATTGATCAGCTGAACGTGCTTCAGACCGTCTGCTGACGGAGGTTGGTGTTTTGTTCGGCAGCCCGTCTGCCTCGGGGAGGAAACACTCATTCATGCACACACACATCTCTGTTGCTCAACACAGCTGTGGGTAAACAGGCTGTGTTTATATGTCCGTGTTTCAACTTGTACACACACACATTAACACCGGGGCACATACTTAGAACGGCAACACACGGAGAGGCGTGTTCGCAGCGCCACACCGGCGCTCCTGCCACAACTTGTTAGGCTGAATAAAACGCTGCGTTCAGCGTTACAACACGAAGATGTTCAGTCGTGTGGAAATATGACTGTTAATATACAAGCCGATCAAAGGGACGGATTTAGACGTTTACCTGCCAACGCTAGTTAGCCACGAAGATGACTTTAACACTTAGCTGGAAAGTTCACCTTGAATTATGAAGCTAACTTTGTTAGCAGCTTCACACCAGAATCCACATGGATCCAGATCCAGTAAGGGTGCTGCTTTGTGTTCCTCAGATCCACCCGTCGCTCCTCTGCAGTCCAAATATGGTCACTTCCTTCTGTTGGTTGCAGAAAATACCCAACAGTCTTTTTCTGACAACACAAACATTGCACCAGTCAAATTACGACCAGTGTCAACATTGTTAGTTGATACCGCCAATAACGAGTCAGAACACGACTTCCATGTTCTTTAACTCTGTTATCCTTGGCCTGTTTCCCATTCCACTAAAAAGGAAGATTTCTTTTTTTTTTTTTTTTTTTTACATATGGGTATCCTTAGGCTGGATTCACAGATCTGTAAGGATACTTGTAGACGCACCTGTGGATCTAAGCAGAGGGGTGTTGTGGGTAATCGTAGGCTGCAGAGGCTTGTAACGTCTTTTTTCTTTGAGGCCGCTAACAGAGTGTTTATATATTGGAGGAGGGAATCTATAATTCACAATGCTATCAGGTTGTGTTGCATGAAAACTATGTTTACTCGATACACGGTGACAAAAATGGACATCATAACAAAATATCCACTGGAAGATTAACAAATACCTGCAAAACCAGTAATATTAGTATTCAGAAAGAAGGAGTTGGTCATGATCTTTTACACTAAAGTCCATTTCGTAGTCAAAAAGGAGGTTCCTTGCCATCCTCGCTGCTGCATGTAAAGGATATCCTGGTTAAAAGGGGCTGAACTGTTTTTGGGAGGAAGGTTTGTGATCCGGTGAAACGTATACAGCAGTTTGTCAGCGTGGCTGCTATTTCAGGACGTCATTTCTTAAAAGCAGGTCAGTGACGCTGCCGGCACACGGCTGGTGGTCTGGACCGCGTGGTCTGGACCGCGTGGTCTGGACCGCGTAGTCTGACTCACGGGGGGGCGTCGTGTTGGTTAATCTGCAGGTGATACCAGATAGGTGAGTCATTGACAAGTGTGCTAGATCCTATCTGGCACCTATTTCCAGTGTACGTACACACACACACACACACACACACACACACAGTAGCAAAACATCTGCTACACCAACTTAAAAAGAAAAAGGCCAAGAATATTCTGGAAATATTCATCAACCTGTGGAACTCGATCCTCTGGCGTCCCGTCTAGACAAACCGCTGCAATTTAGTTTCCTAGAATTTATCCTGCAGTGATTGAGGGAGAATGAGATGCTACCACGGCCTTTTTTTCCAGACGAGGGTTCAAACTGGGGCTTCAGCCTGGTTTTGGCAACCAGTCGGTTCAGCTGTGTGGGGCTGGACCCAGGCCACGTCCTGACCACTGTCCCACCAGTCCAGGCTGACCCCGGCTGACCCGCGGCCGGCAGCAGGACGCCCAGCTGCTGCCTCCTCACGCCGTCCAACTAACCGGGTTACGGCGGATCAGACAGCAGCGAGAACGCGGGTCATTTCCTGTCGCGATGGTCACATTTTCACCGAGCACGCAGTCATAATGAGATTTGAGCATATGTGAAGCATAAAGAGGCTTGACCGCGGTGGCAACTGTTAAACCGGAGAGCTGTTTGGATCTGGAGACGAGGGATTTGAAGCCATGTTATTCTGTGCCGCCGGCCAACTGATCAATTTTCTCCCATCCAGTTCCACAGAAGTGAATTTCTTCTTTCACAAAGCTCAAAATACCGCAGAGAAAATGGGACGGGGTGGAGTTCAGATGCCGGGCCAAGTTTTTTTTATGTTCAGTGGAATTAGAAATGACTTTTTAAATGCTGCTCTCCGTGCTCTGCCCTACTGTAAGACCTCGGTTAATGAGTTTAATGTGCCGTTGTTGGCATGGGATTGTCATTCTTCTTCTTTGGATGATTTTTAAAAAGCTGCAGTGATTTATAGCTGGTTGTGTTTGTCACGCCGACGTCTGATTTTTAGCTCCCATCGGCCATGTCGAACTGCATTTACCACGTTGTCAAAATGTATTGTGCGTCTGATGAAATATTGCATTTCAGTTGTGACTTGGAGACACTTGGAGGGCAGCGCTCCGGGCTGCTGACTGACAGATTGAGAGCTATCATGGCAGTTGAGGTTTTGGGATGAGAGGTTTATGTAGTCAGCACATTCCCGCCCTTCATTTTCACGTCACGACCCAGCATTCTTCTTCTTCTTTCTGGTGGAGAAAACGATCTGGAGGGCAGGTCTGTGCACCGTAGGGAGTTACACCAAACAGAAGAGACGTTAAGTTTAAGGATCGGATTAAGACACTCTCTCCTAACTTGGGTCTGAGCCATAGAAGCAGAACGGGAGTCAAACCGACGTCTTTTATTCGTCCCACGGCGGGGGATTGTGCAACAAGAAGAGGCAGTAAATCACTAAATATAAAACCTATAATCAGCGTGAAATAGGATCTAATGTTGTTATCGTTGCCGACGGGGTAACGTTACCAAGTGCAGAACAAACCAAATTAAACTTCTTCCACACACTTTGTTCAGCTCATTTCCTGTAACCAGTGTAGCATTAAACATGGTGCAGTTAGCAAGCTACCTAGCGTACAGCTGGTTGGTTAGCGTGCCGATTCCACCATGCTGTGATGCTACACTGGTTCCAGTAAATGAGCTGGGTCTCTCCTCCTCCCTTCCTGCAAACTACCACTAACTCTTCTTCATACTTTTTCACCTTTAGTGTATCTGGATGTACTCAGTTTAACTTCTTTTCATCTCATTGGTTTTATCTCTTTTTTTTTGCATAAACTTCTAGGGACGAGTTTTGCAAATTAGCATCCACTATAAGAACTATGATGCCTGCATTGGTCAGCTGTTCTCAGTTTGTCTATGCATGCTGTATCTGTCCCTATCAAACAAACCATACATAACTAGCTACCGCGCTAACTAGCATGTCCACTCTCTTCCCCGTGAACTGGAGTAGCACCATGACCCTGGAAACAGTTTCTCCTCCCCCCCTCCCCCTCCATTGCATTTCTTTGGTCTTGGCTTTACGTCTCGTCCCCGTAAATCAACGCTGCTGCATTTAATGACACTATATTTAGTAGTTTTCAGTAGTTGGCAGGCGACTGTGCAATATGCCATGACCGTTATGTTGGAGCTCGTTGCACGGCATTGAGGCTGCCTGGTGTTTGTACACAAGACTTCATTTGCATCCTCTGTGTAATTTTGAAGTCCTCGTGAACATTCTTGTGGACGGGAGCGAGGGAAGTAGTGGCACTTATCTCCAGAGGTGGTCTCACCTCAGCCCCGAGAACCTCATGGGTTTGAAACAACTGTGAACATGTTGCATGTCACACACACGCCGTTATCCAAGCAACCCGCCCGTATGCTACAATTACTACATCTAGATCACAGATTATGAGGAATTCAATGCTGTATGCGTGTTATTATTCGTTGCAAATGAGTCGTTGTGTTCCTGCAGTATTTTTGATATTGTTTTTGTAGTACAGAAAACGAAGCTTAAGGAGCAGTGATTGTCCTGTCAGTCATGTTTGGACAGCTAGTTTTCTTGTCTTTATGCTAAGCTAAGCTAACTGGCTCCAGATGAAAGAGAGCGATGAATCTTCTTGTTTTAAGAACGTGAATAACAAAATGTTTTCACTGTTTCTATAAAGATCCTATTCTTCTTATTATTATTATTATTACCTTCTCTCTGAAATGATATGTTTGAGCTCCTGCCCCTCCCTCCCAAAAAGCCATGAAAGTGTTGTGATTGGTCAACCTCTTAGCATGTTATGAAGAAATGCCCCGCCCCTTCCCATAACAAGGAGATAATAACAGGAGTTGTTCTGCTGGGGGAGGATGATGGATCGTCCCCCAAACGGCCGGTAAGGGTTCGATCCCCGGCTCCTCCAGTCCAAAAGTGTTTCACACTGAAAGAAGGAGAACACTTCCTGCTGGATGCTGCTGATGGATGTATTTAAATACCCGTCACTCCTCCACTGCCAAGTCACTTAACTGCCCCCTCGGGGGGCAGAGAGGGAGGCGCAGCTCGTCTGCAGTGATTTATCGGTCAATGACAATGTGAGAACTGATAAGGAGTCTAGCAGAGCGCATCCAGATTGTCAGTCTTCCTGTTGCAACGTTTTCACATCTTTGCATCAAATTACCGACTCAAACCCGTCAGAAATGATTCAGGTAAGACGGATATCAAACGCTGCATCATCTGGAAGCTCTCCAAACTACGTTTATCTAGAGGTCAGAGGTCAAGGGACCTCTTTGAAGATCGGCCATGCCAGTTTCCCCTCACTGAAACACACACTCAGCCTCCCTGAAAGCAGCATGTGAACGGTGAGGTTTGAAATCCGACGGTTTCACTCTTCAAGGTCGACTCTGTCTGAAGACGGCGGGTTAGTGAGTCTGGTGTCGTGGATCAGTTCAAAGTTCAGCTGGAAGACAAAACCCCTTGTTGAACTCTCCGCCTGCCAATTAGTAATGTGTGTGTTACAGCAGGAAAACGCCTTGTTGCTCGCTGCGACACACACATTTCATGGCGTGTGTGTGCTCGTACACATGCTAGCACGGGCATGTAGGGACGGGCGGAGCCGGTCTGGTGTTTTCAGTGGGTGACACACACACACACACACACACACACACACACACCAGGGTGGCTTTAACATTTAGACTGTGACTCACACAACGAACCAATGTGACACCTGCAGCCTACCAGGCCGTCACATGTCACATGACCACGCCCCCTTGCATAAAAACCTTGAGGGACAGGAAGACCTTTAAGGCTGTTTTTTTTATTGGGATTAGCATTTAATGACTGAATGTCTCCATTTCTGTTGATTAATTTATTGATTGAGTCGGTGTGTGTCCGGCACCAGCGTTTGTTATATTTCTGAATATTTCCTCGACACGTGGAAGTCCATCGGCAGCATGTGGTTCTATTTAATGTAGACGCATAAAACAACAAGCAGGAAGCATTACAAGCATGTGAGGCTGGCTGTGCAGCTCTGCAAGGGACCCACTTCTCAATCCAGCCTGTATACTCACACACACACACACACACACACACACACACATACCTGCAGAAGCAATTAGACAGGCCTGCTCTCCATATTGGAATAATAAATAGAGAGGAGGGCTGCTGCATGCTGGGTAATGCCTGTGCTCATTAGAATAAACAGAAGTGGTCTGCAGGTTGACGGGAGGAGAACAGGCCTGCGAGTTCAGGCAGCTTTCATGCTTTCCTCTGGTTTGTTTAAGCTCACACGGCAGCTCCTGTTTATACAAGTTTTCCATGAGCGCTGCAATCAGCGTGAGAGCGCTGAGACGATAACGGGAGGCGTATATATATTTGAAATGTCAGACTCTTATTTGAAATGATTTAATAAACCCCCGCTGGTGTGGGAGGAGCCAACCCAAAGCTTATTTGAACTCCCCGTTTGACCCCGATCTGCTGCTGGATATCATTTATTTAGTGACACACGATAGTGCGGCGGGCTCCCTGCACGGTAAACACTCATAAAGTTCCCGGGATTCAGTTGCACAAATAGCTGACTATTGATAGAACTAGAGCGCTGCCAGGGACGCCAGCAGGCCTTGAAACGCAGCGTCGCCACCGCAGAGTTACGGCACGCCGCGAGGCAGAAACCGTGGCTACGTGAGGCCGGAGGTGTGAAGGAACTCCTCCATCACTTCTTTGCTCCGCTCAGAGGATCACTCTTCTTCTCCGCCTTCCATCGTCCAACAAACCTTCACTCCGTCGACCCCGCTGGGAGATAAATATACAAAGTACTTAATACTAAGTGTACTTGCAGACGCACAAATCATCAGTACCCTTTAAGTGTGTTAATGATGAGGTCCTCCATTTGAGTCTATTTGAGTTGGATTGAAATGGTAGAAAAGCACACTTAAGTACATGACCATGTATGTACTAATACACATGCTTGATTGAGGACATTTCCTTTGTTTGTGTTATGGAAAGAATAAAAGTACTATATTTCCAGATTGTTAATTCTTCTCTATATTATTAATACACCATTAGATATGTGAATATATTTGAAATACACTGGTGTAGTAATTTATTTTTACCTGGAGACGATATGAAAATATCACGATTATCTTGGATGAATTATTTATCAAAATATGCTTAAAACTCTTAAAATGGTACTAAAACTTCCTGGTATCACTTTACATTTTATTGCACAGATAAGTCATGTCTTATTGTGTCTTTTTATTGAATAAAATCCTTTGTGGTCCCGTCTCTCGCTCGGCCAGCCCAGGTTTTTCCTCCGCGGTGTTTTTACATCTCCCATTTATTCTGCTCCCTCCTGTTTGAACACACAGTCACATGACCTCCTACTACGGATTATTATCGTCTCCCCGATGGTCAAAAGCTATTTTCTAAGTAAGACATTAACTTACCACACACACACACACACACACACACACACACACACACGTTTAGCAGCATACTGATTGATTGGTCTGTTTATTTTTTCCCTTTGGCCTGATAGGAATTTAACTTTTAAATTCCTTGCAGATGGCCAGCCGGCCCTTTTTTTTGGAGGCCCGCTGTAATTGACCTTTAAAGGAGAGTAACAAAGCGGTCCGCGGCCCGGCTCGGCTGCTTTGATGTGGTCCCTGTGTTTGCTCTGCCGTGAACTGGACGGGAGGTGAACCGACACGTCCGGGGGGTCTGCAGCCTCCCGGCGCCCCGCGGCGGCGTGGAAAGACCTGTTCTCGCCTTCCTGACTCACACGGAGCAGCTCTGGCCGTCGGCCACGGTCTTAGCGGTGCATATCATCCCCGGCCCTGAACTCGGCTGAACCCGTGCACATATTATTCTTGGTGAGGTGACGTGACCCGACTAAATACAAACCGCCTCCCACCCTTCACCTGGAACCGTACACAAGTCCTCCATTACAAGTGGAACCACACATAACCTGATCCATGTATTTATGGGCGGAAACACCGACGTATCGTCACCTTATGAAGCTGATATGAAGAAACCGCGCTGGCTTGTTGACACGTAGCGACATTAGCAGCTATCTGGAGTCCTGTTTGTGGTTTTCTCCCTGGTCTCTAAACGAGGTCATGTTCCCGATGTTTACATGGTAATGATCAGCTTTCTACGTATTTTTACACTCCTGCGACTTTCTTGACGTGTAAAATGATCTTTTAATTTGACATCATGTGTGTAGTTCATGCCACAATCATACAAGATTTGTCTCCTGCTGTTGACCGAAGAAGGGGCGGGGCTTAACCTTTCTATGGGATGAATGTCAAATGTTAAAAGAAAACCTAGTGAACACTGCAAGCGATTTATTATTAATGCAAATGATTAAGCATTGGAATAGGAGTGACTGTCCCGAGCGTTTTGATCCATATAAGCATTCATTCCCTTTGACTGGAAGCAGCTCTTCTTTATTATACAACTCTAGATTTGAATAAAGTGCAAAAACCAATGGTTTAAACACAGAAATGTCAGTAAGCTGACGTGAATGTGTGTAGATTCTGACCTGAGAACAGATCCTCCATCAGAAAACATGGCTGAATGAGGTTTTCAGGAGGGGTCTGGGTGAATGAGGCCCAGTGTCTCTCCGTACTCGCCTGAAACCCCACGAAGGAGCCCTGTTGGACTCCGCCAAGCAGCTGGGTCTGAGGCTGTTCCGGCTCTTTCCGAGCTACGCTGTGGTGACGTTTAATTAGGTGGGGCGGCTCCATCATCGGCCGAGCGTGGCGAACACATCGCCGTTGCTCTGCTCATTAGACCTGCAGGCGTTCTACCACATCTTCATCGCCCAGAGTGCGTTTAGCCGCTCCTCTGGCTCTGACCGTATGTTTGTGAGGAGTTAATGTGAAGCAGACCGGCGGTGTCTGGCTTCCCTCACAGCTCCGTGGGTGAAGTTGAGTCACGGCGTCGTGGAGCCGCTCACGTCCTGCTAAAGGACCTTCAACTTGTTGGATTATCAGACCTGTAACAGCCTCTACTTCGCCCAAGCAGCTGTAAAAAAAAAAAATGCTGTGCCACAAGGTGTTAGGCTACGTGAGAAAGAAACAGACATAACAATATGACATCGTTTAAAATGGAAATTCAGTTTCATTTTATTAATTTGCTGTAAAATGTATTTAAACTGTGTCTTTACCATAACTGTTATCTATATATATATATACATATATATATATATATGTACGTATTGTATTACTTTGTGTGGTGTACTGGTGTGTGTTGTTTCGTCGCCCACTTCTAAGCTCCGCTCTGCGGCGGTCTGAGTTCTCACCCACAGCGCTGCACTGGGACTTATTTCCCTGCGTTCCCCTCCAACATGGTCTCATGTGCATTTTAACAGGCCTCCAGGAACAATGTTGGCCTTGTGAAGGCTTCCCATGCCTTTTCTGTTAAGCATGTGGCATTTAGAGGAACAGAGTCCTTTGAATGCTCCACAACGCTGATGGAGTTCTGTGTGTCAGGATGTGAGTTTGTACTCAGATTAGCATTCGCTTGGAGACTGACATGTATGCACTTGGCTGCTTCCTCTCCTCCTCCTCCTCCTCCTCCTCCTCCTCAGAAGTGGTAAAGTGTGTGTGTGTGTGTGTGTGTGTGTGTGTGTGTGTGTGTGGACAGATGGGTACTCCGTCCTATCTGCTGTGTATGGTTGACATTCTGGCTCAATGGGCCATTTCAACACCTCAACACTCTATCCACATGGGACGACCTTCCTCTGTCTCCTCCCCACCTCCTCCCCACCTCCCTTCCCTCCACCTCCTCCCCACCTCCCTTCCCTCCACCTCCTCCACCTCTCGTCTAGACGGACGAACGTGCTCTTTTGCTTTAAGAACTTCTTTTCTTCAGTGTTTTGAAGTCTTGGCCCAACGGGACTCGAGTCGAGGAGACGCCGTACGTTCAGTATCAAAGTTAGAATTCAAGGTCAACTTTACAGCGAGGTGTTCTATCTATCCATCTATCTATCTATCTATCTATCTATCTATCTATCTATCTATCTATCTATCTATCTATCCATCTATCCATCTATCTATCTATCTATCTATCTATCTATCTATCCATCTATCCATCTATCCATCTATCCATCTATCCATCTATCCATCTATCCATCTATCTATCTATCTATCTAATCTATCTATCTATCTATCCATCTAACCATCCATCCATCCATCCATCTAACCATCCATCCATCCAGTAGCGATCGTAGCTAAACCAGTTTAACCAGCTTTATCACCCATTTGACTCTAAATGCTGATTATTTACTGGTATAATATTTTCATTTACAACGGCTCAAATCAGGCTGGTTTCACGGTCCACAACTTCCCTGGCTTTGGTTCACTTCAGTGCAGTGGAGTCCCGGACCAGCTCAGATCAACCCACGTCGGTCCGGTCTATCTGGTGAACACAGTGAGCATTTAGCAGCTAAAGAGCCGGACGTTTCCATGGAGACGTCTTACTTTCATCCTATCAGTGCAAAGCAATGCCAACATTAATCTGTAGTTTACTATAAAACGTTATATTATAAGATGATAATATGTCAGAATTTGGTTTACTTCTCAAAGCACTGCCCCCTAGTGGAGGAAATCAGACTCAATAAGACAATTCATCAGATCAGAGGCAGCGTTTTCCCCCTTGTTCATGTAAAATCCAGACGGAGCTAAAACAATTAAATGTTCAGGAAAGTGTTTCAGTTAAAACTGTAAATCTCCAGTAATCTTTTTTTCCCCTCAATCGAGATACTAAATCACTGGCATTATAATTTTTTAATATCTTAGCTATGCTCTGAAAACACAGCCCAAAGGAAAGGCAACCGCAGGCGTCAATCAAACTCCCTCCATAAAGCCTGTTTTCTTCTGGGTGGATGCCTCGTCGGAGGGGGTTTCCACAATACAATACAATCCCACTATTCAGTGGCACACACAAGACTCATCCTCAGAACATTTGGACTCCACTTAGATTTGGGACTCATTACATTCATCATTTCATTATTGTTTTTTTAAAAAGGTGCTGGTTGGGAGCTTTTTGTCTTGTGTGGTCCTCCTATTATTGTTTATAGGCCTTCTGTTCCCGCCTGGTGTCCTCTGAGTCTGCTCCGGCATAATTATAATCTAACTAACTAATGATGAAGTATGTCCAGTCATGTCTACGAGACGTGGATATACGGTGTACATGATGGAGTCCAGGAGAGGGAGCGGGGCAGAGAAACAGAGAGGGAGTGCCCTTTTGCTTGCACTGGGCTCTTTTTATAACTCCCGTGGGGTTCAGGGAGGCCGGCTCCTGCGTGACTCTCCGCAGCGTTCGGTTACCAACAAGAATTTCATGTGTGCAAGCTTACATCAGCGGCCACCGGCTGCAGCCATATGACTTGGTGCAACCTGACGTGACAGCCTGTGTCACCGCTGCTGCCGGCGGGCTGGAGGAGGCTGCAGCTTTGGGGAGCATAAAAGCAGTTCTGTAGGTTATTGAGTTACTGGATGTGTTGATATTTTTCGGTTGCTTGTGTGTGAGATTGGAGCGTTAAGAGTGTAAGGAGCCGGGCTGTACAGATAAACTTCTCGTCACCAGCGTTTCCTTAAACCTGCGTTAACCTTTTGTGCAGCACGATGAGCTCTAAATTTGACGTACATAAAGATGATAATCACATCCACACATCTGGCCCATAATTCAGCACCTCTACCCTTCATTTGGAGTTGTGTTTCTGGCTCTGATGATCACTCTTCTTTTAGCTCTGTTTTGGTCTCCACCCAGCTTTTTAATGCTCACTATGTTCACCAGCTGGTCTTGGTTGTTTGATGTTGAATATTCCGTTGTTTTGGGGATTGAAAGTCATTTGTAAAACTGTCAGTACACCTTCTTGCAGCCTCAGCCTCACTGCTGCTCTATTTGCCCCTGTGTGAATACCGGGAGTCCGCTGCATGGCTCTGCTGAAACTCAACCCTCAGAATGGGAGCGGGAGAGCGAGCGGCGTGCTCGGGGGAGGTCGCCGGGTCTCTGGAAGGTCACGCCGGAGCCCACCTAACGACCTGGCCCCAAACGGCGCTGTGCTTTGATCACGGCGCCGCCCCGCCCCGACGTCCTCTCCAACGAGCTCCGAGGCGACATAAGAAGCCTCACCTCGTGGCCTCGTGCAACACGGCTCCGCCTTCTCAATCCTGACCTCCGATCCCACCTCGGTCTTGTGACTCCAGGGGCACGGGGATAACGGCGGGCATTTGAGCCATGCGTGGAAGGGGACTCCTGGTGCCAGTGTTGGGTTTCAGGCTTGAACCGCGGCGGGCGGGGCAGCCGGTGGGATGGAGGGAAACAGAGAAGTGGACGGAGACAGTAAACGAGTGTGACAGAGAGAGATTGGAAAGAGAAAAGAGAGACTGAGGAACGCCAGCTTCATAAACACCCCGCCGCTCGCTGTGCATGCTGGGCATGAATGTGTTTCACCAGAGAGCTTCAGCCTCACCACTACTGACAGCCCGCAGACCCAAACACATTCAGCCTCAGGACCACGGTGGTTTCTGGCACTAAAACCTGAGATTGTATTTATTTCAGTTTGGTACATTAAAACATTGGCTCTGAGCAAACACTTCCACCACACACGCCCGGGTTTAGGCTGCTGTAGCAGCAAAGTCTTAATAATGGCACCTTAATCACCAGCAATTACACCGAGTCCCCCCGTGGAATACAGTTATTATCTTACAAGGGATTTGAATCGCTGGAACACTGATTTTTCATTCTGGTTTCACTGCAGAAGCTGCCAGATCTGCTCTGTATCATGAGAGAGCAGAGATCATAGATCAGAGCCCTGACAGGTCGATTCAAACAGGAGGTGGATCCACTCCCAGACGCCAAGCAGGAATGATAGGAATGAACTTCTCACCCACATTCTCATTGTCATCCTGGGAAGCTGGCGGAGGAGTGCTTTGTTTCAAACTGAGATGTGTGCAGAGTTACGCTAGCCAGGCTGCACTTTACAGCTCAATGGTAAAGTTATTATTATTATTATTATTATTAATCTGGGAGACAAATAACTGATATTTGTCTGCTGTTAGAGTCAAAGATGTCCAGATTTACAATAACACAAACTCTTAACACAAAACTTGAGTTGAAATACCTTAAAGCTCGTGTATAAGTACAGGGAGCTCATCAGCAGCATTATTATGAGGTTTTATAAAGTTAAAATCAATCAAATAAAGACCCTGTTTGGACTTTATTCAAATAATCTGTTGACTAAGATAGATTTTTATTTCTTCTGTATGTTTCCAAATTCTTTATTAGTGCCCAAATCTGGTCTCTGGTCCGGTCTGAAGCACTTTTTCCCATTATCTCTGCATCAGAGCCAAACTAGGGCGTTTTAAAAAGAAATCATTTTGTCAGCAGATTGGCCAATCAAATGGAACAAGAGGCGGGCTTTACCAGCGAATCACTTCCCTCCCACTGTGATGCCGGTCGGTGTGGTAGAAACCAACGGACGGAAGGTTGATGTTAGTGTTTTTTAACTACAATTAACCTTATTTATCAGCATGTCTTGAACCCAAAACCTCCTCTTCCTCCTCCTCTTCCTTCTGGTCTTGAATCATGGTTGCCCAGGTTACCAGCTGTTTTCACCCCCAAGCCTTTTGCCAAAGGGCCGTTTGGAAGCGCCTCGGTGTGACCGGCCCCCGAAGGCGTCTCGACCATGGAAAAGTAGTGGATGCATCGGTCACTTGTATGATTTATAAACAGCTAAGAGGCCGAGACGTGATAGCGTGATACAGCACTGTTGATGACAGATGATATCGCCCTCTCAGGCTCCTCCCTCCCCGCCGTTGCCAGCTGGGCTAAACTTAACTCCCAGCCGGCCACGGATTGTGGACATTTATTACCACACCCTGCCTTGTCAGTGCCGCCTGCCGTCTTGTGTTTCTCGCCCGCCGCCAAACCTAAGCAGCAGTCGGCGGAGAGGCTGCCGGGAGGAGGGCAGAAAATAGGAATGGAACACGTTAAATATACAACACAAACATATTGCTAAGAGGGAGGCCGTCTAAGAATATACCCTGGAACTAGACCAACGACGGGACCGATGGCACCGGCCAAAAATACATGTTATTGTCCAGGAGGAGACAGCAGGCTGCTGTGTGGGCGGTGTTTGGGCGGTGGTTTCTTCTAATCTGCCAACAAGTTCAGTAGAGCCACCTGACCTCCAAACCGCTTGACCCCAGAACACAGGGAGATCACACCGAGTGATGTTTCTACAGCTGAAATATGAAAGGCAGTGTGATAATCTGTGTGTGTGTGTGTGTGTGTGTGTGTGTGTGTGTGAGAGAGAGATTAGAAAGACAAAAGGCCAGAGTGGGAGTGAGAGTGTGTTTACATATCCCAGAGCTCTTATCAGCAGAGTGGACTGAGAGGGAAACCTAATCACACCTTGACCTTGAACCTGCGTGGGCCTGCCCTGTTAAAACACACACCAGCCAACTCAGGCTAGATCTGCCTCCATGAATGTAAACATGTCTTATCTTTCCTCCTCCGAGGAGGAGGAGGATCCAATACTCCTTAGGTCCCACATGGGCCCAGGTTACTCCCACTGGTGAATATATGCACCAAGGGGTCATTTGGATTTTATTTTTATTTCAGTGCGATCAAATTCATTGCTAGTTTCTAAATGATGACGATCGAGGCGGTTATATGACTAACTTTGGACCTGGACTTTAGGTTTTCATATTCTGGAGACATTTTTCATGCACAACCAACTATTTAAACACTAAATAAAAGTTCAGATGCATGGCTCCGCCCCCTTCCATGCAGGAACTGTCAACATGTTTGCAATAAGAAGACAAAAGGAAACGCCCACAGAATACAGAGAACAATGCGTGCCATGCTTGTGGTGTGAGGCTGTTCTCGGAAACAGCTGGTCTAATGTAGTCGCCATGGCAACGCGTTCATTTCCTATATGCGGACGACGATGGAGAGTTCTATATGTGAACCCAAACTGGGAATCATTGGGACTCATCCTCTGGAAATGCATCCAGTAGTTTAACATCTGACCAACGAAAACACACACACACACACACACACACACACACGAAACGTAGTGCTCAGCACATAATGAAATGAAATTCCCTGAATACCGTTTTAATTAATGCCATACTGTTGTGTCTTAATAGTTCCCGCTCAGCGTGTAAACAGACTGTCTCGTGCTGAGAAACACATTATTCTAAATAACTTCCAATGTATTTTGTGCAGAACGAGAGAAAGTGTTGTTGCTCAGCATCTGGAGGGCAGCGCATTAAACCGTTGCTGTCAGAAGTGGGCAACGGGCTGTCAGCAGAGCCGCTCTGAGGCTGATGTGGAGACTTATTGCCTGAGCGGGTGGGCGGTCAGAAATCACGTTGCCGTAGTCGAGCGAAGACTGAGTGCTTTTCTGGGAATCGGAGCCCTTTATTGCATCGTGGAGGAAATAAAGCAACTGTGCTTCCAGTGAAGACGTCCTCGTGTTTCTCTGTCAACACCAGCTCGTCCGGTCCGGCCGTGAGAGCGGACGTCCGGTGGGCCGGTCAGGCCATGGTCATGGGGGGGGGCTCGGTTACTCGCCTTCCACCGCCCAGCAGAAGCACCCGGGGGCTCCTGTCATGTTATTCTCGACGTGGAGGAGAGCAAGAAATGAAAAAGATTGAGAAAGCAGCAGCTGTGCAAACATGGAGTCCAGCTCCGTGTGCAGCAGATGTGAGCGTCGGAGGGTCCGAGGACCAGGAGACGGCTACCTGACTCCGGTCTGTGTTGCTCCAGACTCAGGATCCTGATCTAATCTCAGCTCTACGGCTTTGGGGGGGGGGGGGGGGGGGGTAGACTTCCTCCTGCTGTGGTGTTGAGAACTGGTTGATGGTTGTCTGACTGGGACGTCTGCAGGTACTGCGTGTTTTTCCATGTGGTTTCCTGTGCAGGAGAAGAAAACCATTGGTCGGATCAAATGATCCACGTGGACCCGGTTATTGAAGTATGAAGTGCAGAGAAAGGTAGAGATAATACGAGAAAACCAATCAGCTTTGAGATTCTCCTCCTGTCAGCCTGAACCAGAAATGTTGTCTCCTGTGTCTGTGGTCCCCTACAGGTCTAGATAGTAGCTCACATTAGTCCAGAGACCAGACCAGACTACGTGGAGGAACCAGAGACTGTCTGTGGTCCCCTACAGGTCTAGATAGTAGCTCACATTAGTCCAGAGACCAGACCAGACTATGTGGAGGAACCAGAGACTGTCTGTGGTCCCCTACAGGTCTAGATAGTAGCTCACATTAGTCCAGAGACCAGACCAGACTACGTGGAGGAACCAGAGACTGTCTGTGGTCCCCTACAGGTCTAGATAGTAGCTCACATTAGTCCAGAGACCAGACCAGACTATGTGGAGGAACCAGAGACTGTCTGTGGTCCCCTACAGGTCTAGATAGTAGCTCACATTAGTCCAGAGACCAGACCAGACTATGTGGAGGAACCAGAGACTGTCTGTGGTCCCCTACAGGTCTAGATAGTAGCTCACATTAGTCCAGAGACCAGACCAGACTATGTGGAGGAACCAGAGACTGTCTGTGGTCCCCTACAGGTCTAGATAGTAGCTCACATGAGTCCAGAGACCAGACCAGACTACGTGGAGGAACCAGAGACTGTCTGTGGTCCCCTACAGGTCTAGATAGTAGCTCACATTAGTCCAGAGACCAGACCAGACTATGTGGAGGAACCAGAGACTGTCTGTGGTCCCCTACAGGTCTAGATAGTAGCTCACATTAGTCCAGAGACCAGACCAGTGAAGGAACCAGCCTGTGGTCCCCTACAGGTCTAGATAGTAGCTCACATGAGTCCAGAGACCAGACCAGACTATGTGAAGGAACCAGAGACTGTCTGTGGTCCCCTACAGGTCTAGATAGTAGCTCACATGAGTCCAGAGACCAGACCAGTGAAGGAACCAGAGACTGTCTGTGGTCCCCTACAGGTCTAGATAGTAGCTCACATGAGTCCAGAGGCCAGACCAGACTATGTGGAGGAACCAGAGACTGTCTGTGGTCCCCCAGAGGTCTAGATAGTAGCCCACATGAGTCCAGAGACCAGACCAGACTATGTGGAGGAACCAGAGACTGTCTGTGGTCCCCTAAAGGTCTAGATAGTAGCTCACATGAGTCCAGAGACCGTCTGTGGTCCCCCAGAGGTCTAGATAGTAGCTCACATGAGTCCAGAGACCGTCTGTGGTCCCCCAGAGGTCTAGATAGTAGCTCACATGAGTCCAGAGACCAGACCAGACTATGTGGAGGAACCAGAGACTGTCTGTGGTCCCCCAGAGGTCTAGATAGTAGCTCACATGAGTCCAGAGACCAGACCAGACTATGTGGAGGAACCAGAGACTGTTTGTGGTCCCCCAGAGGTCTAGATAGTAGCTCACATGAGTCCAGAGACCAGACCAGACTATGTGGAGGAACCAGAGACTGTCTGTGGTCCCCCAGAGGTCTAGATAGTAGCTCACATGAGTCCAGAGACCAGACCAGACTATGTGGAGGAACCAGAGACTGTCTGTGGTCCCCTACAGGTCTAGATAGTAGCCCACATTAGTCCAGAGACCAGACTACGTGGAGGAACCAGAGACTGTCTGGGGTCCCCTACAGGTCTAGATAGTAGCTCACATTAGTCCAGAGACCAGACCAGACTATGTGGAGGAACCAGAGACAGTCTGTGGTCCCCCAGAGGTCTAGATAGTAGCTCACATTAGTCCAGAGACCAGACCAGACTATGTGGAGGAACCAGAGACTGTCTGTGGTCCCCCAGAGGTCTAGATAGTAGCTCACATTAGTCCAGAGACCAGACCAGACTATGTGGAGGAACCAGAGACTGTCTGTGGTCCCCCAGAGGACTAGATAGAAGCTCCCAGTGTTTCCAGGATGAGTCCAGGTGCAGCCAGAACGCGGAGAACCTCCAGGCTAACCCGGCATCTTTTCCTCCCACTGATTGCTGAGTCGCTGTGACCACCACAGTGCACATTTTTCCTTTTAATATTTTCCATGCGTCTCGCAGGGATTGAGAAAATTGCTGTCATAAGTGCTGCACAGGCATATGCTGCTCCCTCCACGTTAAAGTAAACAGAGGAAACTCACCCTCTTTTTGTTTACCCGGCTTTCCCCGACGCCAAACAAATAGAGAAAATTGGCCTTAATCAAAACATCGTGCAAGTGCAAATGATTTTTGAGCGTGGCCTCCTCGTCTAACGTGAGCGGTAATTCCATCTGAAACGTGACAGTAAGTAATGGATAGAGTCCTCTAATCCCCAACCCACAGAAACCTCGGCAGCTCTCTCATCTGCACGGCCTCTCATTCCTCCCCCCCGGCCCTGGCCATTAATTAGCGCTCGCTTATAGGAAACAGATGACTTTTAATAAATTAGGGTCATGTTTTGAATTGCTTTAATACTTCCATTCCAGTTCCTCAGCAGCAACATGAAAGCATTCCTCTGCCAGTTCAGCCCGACCGCCAGAATTCACAGAGATTGGAGAGTGGCAGAGCAGCTGGTGTGGGGACGGTGGACGGACAGACGGACGTGCACACACATGCACTCACGCACACACATCTCTCCATCTTTACTCTTTCCCAGGCGAGTCCGTCTGATTCACCGGCCTCCTTTACAGTCATGGAGGGCAGCTCCTCGTGACCGCGGCAGCACTCAATACCTACTAAAACAACAGCTTAGACCTGCTTGGCTGGTTGATGGTTTGAGCTGGTTTAACAAGCTGGTGTATGGTTTTAGTCGCTCTTAGCTGGTGGGTTTAGCTGGTTTTAGTTGGTTTAACAAGCTGGTTGATGGTTTTAGCCGCTCTTAGCTGGTGGGTTTAGCTGGTTTTAGTTGGTTTAACAAGCTGGTTGATGGTTTTAGCCGCTCTTAGCTGGTGGGTTTAGATGGTTTTAGTTGGTTTAACAAGCTGGTTGATGGTTTTAGCCGCTCTTAGCTGGTGGGTTTAGCTGGTTTTAGTTGGTTTAACAAGCTGGTTGATGGTTTTAGCCGCTCTTAGCTGGTGGGTTTAGATGGTTTTAGTTGGTTTAACAAGCTGGTTGATGGTTTTAGTCGCTCTTAGCTGGTGGGTTTAGATGGTTTTAGCTGGTTTAACAAGGTGGTTGATGGTTTTAGCTGGTTTTAGATGGTGGGTTTAGATGGTTTTAGCTGGTTTAATAAACTGGTTGATGGTTCAAGCTGGTTTTAGATGGTGGGTTTAGATGGTTTTAGCTGGTTTAATAAACTGGTTGATGGTTTTAGCTGGTCTTAGCTGGTTTAACAAGCTGGTTGATGGTTTTAGCTGGTCTTAGCTGGTTTAACAAGCTGGTTGATGGTTTTAGCTGGTCTTAGCTGGTGGGTTTAGCTGGTTTTAGCTGGTTTAACAAGCTGGTTGATGGTTTTAGCTGGTTTTAGCTGGTTTAACAAGCTGGTTGATGGTTTTAGCTGGTTTAAGCTGGTTTAACAAGCTGGCTGATGGTTTTAGCTGGTCTTAGATGGTGGGTTTAGCTGGTTTTAGCTGGTTTAACAAGCTGGTTGATGGTTTTAGCTGGTCTAAGATGGTGGGTTTAGCTGGTTTTAGCTGGTAAAACTGGCTGGTTGATGAATCGATTCAGACCGCCAGGACCCCGGTCTCCATATCTTGCCTTCCCCGACTCCTTCCAAACATTTTGTGGTCTGAGCTCAAGTTCTCCACTTCAGGGAGATTTTCCTGATTAGTGTCGCCGAGCTCAGAGCCGCCCCCCACTCGTACAGCCGTATCCTTACGCCCCTCCGTCATTTACATTTAAAGGATCTGGCAGGCGACTCGCCCGGCTCCGCTAACCAGGAGCTCAACAACTGCAACCATAATCCCCCTTAAACAAGTGTGTCCGCTCACTTTCTGTAACCTTCATTAGACTGGAGTTGTGTGGCCTCTCTCTCTCTGTCTCTCTCTCTCTCTCTGTCTCTCTCTGTCTCTCTCTCTCTCTCTCTCTCTCTCTGAGGCACAAGCGTGAAACTCTGTGGAACATCTGAGTTGGACGACGGCCCAATCGCCACTTATGTGAATCGATTTTCCTCCTTTTTAATGCGAAACAAAGACAAACAAACAGGAGTGAGTTCTCTAATGAGTCCGGCCTCCTCCTTAAACTCACGTATCGGCTTCTCCGTTCCCCTCAACGTGACAAATCTGTTCCTGAAACAGCCGAGTCATTACCCCATTTGTTTTATTTGCATCCACTTGATTTTAAGCAGGTAAAATTGCCGTATTAACGTCCAACTCTTTTTTTTTTTTGGCTGCTCGCAGCAGAACTAATCCAAGCGTGGCTGGTTTTCTGTGTGTTTTTTTTCTAGAAGAAAAATGACCTTCATTGCAGTAAAGTGGGAGCAGCTCGGTCCTCCGAGTGTTCGTCTGCAAGTCTTTACTCGGTCACTAACTGGCGGCGGTTTTCTTCTCCTAATGACTCAGATCATTTCTTGGCTCGGGCTGAATGTGGGTACTCTCTCTGACTGGCCACCTTTTGGCTTCGTGCTTTTGGCAACTTCGAACACCGCAAACAATCGGGGATTAGCTTTAACTGCACATGCCGTTGACTTTTGACTTTGTTCACAAAGCATAATAGAAGTTCCTCTGTTTGCTTCTCTGTTCTGTGTAAGTCGACAGTCTCGGCCATCATCCTGTTCCAGATCGGAGTTATTGAAGTGGAAAGTAGTGTATTTAACACTAACTAGAGCTTTATGTTAACTACCTTACCTCCTACAGTGTAATTACAACAACTGTGTAAAGTTTCAAGAGTAGAGAGACCGAAGAAAGCATGACTTCAGACTATTTCACTGATCAACCCTTTTTCATCAGTTTATTCCTATTGAATCACAGCTAAATAGTGTATATTGTGTTCACATCAATGTAGTAAACCAGCCGATGTGGGTCTTGTTAGATCCAGTTTGGTGAAATCCACCATGATGGATGAAACGTTGGCTCTACACAACCCATGGAGCTGTTCCGTACTTCCCTCGGTGTGGATGGAGCACATTCCTGCAGCCTCCTGTTCCCTGCTGCTGTGAAGCAGAGGAACTTTAACTGCCCTGCGTGGCATTTTACAAAGCAGGAACACACACTCGTAGTCGTTAAACTCCCCTTTTATTGCCCGATAGTAGCTGGGAGAGAGGAGAGGTGCCATGTGCAGTCTCTTTCATTGACCAGTAGAGTGTTTGTGAGAATTCAGGGCTGAACTTTGAGTCGTGGAGATGGAGGCTTACACAGACACCGACTTTATCAGATCATTTCTACATTCTGTGGTTGAGGAAGTGTGATAGAAGCACCATGAAGAAACTGGTGAAGAAAGGCTGCACCAATCACACGCCCCCGTCCCACCCTCCTGGTCATCACATCGCCTGTTGGCAGCCGTACACTCCACACTAAACAAATATACAGCCTGGTCCTGCTCTGCTTCCTCTCCCTCCCCTGCAACCTCCGCCGGCTTGGATGCCCTTGACTTCTTTTTCTTTTCTTTCCCCCAACGTCTTCAGTGCTAATTCTCTGAGGTTAGGACAATAAACATCGCACCGATGGGCCGAACCCAGAGGAGGCCACGCTTCCTGTCTGTAGATGTTGGAGAAAGAACAGGAAAGCAGGTCAGGGAGACGGGCGGAGAAGGTAGATGTGAAAAAGAAAAGAAAGAAAAAGCGTGGTTGCGGGGGGAGGAATGTGATGCATGTCTATTGTCTTATTTGCACCGGAACAGTCTGGAGAAGTTGTTCTAAACAAACGTGCTCTTTTCATCTCCTCTTCAGTCTGCTGGACTTCCTAGAAACAACAACCGTTTCCTCCGTTTCGCCTTGAACGCAGCCCAAGTCATTTTCAGCGTGTATTATTGGTCAAACCGGGGGAAAGGTTTGGCCCAAGATGAGCCTTTCTCCCCGTCTTTGACATCTGGCTGCAAGCATCTTTAGGATTCCATCAATGCCACGGCAAGGGGGGAAACCCCACAGCTGAAAAAAAAGGCAGCCTCAGCAGTCTGAGTCCGGGCCAGCTCGTATCAACTCCAACTCCCAGTCATCCTGCAGAGCTCTCTGAGCTATAGACCCGGGCCCTGCCAAGACCGAGGAGCCAGAGGAATGAGGGCTGAGGTGCAAAGAGGGAGCGCATTCATGTTGAAAAAAAACCAACAAGAAAAAAAAGCGGGGGGTCGTTTGGGAGTGGGAGGGGCTGTGTGTGTGTGTATGTGTGTGTGTGTCTGTGTATGTGTGTGTGTGTGTGTGTTGGGTGTCTTGGATGGCAGCGAGGCAGTTCCAGCTGTTCTGCTTCATCTCGACAATTAGCTGTAATCAACTCTCTGAGCTCTCTGGGTGTTCGAAGACACTTTCACAAGCTGATTTAATACACCGGATATCCCTCATCACCGCATCCCAATCACACACACACACACACACACACACACGCACACACACACACACACACGCACACACGCACACGCACACACACACACACACAAGCCTGCACGCACTACCTGGAAAACCAAAGTCATGCTGCAAAGCTTCACTCTCCTGTAAAAGTACAAGAACACAGGTATGTGTGTGTGTGTGTGTGTGTGTGTGTGTGTGTGTGTGGTTGTTTGTTAGCCAGGTCTCCGTGGGCCTCTCCAGCCTGTGGCTCTCTCTCTGTTCGAGTCCCACCATGTGTTGTGCACATGTTCCCGTCTGTGAATCGGTCTTTGTGCAGAGCAGCATCCTTCCACAGCCGGTCCTCCACTTCTCCTCGTTAGAAACGCTGCCCGCTCCTCCCGGTTCCACCTGAGTGAAAGCACCTTCGCTCCGGTGTTTCCCCACGAGGATCTACGATCTACACACCGACGGAGGAACATGCTGTGTTCACTGAATCAGAGAACAGAGGGTTCCCTCTACCTTTCCCCCCGGTCCGCCGTGATCCCCCGTTACCACTGGGGATTACGGGATCTTCCAGCTCAGGGTGCCGTCTCATCCCCGCGGTGTGTGGGCCGGGTTGGCCGGCGGCGGCACCGAAGGCAGGCAGGCACGACGGCTGCTGCTCCGGGCAACAGCTGCCAAACACCAGAGCTGAAATTCCACTCCCAGCTCCCAAAAACAGAGATATGATTTACATAACAGGACAGGAAGAAGTCTTTACCTTCACCACATTCTTCATTTAGGCATGAACAACTCATGAGGGTTGCTATGTTTTCTACTGGATGAGACATATTTATTGATCATGACAAGGAGTCTGGAGATGGGTCTATGAAGGGTTTTATTGAGTCCCAGAGTAAAAACACTCAAGTTTCCTCATAAAAGTGACTAGAACTTTAGAAGAAGTGGCCATAGTTGTCGTTTTGAAGCCTACAGTTCTGTATTTTGGAATCACGTTGCAGGACGTGTGACGTTGTCCTCGCCTTACTGCACTGCAGGATGAGTTGTATGGATTTGTGGGATCATTTGTGTTTATTGGCATCACCTGGACTCGATCATTTCCATACATGGTGTGTTGTAATGTTGTATATGTGTATGTCTTTTCTCCTGTAGATATTTCAATGCGTCCCAGATACAGCGAGAAACCGGTTCAACACAATGGAAAGTGATTCCAGTTTTAAACACCATGTTTAAGAGTTTTAAGCATATTTTCATGATTATCGGGAGTTATTTTGGCGAGAAGAATGTCGCTCAGCAAAGTCCAGACTCTTCTCTGTTCTGGTCCTCAGTGGTGGAACGAACTCCCAACCAACGTCAGGACAGCAGAGTCCTAGCACTCTGATCATAGACTGTCGTTCTTAAGGTATGTTTGCTGAACAGCTACTACTTTACTCAGACGAGGACCGAACACTTGTTCTATTTTTAGCTCTTACTTTATCGGCAATGATATGTTGTGGTTTCTTTCTTTTGACAAATGTACTTATTGTAAGTCGCTGTAAATGTAGAAGATTTGTATCTGGTCCCACGATCAAGGGACTCGGCTTGGGTTTCCCTCCCCATAAGCAGGTCAGAGGTCAGGGCTGGGATTCAGTGTTTCTCTGAAGGACACGTCGGCAGGACGGGGACGCGTTGACATCCTCTCCGGTCTCATGACTCACACAGCAGTGATTAAAGCCACCGACTGTAACGCTTACTGTTAAGCCAGCGGTTGTCTTCCTTCACCTGAGCTCTTTGTCTCCAGCTGTCTTACCCTAAACCTCAACACACACACACACACACACACACACGGAGACAATCCCACAGATAGAAAACATGTCCACACACACCTCCTGGACTGACCCTTGGCCCGAGTGGAGCTCGGCACATTCTTGCGGGGCATGTTGACACCCTGGCAGGGTCCACGAGGCGGTTTTGGCATCGGGAGCATTTTGTTATTCCAGCGTTCCTGCTCTGGTGAAGAGTAACTCCCCCGTCCTCCGAGCCGCAGACCAAACCAGGATCCAGCCAAGTATTTCAGTCGCACCGCATGCATGCAACATTAATGGATTTTGGAGCTGTACTTGAATGGACATATATTATTATTTTTCTGGCTCAGTCAAGTTTACTGCCCCGATGTATTTTCATATATTTCTGCTTTAAAGGTTTTAACTGCAGTGCAAATCTCCGCGGTGGGCAGGCTAATGAAGACATGGAATTCCCAGCGTGCACTGGGCTGGAGAGTCGCAAAAAAACACACACATCAAACATCCTTTTATTGTATTTGAAAATAAAATATAATTAAAGTGTAATTCAACCCCTAGGTCTGAGCCAGATGGCAGATAGTAGTAGTAGTAGAGTAGTAAAGCCAAGGCTGAAGTGCCTTAAACTGTCATTTTCTCTGCTGGCCACCAGGGGGCGACTCCTCTCTGGTTGTATAGAAGTCTATGAGAAAATGGTCCTACTTCTCTCTGCTGGCCACCAGGGGGCGACTCCTCTCTGGTTGTATAGAAGTCTATGAGAAAATGGTCCTACTTCTCTCTGCTGGCCACCAGGGGGCGACTCCTCTCTGGTTGTATAGAAGTCTATGAGAAAATGGTCCTACTTCTCTCTGCTGGCCACCAGGGGGCGACTCCTCTCTGGTTGTATAGAAGTCTATGAGAAAATGGTCCTACTTCTCTCTGCTGGCCACCAGGGGGCGACTCCTCTCTGGTTGTATAGAAGTCTATGAGAAAATGGTCCTACTTCTCTCTGCTGGCCACCAGGGGGCGACTCCTCTCTGGTTGTATAGAAGTCTATGAGAAAATGGTCCTACTTCTCTCTGCTGGCCACCAGGGGGCGACTCCTCTCTGGTTGTATAGAAGTCTATGAGAAAATGGTCCTACTTCTCTCTGCTGGCCACCAGGGGGCGACTCCTCTCTGGTTGTATAGAAGTCTATGAGAAAATGGTCCTACTTCTCTCTTGATGTATTATCTCAGTAAACATTGTAAACATGAGTTTATGGTCTCAATCTCTAGTTTCAAGTCTTCTTCAATCCAGCATGATGTTCATTTAGTACATTATGGTCCATTTAGAGTCCACCAGACCAGAAAGCAGGGGATGCTTTAGGGGGCGGGGCTTACCTGCTGATTGGTGAACTCGAGGCTTCCAAACCGTAGTCCACAAACCAACAGGTGATGTCACGACGACTGAGCTGTGATTAAAATGCTAAATAGTAAAGGTTCCTGAAAACTGACCGGTTCGGTTTAACTTTTAAGTTACGTGTAAATAAATGACGGATTTGCAGGTTAGATTCCGAGTTGCTATTTCACAGCATCGACCATAGATGTCTCAGCCTTTGTGCCTTTAAACCTGTATTTCCAGCAACTCAGTTTGACTCCTTCTTTATAGCCAGCGTTGTTCCTCCGTTCCCTGTGTTTCACGACGTTTCCCGCTCCGTGATGAACCTGACTAATTAGTGGCAGCTTGTCGTGACCCGGGTCTATAAATAGGCCTCCTTGTGCCTCCAGGGCCTCCTTTAAGTCGGGCCCTCTTATTGCTCTTTTCGTTTACCATATAGGGGGGGCAGGACGGCTAATCTCAAACACATGTGGAGAGGAAAAAGGAGAGCAAAGATGCTCCATCTTTTAAGTGATAATTACTCGATTCCTGCTCTGCCTCCTTTGATCTCCGGCGAGTCGGCCTGCGAGAAAATTACAGGCGAGAGTAACGAGTTTTAACGGGCCATGCTTCACCGTTACATGTGTAATTAGGAGCTCGTTCCCCCGCTGCAGTCCTCCCTCTCTCTTTATCATCTAACCTCTGACCTTTGCTCTTTCTCCCCCATTTGTTTTGCCCTGTGTTTGCGTTGGAGTGCTGCAGGCACACATGCCTCTCCACACATTCGCCGCCGCGGACTCCGGCGTGACTCAGATGCCGGCGGGACGGGGTGCGTCCTCGGCTGCCAACTGCACATACTTTAGAAGTCAAGATTTGCAAACGTCTTTCAGAGAGCCCACTCGCTTGTAAATAGAACAAGGGTCCGTAGGAAGGAAGCTGAACTCCACTTATGAGCTGTTAACAACGCTGCATATTGCACTTTAGCAGAATCCCTGTTTGAAAAGTCTGTGTCCAAAATAAAAAGCCGCTCTCTCATTTGTTCCAGCTTTACACGTTTACGTTCAAGCATTCAAGAAGGCAAGCTTGAAGCGGCCGTCGCCGCCGCAGGGCTGAGTCTCCGGCCTCGTTCTCCTCCTCCCCCTGTCCTGCCTACCTCTCTCCATCCCCTGACCACTTCCTCCTGCCTTTGAAGCCCGGCGCCCTTCTTCTGCCAGACAGGATACCCCACATCCTGCGAAGAGACAGGAAGCTCTTAGTCCCAGACACACAATCTGTGCTCCAGCAGCCTCCAGCAAACCCCCTTCTTATTTTGCTCACAGCCGTAACAACCAGAACGTTCCTGCAGCTCCAGAAAACAACAGTGAACACATTCACAGTCAGGCCGATGCAAAACTGCTTGAAACAGAAAATAAATGCACCTCAAAATCTGTGAGGATCTCAGCAGCTGACACCAATTTGCCTGAGCCTCTTTTGGACGGGTTGGCCCACGCTCCAGTGAACACGGGCCAGACCTCCATCTGATGCAGACCTCGCAGCGGTTTGATAAACCGCATGCACATCAGGAATTTGGTTCCCGCTATTTTCGGAACTTTTCTTCGACTCATAACGAATGCACAGTCAGGGTCTGTCAAAGGATCAGCTGAGATGAGCAGTTTCTGGCCGTTCTGACGGCGTCTTCATCCCAGCTGTTGGACCCGCCGAGGGGAAGTGTGCACGTAAGGAAAAAGCATCGCAGTGTCTTTGAGTAACTTTAAAATGTGTCTGGTTTCCCCTCCCGACGCTGACCTCCCACTGTGTCCACTCACGGCCCACCTAATGCAAGAAAAGGACCTGGGTTGTTTCAAGCCCAGGCTTCCCTTTAAAGACTTTATTCATTATATTTATATGATTTTACTGCTAGATGTGATGTACTGCAGCCCCGCCCAGTGTCGCTGGAGCCGCTTTGGTCCCCGATGCAGAACCATCAGCAGTGTGAGGTCACGGGGAGTCACCCGGAGACCCCAACGCCCCACCAAACCTCTGACGCTCCACTGTCATGTGGTTTTTGGACGGGGCACGTCGGCTTGTCAGAATATTCCCTTTCAGCGCCGGGAAAACAGGCGCACACCCAAAAAGGCTTGGCGTCCTCCCAGAAGGAGAGTGGCGTGCAGCGACTGTTCCCTGTCCAGCGGCGGCGGCGGCGGCGGCGGCGGCGGCGGTCCAACCTCTGCCAGCAGCGATCAGTCTCAGGCCTGTCAGCTTTCAGGTGTGGGAACCCCCTCTCTGCCAGGCAGCCATCAAACGCAGCACTCATTTCAACCGTTAAGACGCAGTACGGAAGCTGGCGAGGAAACAAATTCACACGCCACTCCTCGCTTTAACCGGCCAAGCTGGAGGGAGAGAGTCCGATGGGCCAGCCTGATTCACTTCTAAGCTCCTCAGCTCGGTCGCATCACATGCCTGGGATGCTTTTGTTAGTGATGTCAATTTATAATCTACTTTTAGATTTTTATATTCTCTGCAAAGTCAGACATTAGCAGCCTGTTTTTACTGCCAGGAGTGGATTTCTGTGAGGGAGTGTGTGGCTCGTCAAATCAGCAAACGGCTCCCGTCCCCATGAGACATTTACAAACACATGGATACGCTGCACTCACGGAAAAAGGAGACGTAGTTTTCCACTCTCCGTTCTGGTGATGAACAGATGTGTCTCCACCTCGGTGCGATGCTCAGCATGCAATAATGCAGCTCATCATACACTCCTGTTTAGATGCAGAGCCTGAACCTGCAGCGACAGGAGACATCTAGTGGCCTGTTTGGATGCTGGGCACATGAAGACATGAACTTTACTCTATCATATTAAAGCTGCAAATCCAATGAGCACGGTTCCAAATATCTCCGTGAATAAGAGTAAACCCACGTCTGTGTTGGTATTCTAACATGTGAAGGTTGTTGTTTCAGAACCGTGCCAGTGTCCCGAGGTGTGGCGGTGTCGGATGGCTGTGGAGCTGAAAGGTGAGGTGGCGTGGGAGAATGGGAGTCGTGGCGTGGCGACCACATGGGGACGCCGCCCACCTCCGCGGCCTCCGCCCGCCACTTTTTTACCGTGCTTGAGTTGGCACGGTCGTTAACGTGAGCGAACCCCACAGGTTTAATTAAGCTCCTGCCAGACTCACCCTGATGGTTACCACGGCGATGGTTCTGCCACCCATTACTGCTGGCTGTTAAATGCTTGGTAAAAGGTGGCGGCGGGTCAGCGGCAGAGCCGTGGGGTTTATTATGCTAGCGGTAAAGCTACAGTACAGTTACACCGGGACAACTTCATCCCAATAATCATCACAATGTGCTTCAAACTCAAAATGGTACAAATCATTTTACATTTAGTGAAGAAAGTTTCATAACTTTTTTAGGGAGCATCCTTTTTCGTGAAAACTAATCTTAAATAAGATGCATATAATTAAAATATTGCCATCTGTTATAAAATCCGATGTCGGCCCATCTTCACTCACAGCTCAGGCTTTTCTGAACATGAACTCAACAAACCAGAATCTGCAGTATGAATGATTGTGTAATTCATTTAATGGAAGAGGATCCGTCAAATGGACGTATGGCTTCTTCCCGGTGACCTCAGAGGCGGCGGCGGCGTGCCGGCGTGAAGCGGCGCTGCACCTGTACAAACATCGGAGCTGGAACGCCGTCACTTTTTTGTTGAATTTCAACTGGAGGAGTGGGCACAAAAAAAGATCTGTCTTCTGTGAGTTGTTCATGGGAGCAAATCACTCAGACTGATGCCTTACACTTCTACGGGCTGACCGACTTCTGGGACCCGTGACAGGAAGTGGCGGCTGCACGAGCACGTACACTTTGTAATGTGTTGGAGTGGAGCGGCGGTGACTGCTGTCCTGTTTGTCTGACTCAGCGAGGACCCTCGCCAACAACCGCAGGGACGCAATATACTTTACAGCCTTATTTACATCCAACGCTCTATGTTCTCAGCTCCAGCTCTTTAGAGTTCAGCCTATAGCTTTCTGTGACTCGGCAATCTAACGACTCGTGCAGATGAAGGCGGGCAGCCGATGCCAAAGCCGTGTGGTTTTGTGAGTGTGTGTTTAGCCGTGTCTGGAAGGAGAAGGGTGTTATTTTATGTCAAAGGTCTCCACGTTCACGGATGCAGAACGTTTCTCAGAGCAGGAGGCTTCTATTACCAGCTAATAGGAGATTTATTCTGCCCAGAGAAGGAGTGGAACTTATTCTGGCAATTAAATGCAAGCTCAATAAAAGAGACAAGGATGACTACGTTTTGAATTAAAATCCACTTTTCACAAAATCATCCTGTACCAAAATAGTCGTCTGCTGTGTTCCTCTTCTAGAACAGGGTTTTTAACTAAATGATCAAGTTCAACGAGCATCTGAGAATAAATGGTCCTACTTCTCTCTGCTGGCCACCAGGGGGCGACTCCTCTCTGCTTGTAGAGAAGTCTATGAGAAAATGGTCCTACTTCTCTCTGCTGGCCACCAGGGGGCGACTCCTCTCTGGTTGTATAGAAGTCTATGAGAAAATGGTCCTACTTCTCTCTGCTGGCCACCAGGGGGCGACTCCTCTCTGGTTGTATAGAAGTCTATGAGAAAATGGTCCTACTTCTCTCTGCTGGCCACCAGGAGGCGACTCCTCTCTGGTTGTATAGAAGTCTATGAGAAAATGGTCCTACTTCTCTCTGCTGGCCACCAGGGGGCGACTCCTCTCTGGTTGTATAGAAGTCTATGAGAAAATGGTCCTACTTCCCTCTGCTGGCCACCAGGGGGCGACTCCTCTCTGGTTGTATAGAAGTCTATGAGAAAATGGTCCTACTTCTCTCTTGATGTATTATCTCAGTAAACATTGTAAACATGAGTTTATGGTCTCAATCTCTAGTTTCAAGTCTTCTTCAATCCAGCATGATGTTCATTTAGTACATTATGGTCCATTTAGAGTCCACCAGACCAGAAAGCAGGGGATGCTTTAGGGGGCGGGGCTTACCTGCTGATTGACAGGTAGCTACCATGCTACCAATGCTAGTTAGCTACTAAGATGACTTTAACATTTAGCTGTTAAGTTGACCTTGAATTATAGAAGCTAACTTTGTTAGCAGCTTCACACCAGAATCCACATGGATCCAGAATCCACATGGATCCAGATCCAACGAGTGACATCATGATGACTTACGTCCACTCCTTCTATGGTTTGATGAGAAATCTAAATATTGACTAGAGTTTGACGTGAATATGGACAGAAAGTCACTAAGATTCCTTCTGAGGGGAACACGTACGTCTGTACTCGGTTTCATGGTAATCCATCCCATCGTTGCTGAGGCGTTTTACTGAAAACCACAAATGTCAACTTGCTGGAGGCACAAGAGGAAAAGAGCGGCTTCATCCTCCAGGGATCATGAATGTCTCTGCAGACTTCAGCAGCAGTGCAGCGGGTAAATAAGGGACGTGATGACTATGAACGAGGGCAGAAGTCTTGGTCAGGATCCTGTATTTAAAGAGCCGACGTGGAGGAAACCTCTAACCCCGATGCCAGCCTCCTGATTGGTGCTAGTTTATTGGGGATTTAACAACTTTACCTCGGTGTGTTTTTTTTAGTTTACACACAGCGACCTGCCTGAATGTTGGTGATCCCGAATATGAATGGTGGCTGTCTCACCCCCCCCCCTCCATGTCTGCCTTACTTGTGAGAATAAGTCAACAACTTCTTCAAAGTTGTGCTCTTTTAATGCTCGACTAAATTGCTGCAGGCCTGTAAACTTTAACAGCTGTTTGGTTGCTCATTTGCACTTTCCTGTACGGAAAATGTCCCCGACGGCCCGCCTCATACCGATCTGCTTGTTCCCAGTCCACATTTCTTTCCCCGGTGCCCCGGCGTATAGGCTCCTTCTCATCAAGGGAAGCCTGTAAAGAGGTTCAGTAAAAGACTTTATAACTGCTAGTTGATTAAGGAGCTTTTATTGTACAGGTCATTTATGTTGCATCAGCATATGATACATTAATGCAACACATGTAGGATTTTATTGTGTCACATTTACCTCACGATTCAATGATTAAAGGAATATGGGTTATTATTATTATCACTAGTCAAACAAACTGGACTTTGGCCTCAGTAATGACTGCCTAGTGTGAGTTCACCCTGAGCACTTGAGCAATCAAATATTTTGGACCTGACGAGTGATTTTTCTATTTTTTGTGAGCTGTTAACTCTGAATCGCTGCTTTTAAGCGATGCTTGTTCTACAATATTAGCGGTGAACTCCCGAATAAGCATAAAAAGGCTTTATTCACCTGTGCAAACAGCTGCTGAACACACAGGCTGGTGTTGGATATTTGCTTCCCCTTCCCCAGAGTTTTCAGTGAAATGTAAATATTCCACTGTGGGACGTTGGCAGCGCCTGAACCGGTCCAGCCTCCAGTCCCAGACCTTCAGTCCCAGACCTTCAGTCCCAGACCTTCAGTCCCAGATCTTCAGTCCCAGACCTGCTCACTGCAACGAGACATCCACCACAACGTACACATCTAAATATAGTGAAAGTGCCAGCTGTGCACACACATCACATCACGCTCAAATCCACAGTTTATATACTTCCACGGATCCTAAACATGCTGTGTTCCTTGTTTATCAGTGTGTGTGTGTGTGTGTGTGTGTGTGTGTGAGCAGCTGCAGCCCTTCATTTTCAGCCGTAATAAGCGAGTTCACCTGCAGTAATCATCAGCGTCTGCTCGCCACGGAACAAGACAGTCTGAATAAAAGCCTCTTTCATTCACAGGCCTGAGATACGTTCGGCTGAAGAAGTCCAACATATTTCCACGAGTTTGAAAATCTGCCACTGCTGGCCTGAGGGAGAAAGTACAACATAATAATGACTTTTTAAAGAAGGTAGCACATTTCAGCGTCAAGTCTGGGGTTTTATATGGTGCTATTTATGTATATTTAGGTTTTTACTAATACTTTACAGGCCTATATACTGTAATGACTCAAACTTAAACGACATAATCCTTAAAGGACCAAATCAGTCTAATTTCTATGATTTTCTTTAAAGCTTCTGTCTGCAGCTTCATAATAACCAAGATGATTGATGAGGCTGTCACTAGATATCGGTTACCGCTCACCTGTGGGAAACAATAAACACATCATTCTAATTTAATTTAAATCTAAGATTCTTTGTGTCGTTTCTTGCTGATAACCTGATAACCTATGAGAAAATGGTCCTACTTCTCTCTGCTGGCCACCAGGGGGCGACTCCTCTCTGGTTGTATAGAAGTCTATGAGAAAATGGTCCTACTTCTCTCTGCTGGCCACCAGGGGGCGACTCCTCTCTGGTTGTATAGAAGTCTATGAGAAAATGGTCCTACTTCTCTCTGCTGGCCACCAGGGGGCGACTCCTCTCTGGTTGTATAGAAGTCTATGAGAAAATGGTCCTACTTCTCTCTGCTGGCCACCAGGGGGCGACTCCTCTCTGGTTGTATAGAAGTCTATGAGAAAATGGTCCTACTTCTCTCTGCTGGCCACCAGGGGGCGACTCCTCTCTGGAGACTTCAGTCAGTACCTTATAGGCTTCCTTATAGACTTCAGTGAGTCTCCATGCAAACAGAGCCAGGCTAGCCTCCCCCCTCGCTTCCAATCTTTATGCTAAGCTAAGCTACTTGATTCCCCTCTGTTGGCTGTCGGCTGTAAGTCAGTCTAACCTGATCTCCACACCGGAGCCCCGCGAGGGTCCGTCTCCATGCTGTGGTTTGTGTAGTTTACACCTTCCCTGTCACATCACGGCTGTGTGGTTTCTGTTTATTTACGTATGAGAAACCGAGGGGGCCGAATTAGAGGCCCTGCGGACCCACTCTGAGGAGCCAAGGAGGCCACAGAAACCCTCCGTTACATTTTATTTTTAGACGGCATTCTTCAACCCGACAAAGAAGTCATTCAAGTTAATCCAGAGGGAATATGTTGAAATGAATCATTTATTGCTACGATCATAAAGACGGCGAATCAAACCATCTCTTGTTGTCAGTGAATAAAAAGGAGAGGGAATAAAAACAAGGATGGCCGCTCGTTGGATGTGACCGCCACGACTTCAACATTCTTCAGTGGCATTAGAAAATATTTGGAGAGCGAGTTAGAAGGAGAGAAACCCGAGACATAAACATGCTAACGGAGGACGGCGCTGCCAACATGAGCTGTGGCTTCCAGGAATGTGCACAAGCCGCCTCGCCGCTGCCCTCGGGACTGGCTATCACCTGGGCTGCCTCGCTGTCTTCCCGCTTGTCTCACCTGCAGCCGGCAGACGGTCCGACGTGGAAACTTTTATTATTTTTTGTTATTTTGAGTTGAAAACTGCTGAATGCACATGTTTTCATGCCAGTATTTGCTATGCTTATTTTAGGCCAAACGACTTAAAGGAACAGTTCGACATCTTGTGACGTATTGTTATTCACAGAGGGAAGAGAGAGGATTGATACCACACCATTATTTATCAATAATAATAATAATAAAGCCCTCTAGTCTTTGCTCAAGGCCCTAATAATAATATTAATAATAACAATAATAATGATGAAGAATCCTGAATAATGAATAATAAGCATGATGAAAATAATGATAATGGTAATAATAATAATAATTATAATTATTATTATTATTATTATTATTCTAGTGATTTAAATAAGGCCTCGCCGACCTCTAGTCTTTGCTGAGTGAGTGAATCAGTGAGTGAGTGAGTGAATCAGTGAGTGAGTGAGTGAGTGAGTGAATCAGTGAGTGAGTGAGTAAATCAGTGAGTGAGTGAGTGAGTGAGTGAGTGAGTGAGTGAGTGAGTGAGTGAATCAGTGAGTGAGTGAGTAAATCAGTGAGTGAGTGAGTGAGTGAGTGAGTGAGTGAATCAGTGAGTGAGTGAATCAGTGAGTGAGTGAATCAGTCAGTGAGTGAGTGAGTGAGTGAATCAGTCAGTGAGTGAGTGAGTGAATCAGTGAGTGAGTGAATCAGTGAGTGAGTGAATCAGTCAGTGAGTGAGTGAGTGAGTGAGTGAATCAGTGAGTGAGTGAATCAGTCAGTGAGTGAGTGAGTGAGTGAGTGAATCAGTGAGTGAGTGAGTGAATCAGTGAGTGAGTGAGTGAGTGAATCAGTCAGTGAGTGAGTGAATCAGTGAGTGAGTGAGTGAGTGAATCAGTCAGTGAGTGAGTGAGTGAGTGAGTGAGTGAGTCAATCAGTCAGTGAGTGAGTGAGTAAATCAGTGAGTGAATCAGTGAGTAAGTGAGTGAGTGAGTGAGTCAATCAGTCAGTGAGTGAGTGAGTGAGTGAGTAATTCAGTCAGTGAATGAATCAGTGAGTGATTGAATCAGTGAGTGAGTGAATCAGTGAGTGAATGATTGAATCAGTGAGTGAGTGAATCAGTGAGTGAGTGATTGAATCAGTGAGTGAGTGAGTGAGTGAGTGAGTGATTGAATCAGTGAGTGAGTGAGTGAGTAATTCAGTCAGTGAGTGAGTGAGTGAGTGATTGAATCAGTGAGTGAGTGAGTGAGTGAGTGAGTGAATCAGTCAGTAAGTGAGTGAGTGAGTGAGTGAATCAGTCAGTGAGTGAGTGAGTGAGTGAGTAATTCAGTCAGTGAGTGAGTCAGTGAGTGAGTGAATCAGTGAGTGAGTGAGTGAGTGAGTGAGTGAGTGAGTGATTGAATCAGTGAGTGAGTGAGTGAGTGAGTGAATCAGTCAGTGAGTGAGTGAGTGAGTGAGTGAGTGAATCAGTCAGTAAGTGAGTGAGTGAGTGAGTAATTCAGTCAGTGAGTGAGTCAGTGAGTGAGTGAATCAGTGAGTGAGTGAGTGAGTGAGTGAGTGATTGAATCAGTGAGTGAGTGAGTGAGTCAGTGAGTGAGTCAGTGAGTGAGTGAGTGAATCAGTGAGTGAGTGAGTGAGTGAGTGAATCAGTCAGTGAGTGAGTGAGTGAGTGAGTGAGTGAGTGAATCAGTCAGTGAGTGAGTGAGTGAGTGAATCAGTGAGTAAGTGAGTGAGTCAGTGAGTGAGTGAATCAGTGATTGAGTGAGTGAGTGAGTCAGTGAGTGAGTGAATCAGTGAGTGAGTGAGTGAGTGAATCAGTGAGTGAGTGAATCAGTCAGTGAGTGAGTGAGTGAATCAGTGAGTGAGTGAATCAGTGAGTGAGTGAATCAGTCAGTGAGTGAGTGAGTGAGTGAGTGAATCAGTGATTGAGTGAGTGAGTGAGTGAGTGAGTGAGTGAATCAGTGAGTGAGTGAGTGAGTGAGTGAGTGAGTGAATCAGTGAGTGAGTGAGTGAGTGAGTGAGCGGCAGATAAAGACTCATTGAGCGCCGCTGCAGCAGCCGGTCACAGAGTTTGGAGGCGGAGCCTGCCGCTGCCTGAATGAAAGTCCAGCATGGAAAGAATTTGCTGAAGTGAAACTCAATCACGTTTGCCACCAAACAGGAGAATATGCTGGAGGAACCATCAGAAGGCCCTTCGGTGGCTTGTTAAAGCGTCCTTGAATATTGTACAACAGTCGCCCAACAACCAAAAACACACAGTTTCATAAAGGGAAAGGTCAGTGGAGGGAACAATAACAACATGATATGGAACTGAATATTACTTTTCCTCGTTGAAATGATGTTCTGACTTAGTCGCCTTTTCCTCGCCGTGGACTGGCGGCCGAGGGTTGGCGATGGCGTTACTGAAGACGGCGTGGCGGCGGAGGCCGTAATCCGTGGCTTTGCTGTGCTGACTGGTCCCTCAGACCAGCCGGTGTTGGGTTTCCATCCAAGCAGCTGGGCTGGGTGTTTCACGGTCCTCTCCAGCCCTGCTTTGAAAGAGGAGAGTGGAGTCGAGTCCCTCCGTGAGGCCCCGAGGACCCCGCCGCCGGGGCCCCGCCGAAGACAGGCGTCCCTGTTCGCGGGCCGGCGTGAGCAGCTGGAGCGCTCTGGGAGAGACGTTGGCAAACAGGTGAAGGAGGAACCAATGAAGCGATGTGGGAACTCTGGTGTTAGTGTGGCTGGGACGTGTCGGCGGGACACAAGACCCCCCCGAGGAAGTGGACGGCTTCAGGAAAAGGCCGTGACAGTGTGTTGATTGGGCCTTTTCGTCAGGAAGGCCTCGGGCCACAAACCTCGTGTTGAGCCACACCGACGGTGGAAAAGAACCCGCGGTGGGTTTTGCTTGGCGGAGCGGCTCTGTTTTATTTGGAGTCCTGGATGAGGATGAGTCGTCCAGTCTGACTGGAGTTCAAGGCCTTGGGGAGATCACACAGGCACTAAAACCTGCAGCCGGGGTTTAGTCACACCATGTGAAGCTCCGGACGCTCGCTAGCGCCACACCCTGGAGCGAGTCAGCGTACCTGCGTTGTGTGATCATTAAACTTCATCACTCAGGATTCAACCGTGACCCAAATAATACCAACCTCCTTTCTATCATGGTACAAAAGGGGAAAATAGATTAAAAAAATCATTATTTATGATGATTGTTTAAGAATATTTGTTTGCTCACTAAAAGATGTGTGTCTTATTTGTGATTTCTACTATAAATATATTTGTTAATGTGTAATATCAGTATGTTTAAGTGCCATTTTTATGCATATTTTGATAACTATAAGAACTATAAAGACACAGCGTTCTCACTTTGGTATGTTTTATGTTTCACAGGTCGCAGCCATGTTTCACGGATGTCCCCTATATGTATGGATTCATCTTTGCA